>JAIXMN010000014.1:600000-981398 GCA_025716815.1 Dichotomocladium elegans | reverse complement strand
AAAAATGCTCTTTCTTCCAAACGGAGCTGGAGTTCCTGGGTTACCAATTGGGCGCTCAAGATATTCTGCCGTCAGTCAAGAAGGTAAAAGCTATTCAAGAATGGCCGCAGCCCACCAACGTCCAGGAGGTGAGGCAATTCGTCGGGCTATGCTCGCATTACCGTCGCTTCATTCGTGGGTTCGCGTCCATTGCTGCTCCTTTGACTGACCTCACGCAAGGAACCGGTGCAAAAACAAGAGCGATTGTTTGGACTCACCATTGCCAAGCCGCTTTTGACGAACTCAAGTCACGCATGGCCAGTGCTCCAGTCCTACAGCCACCCAATCAGGACAAGCCATTTATTATTGAGACAGATGCTTCGGACTATGCCAGTGGGGGTGTACTGCTGCAGGAAGGTCCTGATGGGCTGCTACATCCTGTCGCATTCGAGTCGAAGAAGTTTTCCCTCCAGGAGCGTGCGTATCCTGCCCAAGAACGAGAACTGCTTGGAATCCTTACGGCGCTGCGTGCCTGGCGCTGTTTTGTTGAGGGGCGAAAGTACACCGTCCGCACTGACCACCATCCGTTGCGTTACTTCCGCACACAGCGCAGACCCACTCCCCGACTTACCCGATGGATGGCAGAACTCGAACTTTACGATCCCGACATCGAATATAAGCCCGGCCGAGAAAATCGTGTCCCTGATTTGCTTTCCCGACGTGACGGTCCCCAATGCCCGACAACCGAAGCCCCACTTGAGCCCGAGTATCTGTACGCTGTCAAAGCAATCCAAGACTCCGACTGGCCCCGTTTCTATACCCGCAAGGCAGAAGAATGGCCCGTTATCTACAAGGATATTCTGCTTAAACACCAACAGCAATTCGCGGTTCATAATAATCAGGTATTTCGCAAGGTGAAAATCAATGGACAAGAGGAAGAGGTACGTTATGCCCTCTTTGCTCGAAGGGCAGACATCGTACAGCACTTCCACAATGGGTTCGGACACGCCGGCCGTGAGACCATCTTCGATTTGATCAAGAAACGTTGGTGGTGGCCAAACATGAAAACGGACATTCAAGACTGGCTCAAAAACTGCCCGCAATGCCAACTTGCTGCGAATGCGGATCGCCACACCCACCATGGCCCAATGCGGTTACAGGAAATACCACCAGTATTCTCGCGGTGGCATCTGGACTTTATAGGCGAATTACCCACTACCGTTCGCGGGAATCGATGGATTCTTGTCGCTGTGGACTACACTACAAATTGGACAATCGCACGAGCCATCCCGGACGCCACTGCACAAGCGATTGCCGAGTTTCTGTTCACTGAAATCGTCATGCCATTCTCTTGCCCCGTGGAAGTGGTTACTGACCGCGGTGCAAATTTTATGTCCAAGGTGCTGAATACATACCTCGGTCGTCTCAAGGTTAACCATCAAGCAACATCCGCTTTCCACCCACGGACTAATGGCAAGGTCGAACGTACTAATGGCATCCTGAAACAAATGCTTCGCAAGTACGTCAACGGTGCAATATCCACGTGGGACGATTATCTGGACACGGCTGTTTTTGCCTGCCGTATCCGAAAGCACCGCACAACTGGTGTTAGTCCGTACTTCTTGGTTTATGGTGTGGAACCCCGCCTACCCGGTGACATACTTCACCCATTTTTAGCGAAAGATCCCGATCCTGCCCCGCAAGATCTCCTAGCTGACCGCAAACCCTCCTTACTTCGTCTCCGCGAAGCTCGTGCATCTGCCGCCCAGCGACTTTCCGCCAATGCTCAACGGGACAAAGCTACCTGGGATGCCGTGCTCAAGCCCCAGGTTTTCGCTATTGGAGATCATGTCCTAGTGCGTCACGAAAATAAGCTTGGCCTTGAGTACAACTGGAAGGGTCCTTTTGTGGTAATTGCACGCAACCTCGATACCGATATCTACCAGTTACGCGACATGAACGGTTCTCTTTATAATTCCTGGGTCCATACTGATCGCCTCCGTCCCATACACCATCCCACCGCCCCGCAATCCAGCTGGTACGATCCTGCCTCCTCACGTGCTGCCGATCGCCGCACTCTTGCTACGAACGCATTGTTATTGCTCGAGGACGACCAAGTGTTTCGGGAGAGGGTATTGTCGTGGCCAGATACCGCTGGTCACACAAACTAATGCATTAACATTCATCGTATCATTTCGACAGCGCGTCGCCTCGCAGCACGTCGTATTGCAGCGCGCCGCATTGCAGTTCACCACATCATCACTATCCATTTTATATCCTCATCTTATCATCCAAAATAGCAGTACATATAAATATCACGATTACTCATATTCAATAAAGGACATCTATCTGTCGTTATCTTCCCGAATCGTCTTAGTGACATTCTCTGTTCTTAGTGAACTCGTCGTTGTCTCTAGCAAGAGGATCTTAGTGACCAAGACGACGACAAAATTTTTTCGTGACACAAATTGTTCAACCAATCAGCGTTGCCCTTTAATTTATCCTTTTCTGAAGGCTTCTCTCAGCAATTGTACAAACGGCCATTGTTCCATGTATTATTATTAGATATCAAAACTGTATATATATCCAAGTAGTTCCGTACAATAAACACCATCTATTCGTTATCCTTCTTCTACTGTTACGTTTGGTCATTGCTATTGATTACGATGTAAGCGTCAAAATATACGCACGACGGATTTTTTGTGTTGTAGTTGACGTTATTTTTGGCGGAGAGACCTTGGCCAAATGTCGAGACAACTAAATTGGAGAAGATGCCGTTTTAATGTATGAATTGATGAGCCTGTATATACTACTACTTTGATGGCTACTAAAGAAAAGGTACGGGAGGATCATAATAATAATGTAATAAATAAACTATGTGAGAGATACAATTGTGAAAATGGGAAGGAAACGAACAGATATCCATTGGTAGTAACTGGCAGTAAGGGGGCGTTGGTAATCCGCATAAAAGTAAGAGGTGATAACCGTGAACATAGCCGATGTCGCTAGTATTCAATTGATCACAAAACTATAACCCGACATAGTACAGTTTGGTCGATTATTTTACGTGTCGTTGCCTAGGTCACTGAGATCCTTTTACTGGGGACAACGACGGGTTCACACAGAACACTGAATGTCACTAAGATGATTCGGAGCATTGTGATCGATGAAATAGATGCTCTTTATTCTATATTTCTTGCATGATGTTTATATTCTGTTATACATTGGATATCCATAGAGATTGTGTAAAAGATATGTCACGCCATATAGAGCTTGTCAGGCCATAGTGACATACTGTATGTATCCGCGGGCATGTGTCTGAGGACAATGGAAGCAGATCATTGTAGCGTGCATATGCAGGATGCAAAATCTGTATATTCATGCCACGTGATTTGCACGATCCGTCCACGACATAACTACCGGGTACTTGCCCATTGCCCCGGAGCGTACCACTTCTGAGACAAAGACCGAATGACAATGTTGCTAAACATGAGTCACCGGTAGCCATCCTGACAGCATTGTACTCACTTCCTATGAGTCGATACAGTGTAAATAATGTGATATTCATCGTAATAAAACATACTCAGACATTTTCTGGACAATTACCTGTGTGGTTCTATCTCCCTGTGGTAATCTCTTCGCGGTCATTCTCTCAGTCGGCGTCGTCCCCTCTAGTACCGTCCGAACACGTAGCCGCTTCTTGTTAATCCACGTTACCATCCATATGTAGTCCCCTCGCCATTGAACACGTAGTCATTCCTTAGCATGCCATGTAACCGATATTTTATATGTGTCATTACCACAGTGGTTAGAAACATATAAATATTCCCTCCCATTGCTAACAATAAAGGGTAGCTTCAAGTTATCTTTATACCTTTTACTTGTCTGTTTCTGGCTACGGTTTGATCTGCCAATGATACGTCATTTGCGCAATCCTGGAATATTATTTTGCACAAATTGAAAATATTTGATTTGCTATAGTCTAAAAATAACCTTTGCCTATTTGTTAAGAATATCTTGGCGTACCTGAATTATTATATTTTGCGCTTGTCATTGTCACTGAGACCCAATCTTCTCTATCTTGTACTCGAAATGACCTCGTTCATCTTTGGAGATGACCTCAGAAATCTGATAAGCGAAAACGGGAAAGACGTCGTCATGTCAGAAAGCGATAGCACCTGTTTCCGGTGGATGCGAGCAGGGATTATGACCAATACATGGATAGGAAGCCTCCCGAACAAATGATCATTGCAGGTCCTGAATCAGATGGTGACGAAGTGGAGATTCCTGCAGTACCAGCATGCAAAAGCATTCTATCGCCGACCTTGACATCCAGAAAACCGCCCTGTACAACTTTATCACAGAAAAATGCAGAATAAGTCTAAAGCGATCTCATTTTCAAGCATCCAAAAGAAATATACTTGGAAAAATCGAAGCTCGATACACTTGGGTGGCAGAGTGGCGTCAAACTGACATGGGCCACTCGAGCAACTGCGTGTTTGTAGATGAAGGAGCGTTCCACATCAACATGAAGCGTTTGTATGCATGGTCGACCAAGGATACCAGGGCAACTGTCAAAGTACCAATAACCAGGGCGGTAAAGACAATTATTCTCAGTGCGATTTCTCCTTTTGGTATGGTCAATATATCTGTGAAGCGTCCAAAGTCAGTTGCTGCATCGAAAAAGCGTAAGACAGCAGGTAGCAACGAATCTGCAGAGAAGACTACTGGCAAGCGCGGTACTGTCACTGGCCATTACCTTAATTCCTCTCGCAAACCATGGACGTGCCAGACCGACACAAAGTCTTCAAAGAGAACTATATTCTGATGGATAATGCGCCTATCCACCAACACGACGACATCAGCAAGTACGCATAACACCGTGGCTATCGCTGTGTATATCTTCCTCCTTATTCACCGGAGCTGATCCCGATCGAACAATTCTGGTCAGTGTGTAAGAGTAAGCTCAACTGGAACAGCTTTTGGAAGAAGAGACCTTGACGAGCAGAATCCAGATGGCTTGCAACCAATCTCTTATAGGAGATATTAGAGGATTCTGCAGATACTCTACTTCCAAAATTGATGATTGCTTGGATAGAACGCCAATATAATAAAACGCCTTTGCATGTTTTGCGCATTGTTAATATTTTGAAGGTGGGCAAAATGAAAAAATTGAGGGTTGGAAAACGATTTTTCTTTGGTTGCGCAAATAAAAGTTTAGGACCTAAGGCAGAAAAGAGTGTATTGAATGCTTCAGTTCCACCGCCAGCCCCTCAATGCTTCGAGTAGTAAAAACGAGAGATTGGCCTATAAAGGATAGGTTAACTACCCAAGTATCAGGCGAACAATAAACGGGATCCTTACATGCAACAACGCACTCGACCGAAAGACTACCAAGTTTCGCTCGGCCAAGCTGCAGAGAAGAGGTTGACTGCCGGTGCCCTAAAATCAATCCCCGATGCGGCTTCATGCTATGTGTTTATTTGTATCTTGTGCATTCCAGCGCCTGAACCGCTTTCTGTTAACCTCAAGCATGCGGTTAAAGATACTCAACTGCTTTTGGAAGGCAGGACATTATTATATATGTTACGTACCCTAGGCAAAGGAAGGTGGAAATTACATGGTCTATCCAAATTCTCACACCAGTCTCTGTTTGCTTTTGCTGCAGAATCTCTCTTTCTATCACACACGCAGAAAGCGGTAGGTCACATGGTGTCAGACTTTGGTATTGTCAAGATGAAATTGCCCGGCTATACTACAATAGTCACCTGCCAAGTACAGTATAGGGTGAATGTAATGTTTTTTATTAGAAATGCCTTTTATTAAGCGACAAGGTTAGGAGGAGCAGGAGGTAACTTCGACTTGCTATCGCGATACGCGATCCAAGTTCCTCTGACCCAGCCCTTCTTTAGTGCTTTTCGGGCAGTTTTTCAGAAGCTCGGTTGTACTTGTTGCTTTTTACAGACTTATTTTTTTTGCTTAATAGTAGCCTTTTCCTCTCGGTAGTTGCTCTTGACTTTCATAACCGCATCCTATAAAAAGAAATTAATATATATCAATTGTTTCTGGCAAACAGCTTACCCTAAAAGCCAGAAGATTTAGCGCAATATCAAGCGTTTGTTCCATCCGGGGAAGAGAATTGACGATAGACCCATAAAATAACTCATTTCCAATATACAGCCCTGGTGCAGAAAGACAAAGGTTTGAAATAATAATGTCTAGGCCGCAAATTTGTATGCAGTCAACATTGTCGACGTCAAATCCTTTGCTGATATACATGTCAATAATGGTTTTACACTCCAACATCAACTTGCAATGGTCCGATTGGAACTTCTGGACCCCAGGATCTTCTTTGGACACCTCAAAAGCTGCAATGTCGGTTTCTCGGTTATAGCGCTGAACGATTTCATCTTGCAAGATTCTTAAATCAGGCTTTAAATCGTTCGTTGCTTCAATGTCAGCCAGAGACAGTTTTGTATCTCCCCTTACAATAGATAAAAGTAAATAGAGTAACCATGTATAATGATATATGAAATCAAGTAAAGCAGCTTACCACTTGAGCCTTAAGCTAGAGCCTGCGAACAGTTTTTCCATGATTGGCGACCACAACTTGCAGATATAGTCCCATTTGGACTTGTCCACGTTATCATCGAAAAGGTACGCGTGGTGTTTTTGGAGCTTCAGGATGGATTCGATGAAAAAAAGACAGAAATCTTCTTCTTCGCATTCCCCGTTTTCTTCTGCGTCATACTCCTTCTGCAGAGCCTTCGTTATGCGATACAGCTTGTACCAGTTCTTGTTCCACGAATTGCCAACTTTATGACATGATAACAAAAGATGCAGCTTATACTTGATATGATCGTACTGGCTCGTCTCATATTTTCTTCTGGGGAATTTTCTTTTCAAATCACGCCATTGAGCTGGGTCAAAAAGCGTGCTCTGGCCTTCTGGATAGTTTAATGTCAGGCTAAGAATCGAGTTTAGACCAAGACTGGAGGAAATCACGTCAGTTTTTGATGTACTTATACAATCAGGCGAACATACTACAGGATTTTCAAGAAGAACTTTGCCATAAATTTTGGTTGTTCATATAGACCATCTAGGTTTTTCGTTTTTTTTGCTTCAAATTCGAATACAAATTTTAGTATTTCGTTTCTCTTCTTCCTTTGAAATTAGAATGAAACATAAATGGTTGGCCTCCCAAAACTATTCTGGTGTAAAAAGAGGAGAAGGAAGACTCACCTATAGTCTCGATTGAAATGTTCTTGCTGCTATTGCCTTTAAATTTGACAAAAGGATAGCAGCGAAATACTAAAATTTGTATTCGAATTTGAAGCAAAAAAAACGAAAAACCTAGATGGTCTATATGAACAACCAAAATTTATGGCAAAGTTCTTCTTGAAAATCCTGTACCTTATTATTGTCTGCTTGTTTGTATCGCTCGATTTGAAGGAGGAATGCAATTCCAGAGCTTTGTTCTTGATATGAGATCCAACCGAGCAGTCTAGGCCGGGTATAAAAACACCATCTTGTTCTTCGACCTACAAGTTTGAAATCATCAAGTCAGCATGGGTAGATATATTTCAGTAAAAACATACTTTTTCAGGGACGTGTGAGATAGCTGTACCAGCTGCGGCCGCTTTTTTTTGAGCTTTCTTGAGTTTTTTGTCAACAACTTCGTTAAGCTCATACTCGACGATCGTCAGCTCTTTTCTTTTTCTTGCTTCTTCTAACAATTTTATCGAGAGGTCCTACGTGAAATGGTCTTATTAATGAATTCTCCAATCTTCAAAGAACATTTACTTGATGATTCTCGCTCATGTTTGTAAAGGTAGGAAAGAGGGAGCACGGAACGCGTAAGATCTGTTCATGCGGACTCATAGATTTGTCCGCAAGGAAAAATTTGGCACTCAGAGGTGGATATGACGCGCGCAACTAATTTTGAGAATATGCAGGATATAAGCGGAAATTGTTTTGTTCCAACAGAGTGAGAGTTTTATCCTCCACTTCTTTGCCTTGCTTTCCTACACGTAATCGAGAGTCGAGCAACCTCTTTTGTATGAACCCATATGATATTGTCTTGCTTTTTATTCGCACCTAAGAGTCGTTCCTATTTTTTAAGATTGGGTATATTACCCGTGCCTAACGCCATGGAAGAGAGCTTATGACATATACCGGCCTGCCGGGTGGGGCAGTCATTGGGTAAGGGCACTTCCGTCTTCATTTTGTGCTGCACATGCCGGTGGTCTGTCGTTGATTCTCTTATAGTGGCCAAAGTGCTTAATCCACCATGGGATCAGTTTGTTCAGCAAAGACACCCCCGTCCACTTGCATTTGGCTCTGCCCCATCCCATAGACCTTCCATGCAGGTTTTCGGCAGCACAGACCAGGTTTACTGCGTGGACATGAGGCTATGCTAAGGCGTATGGAGCAGAGGTACCGTTTTCAGTGGGCTATCGATTTTCAATATATCAATGCCCACTTGTATGCCCATTGGTCATGTGTAATATATTGACTGTGCAAAGTAAACAATCGCCGATTACACGTGCAAAATGTTTCTTGAAATAGTGCATACTTTATTTTCAAAAATAAATGTCGTAAACAAGATAAAATAATGTCGTGCAAAATACAAGAAGAATGTCGCATAGAATTATATAAATTTGTCGTATCAATAGGTAAAAAGATTTCGCATCCATGGATGAAACCCTGTTAGTCAGCAGAAAACACTACGCCTTCTCCAATCCCGTTGACTTACAACACACCGTCCTTCCAAAGGAAGGGGGCTTGCCGCGAAGGGCTGTGGTTATCCTGGGTGCGTCAGCGATAACTGACGCGGAAAATTCTTGGTTGGGGTTACGGTCGTCTCGACCCGCCAGAGCGTGCACCTCGTGGCCTTCCTGGCCTTGCCCGTCGTAGTCTCACGTTGCGCTGCTCTGGTTCAGGTGAGTGTGGCCTTCCACCAGCTGCGGATGCTTGTGCAGCATTTCTTCTCTGGAACCTTGCTGGGATGATACCATCTTCCCGAAGACCCCGGAGGATATGATGCATGTTGAGAGCCGCCGCCAGATCCCGGTTCCATAACCTTGGTTGACAAACACCCTCTGCCATGCCTGCTGTACAGTTTTGATTTGTGCATCTATTGAAACATCAAAATACTGTATTATAATCTTTTGGAAGTATAACACAACATGCCCGTCCTTCATACCGTAGCAGGCCATGGCAGATCGTGAGCGGATTGTCGGGTCGTCGATATGGGCGTGGATTAGGAACCATTTTAAAGGTAGCAAGGCTTTCATTGTCACATACAGGGCAGCACTTGCTTGTCTTGTACTCGTAGACCAAATAAATATTGCAATTGTTCTTCTTCAACAGCCGCCGGAAGCCGACACCACGGATAGGCTCGTGATATCTTGTATGCGGCGCAGACCAATTTCCCATCACGAAAACGGATCTACTGCCAAACTTCGCATTCAAAGAGTCCAGAAGCTTTTCATCTGCTTGCTGCTTCTTGTAAAACGCTGACAGGCGAAGTTTTCGAAAAAGAAATTGCGGGTTCGGGTGGTTCGTAGTGGTTGTCGCGTAGAAAGACTTGAGAACTACAGAGACCCGATTCTTGGCGGCGAGGTATCCGTCGTAGTTGGGCACGGAAAGCGTATGACTTTGAAATTGAGATAGATTCTGCTCAGCCAACGCGACCTCGGGTCGCTCCAACTTGAGTCGTTCTCGGAGTCTGCGGTACCGTTTGATCTTCCGTGTATGATCTTGAAGCTGCTTTGTATATCGGAAGGTCTGGTGGTTGTCGGGTGACGAGTTCTCATGAACGCAATACAACAGGTCTCTTCTGCCAGGATCAATGGTGACCCATTGTCCTCTATAGTCTTCGTTCCGGACTATCTGTGGGGTGACGTATTCGATATCTTCGCTCTGGATGCCAAATCTCTGTCCGAAACCCGATTGAAGGCCATTTGTCTTCTTGAACACAGTAACACCGACGCCGTCAGTGTGAATAGTCCCACGGAATTGGAGCAGCTCGGATTCTTGGGGTTTGAAAGCTCTTGATTTCAGGTTTACAACACGTCTCCAGTACTCCATATTGCTTGTGTGGGATTCCATTTTGCAGCCCAGGATATGGTAGCAAAGGATTTTCGTATCGATCTCCATGTAGCATGGTGACCACGAGCGACGAAGTGGAAAACAGTTGAATCCGCGTATTCCGTTCTGTTGACAAACGCGTGCAAGCTGGAAGAAGGCATTGAAATGCTTAACAGGATTGGCCTTGGCGTCGTAATAGATACTCTGGTGTTGGAATTGGTGGTTTCGGGGGTAAGCGTTTAAGACAGGTTGTAGGATATCGTATGCTTCCCGAAGAAATCCAGGTTCGGCATTAATGTCTTCCCTCAAAACACCTCGACGGGCAATTGCTAGCTTGAATCCTGTGGCATGCCGGGTGATGGTTTCATAAAGGTCCTGGCGTACTTGATCGGGGCTTAGGCCCTGTGCGATTAACTCTCGCTTGCGGTCGGCTTTTCGCTGACGAAGATTCAGGATGACATTGATGACACGCCGAAGGTGTTGCCCGAACAGCATGTGGACATTATTCACGTAAGCAGTATAAATCTTGGTGCCTTCGTAAGAAGAACATTGCTGGGAATAAGGGAACGCAGGCCTGTCGTATCCGGATATCCGAAGGTACTCATCCTTGTGGCGATTAATTAGTTCTCGGATGCGGGCAGTTTCACCTTGGGTGCGGCGTTCGGCTTTGTTAACCATGGAGAGCCAAACTTCTGAAAAGAACTTCTCCGTGATGTTTTCCTGGATGTTAAAAGTTGGATCGCGCGCTGCCTCGTTGATGAAAATATATTTGGCGAACGCGTACGCCTGTGTTGTGGTGTTGTGGACAAGGTCAACCAACTGATACAGACGTTCACGGTACTGCTGTCGCCAGCTGATGCCCCGTATGGACGATTTCACCCCAATTATACGGCCAGTGCGGTCAATGCTGTGGCCAGTGCGCATGCCTTCGGGAATGACGGGGCGGTGGGGTTGGGCCATTTGGTGGGTGAAGACCTAGGGTATATTATTTCTTAGTATCGCAGAGCCGAGTATGAAAGCGGCCGTATTAGCTTTCAACCGTAAATGTGGTGCTGTGTTATTTTCTGTAGGCTGTATGGGCTCTATTTTTGTATGTGGATAATGGAAAGGGACAGTTTGCTTGAGCATCACTATTTATAGTGTCAGCAATGATCCATCTCCACAGTGTTTTTCTTTTTCCCACTGGGTTCTTTAATGAGGTTTTACAGTGGCCGCTCGTTATAGTGATATTCATTATAATGATAATTCGTTATAGCGATACACTTTATGAAGGACAAAATTGCCAGGTAGGGCTTATTCCAATTCATTATAGTGATAATTCATTATAGTGATAATTCATTATAGTGATGCGATTTCCTGGAACCGAGGGTATCACTATAACGGGCGGCCACTGTATCGACGTGAAGGAGGTCTGAAATCAACAATGAAATCCCAAACAATTCCAACAAGTAATTCCAAGAGACCATCTCAAGAATAATCCGATACATATCCGGCACTTGTGTAGTGTAGGAAGATTGTATTTCTTTTCGTACTCTCTCAGTCTCTTACAACACAACAAAACACGATACTGCTGTCATCCTTATCCATACGTTCAGAAAGTGTAGGTACATAATGAATAATTTCTCTGAATATTACAATGAGAACACAGGAGTCTCCTGAAAGCTATTACTTCATTATTCCATTTGATAATCAGCTTCGGAGTTACAATCCCCAGGCTAAATGGCTCATTGACAAAGAAGCACACTCCCATAGTTCTTTGTTCTTTCCAAGAATAAACTTAGTCTTCTCGATATAGGATTCTTTTGAGTACGGCTATTTTTAGCGAAAATTGCATCCTAGAACAATAAATGCTCTTCATTGAGAATACACGATCGGCCCTCTGCTTCTACATTTCTTAAAATGCTGTCAGGGTCCTCTTCTTACTGTAATGCCCATCGCTGTGCTGAACGAACATGGAGTCCTAGCTGTTTTGCTGCAGCTGATGCACTCAATACCTCCTCAAAAACCAGTTTGAAACATCTGACCTTGCCTTGATCAGTGTATGCTGTGTAACTGCCCTTGATCCCCGCTTCTTTCATCCGAATGTATGTATCCTTTCGCTTGGGAATGTGTGTGAGAGTAAACTCAGAGTTATCTTTGCACGATATGCTACACAGATAGTCAGTGTAAGAACAAACGGATTGAAGTGAGTACATTTCCTCATCAGCGACATGACCTTGGCCATCGTTGTAAAATAATAGATTGCTCATTTCAAAATGTAAAAGTTTATAAAGAGAAAGAGTCATAAGGATGAGATGGATTTGCGACATCTTTCCGAGTATGTATGCGACTTTTGCTTTGTCATCACGCATAAAGATTTCCGCACAAAAATGCGATTTGTATTTTTGCGATCCTGCGACTTCAAAACTGGCAGGGTGCGATTTTGATTTTGAAAAATGGTGTATACTTCTTCAGAGAGGTGTGAGTTAGCTATACCAGTTGCGGCCGCCCTAATTTTGGGATTTTTCGAAGCCTTTGTCAAACTACTTCATTCAACTCATACTCGACGATCACCAACTTTTTCTTCTTCTTCTTGATATTTGTCGAGAGGCACTCCGTGAAATAGTCGTGGTAGTACTTCTCCAAGCTTCAAAGAACATTTACTGGCTCATTGTCGCTCATGTTTGCTGAAGTAGAAAAGAGAGAACAAGGACCGAAGAAAGAAACGCAAAGATAGAATAAAGAGGAATGAGTACACTCGCATCCATAGCGTGTCTTCCATTACCGTAACTTACAGTATTTGCACCACAGGCATTCCCACGTCGATACAGGCAACTGTCAGCAAAGCAGCCTCGCCAAACAATGGAAAGGCTAACTTTAAGGTAGAACACGAGCTCCTTATCCAGCATGCAACGGCTCCATTGCATCAGATGAAGACAGTCCGGACCGACGCCAAACACGGCAGTTGTAGACACTCTGTAATTGCCATTACTACTTGGCCACCTCCCACACCGTGATCAGTGGAACAAGTGCAGCTGCTCAGTTCAGCTGGAAGTCTGGCCAGACTAAAGCATGGCAAGATATGTCTACAACCGCCAAAGCAGAAAGAAACGCAAAGAAGGAATAAAGAGGAATGAGTACACTCGCATCCATAGCGTGCCTTCCATTACCGTAACTTACAGTATTTGCACCACAGGCATTCCCACGTCGATACAGGCAACTGTCAGCAAAGCAGCCTCGCCAAACAATGGAAAGGCTAACTTTAAGGTAGAACACGAGCTCCTTATCCAGCATGCAACGGCTCCATTGCATCAGATGAAGACAGTCCGGACCGACGCCAAACACGGCAGTTGTAGACACTCTGTAATTGCCATTACTACTTGGCCACCTCCCACACCGTGATCAGTGGAACAAGTGCAGCTGCTCAGTTCAGCTGGAAGTCTGGCCAGACTAAAGCATGGCAAGATATGTCTACAACCGCCAAAACAGAAAGAAATGCAAAGAAAATAAAAAAGAATGAGTACACTCGCATTCATGACGTAATCTTCCACTATCGTAACTTACAGTATTTGCACCAAAGGCATTCCCACGTCGATACAGCCGGCTGCCAGCAAAACAGTCTTGCTAGTAGATGCCCATCACTAGCCATAAGGAAGTATATAATCTCCTTGTCCAGCATGCAACGCTTGCAATACATCAGATCATGACAGAAACTGTATACTCCACATACCATGCACAGTTTAACTGGGACTCCGGCCAGACGAAAGAATTTTAAACCCGATTCGGCGATCAACTGTTCTTGTTGGAGAAATACGATTTATTACACATCATCCAGTAAAATGCTTCGAAGACCGAACGATAACCGAAACGAAAAACAACGAATAGCTTGTTGGAGATTCCCTTAGAGTATAAAGAGTTTGGAGAGCACAGTGAGCAGTGACAGAAGACAGGAATCAGGGTATGGTGGGTTGGATAATCGTCCATTGTATTAAGAGAAAGAAGCACAAAATGAGACACAATGAGATATTATGGGCGCTGGCAGTAGATGCGATTATTGTTCCTTAGTTTATAACAGTCGTATAGTTCTTGCTGCTCTCAGCTCTCTTCCTCTCCTTCTTTCTCTCGATGCTTTGGACGCTTTTCGAACCACCCCATGCCCTCATTCCTTTCTTCTGTCACTGCTCACTGTGCTCTCCCGACTCTTTATACTCTAATGGAATCTCCAACAGGCCATTTGTTTTTTTTCGTTTCGATTATCGTTTAGTACTCCCCTCATACAGTCATTCCATATTTATAGAAACAGGTTTTCATTAAATCCAGCCAGTCGGATTGATGATCAAGCTTATCTGATGTTTTAATACAACCGGCTTAAAGGACCAACAGCACTGGGCATAATAACACGCCGCAATGTCTTCCCTTTTCTTCTATACTGTTTGCCTTGGGCGGTGGAATACGCTGTTGACACTATAATTTCAAGGATATGAGGAGGGTTATTTCGAACTTTTCATCTTGGGGAGGGGAAACGAAGGATTGGGGTAAAGGCACGTACACACTCAGAGTACTTGAGGCGGCAATCATGAACAGGATGTATTGCTGGTAGATAACGGCGACTTCACGGCCGTCCCTGCCATCAGCAGGTCGGTCATCATCCGTGGAATGTTGATCAGGCCAATTACACTGAGCTGTGTTATGATCGGGCCGAGAGATACTCGGATTGTCTCAATTGCAAAGGGCCTAGCGGCCTCGAAACGACTTGCACCAAATGCTAACCAGGCCTCCAGGAGAAGTGTTTAGTCACTGATGTGACAAACAGAAGATAAAGATAATTAACCAGGTTCTACATGGGGAAAAAGGTACAGCTTATGCTACTTGTCCCATGTTGTCGAGACACTGCTCTGTAGCCATAGTCACGCTGCCCATGGAATTACCAAAGAGCATGCCAATAGTAGGCACAAATTTCGAAAGTCCCCAAAAAGGATCTTCTTTCAGAGCAGGGCCAGACTCAGTGATGGGGATAAAGACGTTGCTGATCAAAAGAATAAAGAACATTGTCGCGAAATACATTTGCCAATGTATAAGCACATGCGCTTCCAGGAGAAAGAGGGGGCCTTCCTTTTTTCATCTGCTAATGTTGTACCAATTCATGAAAAGTTTTCCGTACCCGATTAAATGCGATTTCGCAGGCACCCAAAAGTAAGAGTATGACTAGAAGTGTGGGGAGCAGTGATCAGTCTATAAATACATGCTCATAAAACGCAGGATCTCGCACTTGTCGTAAGAAATACAAGAAGAGGATTGTGAGCGCCGAGGATGAGATCAGGCACATGTGTGTAAGCGCGTTTCTTCATCGGTTTTAGCGGCACACGCTTCTTGGCCAGCTTTGTCGACACACATACCATTAAGGTGAGCTGCAGAACGCATCGAATACCGGATATGGTCAGGGACCCACGAAAAATCTAACGTCGGCCAGAAAGAATGGATGATCAATAACAGCAGCATGTAAATAACGGGGTTTCCCTCTGCGTCATACTCTTTCTGTAGAGCCTTCGTTTTGTGATAAATTTGAACCAGTTCTTCTTCCAAGAATTGCCAATTTTATGACATGATAACAGTGGATGCAAAACTGACCAGAATTGTTCGATCGGGATCAGCTCTGGTGAATAAGGAGGAAGATATACACAGCGATAGCCACGGTGTTATGCGTACTTGCTGATGTCGTCGTGTTGGTGGATAGGCGCATTATCCATCAGGATATAGTTCTCTTTGAAGACTTTGTGTCGGTCTGGCACGTCCATGGTTTGCGAGAGGAATTAAGGTAATGGCCAGTGACAGTACCGCGCTTGCCAGTAGTCTTCTCTGCAGATTCGTTGCTGCCTGCTGTCTTACGCTTTTTCGATGCAGCAACTGACTTTGGACGCCTCACATATACATTGACCACCCAAAAAGGAGAAATCGCACCGAGAATAGTTGTCGTTACCGCCCTCGTTATTGGTACTTTGACAGTTGCCCTGGTATCCTTGGTCGACCATGCATACAAAAGCTTCATGTTGATGTGGAACGCTCCTTCATCTACAAACACGCAGTTGCTCGAGTGGTTCATGTCAGTTTGAAGCCACTCTGCCATCCAAGCATATCGAGCTTCAATTTTTCCAGGGATATTTCTTTTGGCTGCTTGAAAATGAGCTCGCTTTAGACTTATTCTGCTTTTTCTGTGATAAAGTTGTACAAGGCGGCTTTCCGGTTGTTAAGGTCGGCGAAGCTTCTGTCAAACTTGACATGATCTCCCCCAACACAAGCGAAGGTTTTCGTCAATTAAACCAACCAAGAATTCCTGGTGCTCTTCAACTAGCTTCGGTGGTCGTCCCCATGGTCAGCCACTGGACACATTCCTCATGATATGATTCTGCTGCACCCAATATTGGGCTGTGCGAGGCTTTATTTGCAACTGCAGAGCTGCGGATCACACTGACATGCCCCTCTCGTATACTAAAAAGAAGAGCTTTCTTTTTCGTCGTCGTTGTAACAGTGATAGAATGCTTTCGCATGTTGGTGCTGCAGGAATCTCCACTTCGTCACCATCTGATTCAGGACCTGCAATGATCATTTGATCGGGAGGCTTCCTGTCCATGTATTGGTCATAATCCCTGCTCGCATCCACCGGAAACAGGTGCTATCGCTTTCTGACATGACGACGTCTTTCCCAATTTCGTTGATCAGATTTCGGAGGCCATCTGAAAGGATGAACGAGGTCATTTTAAGTACGAGATGGAGAAGATTGGGTTTCAGTGACAATGACAAGCGCAAAATATAATAATTCAGGTGTGCCAAGACGTTCTTACCAAATAGGCAAAGTTCAATTTGTGCAAAATAATACTCAAGAGTACTAAGAAAATAATGTATTTCCCAAGAAAAAACGTACAAGGGGATGTAGCTCAAATGGTAGAGCGCTCGCTTAGCATGCGAGAGGTACTGGGATCGACGCCCAGCTTCTCCAATAATTTGCAGTCAAGGCTTTGAAGCATTAATTTTTCATGTGTCTTGACCCATCGGGCAATAGCCAATCATTTTGACCCGATTCTAGATTTCCTTTTATTGTTTTGGGCGCTTATAATCGATCTCGATGACATGAATGTCTGAAACATCCAAAAGAATGGAAGGAACTAGAAAGAAACAAATTATAAATAGGTAATACTATGCATAGGAATAAAGTAGACCTTTTGCCTATCATCTACTTCGTGATCCCTCAGGCGTTTACTTCGTGAGCCTGTTTATTGCCTTCAAAACCTATTGCATAGTCAAGTCCCGGTATATACAAAAAGGAGAGCGTCACATGTGACGCTCTCCTTTTTTGTATACAGCAGAAATTGGCTATGTGTTGCGTCCTTTTTTTATGTATTTATTCCACGAAGGAATGATTACACCGGATAAACCACGGGTAGAAAAGTAGACAGCCACGAAGAGAGGAGACCATGAAGGTAACCACGAAAATAGTTGTAGGAGTTCAATCTTTCATTATATCAAGAGGTTGGGATATTTATACTGTTCTCTAATGTTAGAGTGTATACGAGTATTGCTGCGGACGTGATGATGAGGCAGGTAGATAAGATGTTAAGTTGCGGTTGCTTAGCGTGAGGATTGTGGCGTATTAAAAATGTATTATACACTCTTTTTCAAGATCAAAGTCGCAGGATCGCAAAAAATACAAATTTTTTTATGAGCGAAAGCCTAGTTTATTTACAACAGACACACGTGCTATGCAGAGGTGAGCTGGGAGTGAGACCAAGTTAAGGGGGAAAAGGAAATAAAATTTAAATTATCTGCTACTTAGTGAATTGGCTGTTCGCGAAGAGAACGGTGCCAGAGTTTGCGGCAAAATGGGTCGTTGCAGTTGATGTCATGGGTGTGGAGTTGAATATGTGTGCCCAATGGGCAGCCCAGACGGCCTGGAGGATGGCGGAAATGAGACGGACCCGGCGATTGCGCTGGGCTAAAGAGTCCAAAAGAAAATCCATTGTCTTGAGAGCGGTCAGCACAGCCGCATGGTCAGGGTCGGCTAAGTATACCGGGCCCATAGGTTCTGCCACGTTTGCCATTTGGGAGGGCACAGGAAGAGGAAATTCTCGGTGGTGTCTTGGGGAGCCCCGCAAATTTGACAAGCCGGAGAGGGCATCAGGGTCGGGTTAAAGAGATGCAGCCGTTTGGACGTCGGAAGGGTGCCATAGAGAACACGAAACCAGATATTGCGAACGCCGGGTGAGAGTGGGAAGGACCAAAATAAGCGCCATGCAGCAGGGGTCGACGGTGAGGCGAGGGCAGAGGTTGAAGCGGCCGCTCCCACCAGAGCACGAAAGCGGCGAGTCGTGAGCGGCGGATGAGTGTCGTCATCGAGGAATGGTTCCAGGAAAGGAGAGGCATCTACAATGCCCAATGAGTCAGGAGGCGTTGCATTCGATGGTCTCTGGAGGCAGAGCGGGAGAAAGAAAAGAAGGAGAACAATGCGTCCAGAGGTAAGGCCGGCGTGGAAAAAGGAGGTGAGGCGAGGATGGGAGGTCTCAGTTGGCGTCTTCAGGCGCAGATGTTGAAGTGTCGGATCGAAAGCGAACATGTCACCAACGCAGAGGCGCCGGAGGCTGGGGCATGAAGGCAGGAAACCGGGAGCAGGAAACCAAGCCGAAGTGCGAGGTAACGCCAGCGCGGTGGCCGAGGAGATAAGAGGACTGGAGGCGGAGACTGGAAGACTGTCAAAGGCGCGGAAGAGGAGGCACAGCGAAGACGACAAATCCTCAGTGATACCCCGTCGAAGGAGAGGAAACCGGAAGGCCAGTCGATGGTCATTTGGAACTTCTGTAAGGGCCATCGTATGGTGAGTCAAGCATGAAGTAACCAGAGAAGGTTCGCAGCATAGGAGAGGGAGGAGCCATCGTAACTGTAGAGCATTTTGTTGAGTGAGGGGTCCAGGATCCCGAGACCACCAGTGTCTCGAGGGCGACAAAGAATGGAAAACCGAACCGGAGGATACATGTGATGCAATAAGAAAGTGCTGCAAATGGTTTGGAGCTTCGCCATGAAAGAGGTCTTGGGAAAAGCTGTGACGCGAAGAACATGCCAAATCCTGGAGAGAAGTAAGCAGTTAAGCACGGTGGCGCGATCCCGTACAGATAAATTGCGTCGCACATGGAGCTGGCATCCGTTGCGCACGAATTCGAGCAATTGTGCCTCAGAGAACTCAAGTTGTGCCTGTGAAGAACAGAGCGGGAAGCCGAGGTACATCACTGGTTCAGCAGACCGGCCGCAAAAATACAAATTGCATTTTGCCCAGAAATCTTTACGCGTGATGACAAATCGAATGTCACATACATACACGGAAAGATGTCGCATAAAAGAAAAAGCTTTCTCTTTTATACATTTTCCCATTCTGAAATGGGCAACCTAATTTTCTATCAAGATGGCCAAGTTCACGTTGTTGATGAGCGTGGCTGTTTTGAACCTATGGACTATGCCATTGATGAGGAAATGTACTCATTTCAATCCGTTTGTTCTCACACTGAATATCTGCGTAGCATATTGTGCAAAGATAACCCTGAGCTTACTCTCACACACATTCCCCAGCGAAAGAATACAGACATTCGGATGAAAAGAAGCTGGGATCAAGCGCAGTTACACAGCATAAACTGACCAAGACAAGGTCGGATTCTTCAAACGGATGTTTGAGAAGATCTTGAGTGCGCCAGCTGCTAGGACTCCATATACGCTCAGCCCAGCGATGGGCATTACAGTACGAGAAGGACCCTGACAGCATCTTTAAGAAACCTAACACGGGGGGATCGTTCGCGTATTCTCAATGAAGAGCATAAGCGCATTATTTTAGAATGCGTTGATGAAGACCCATCCATTGTCCTAGAGTAGCTGCTCCAACGACTTGAGAGTCTCAAAGCATCTAAAATGATGCTCCATCGATTTATGAAAACTTATGTAACTTGTCGTTAAAGATGGTTCGGTTTCAGCCTATAGACAGGAATAGTGCTGCGAAGATCCAAGAGCACCTTGACTGAGTATGCAGATGGGATAGGACCAACATCGACTTCAAAAGCTGCGTTTTTTTTTTTTATGAGTCCGGATTCCATATTAACATGAAATGCAGCATGGTGTGGTCCAACAAAGGGACCCCTGCAGTGGTTACAATACCGAAGACAACCGCAATCGTGGGAGCAATCTCAGCATCAGGCATCATTCAATGCAGCTTGAGACTCCAGCAGCCACCAATCAAGAAAAGAAGAGGGCAGGTCAATCTGAAGTTGCGAGCAGAGGAACTACAGCAGTACATCATCTCAGCTTCTTTAAGGCAATAATGGACGAGATGGATAAGCGTGAACATATGAAGGGCCATTGTTTGGTAATGGATAATGCACCTATCCATAAGGCTCAGGATATCTCTAAATACATCGAGTCTCGAGGGTATTGATGTGCTTATATTCCACCATGCTCTCCTGAACTCAATCCAACTGAGCAGTCTGGTCAGTTGTTAAGAGCAAAGTAAAGCCCAATAGGTTCTTGGAAAACGAGATGTTGATGACACGAACCAGCGAAGCATCCAATAGCTTAAAGCTAAGTGATTTCGAAGGTTTCGTTTCTCATTCTCATATGTGCTTAGTAAACTGCCGTAATGGGGAACAAATGTGATCCGACTTGGGATAATTCTACACAGATCACACGGTATAAATAGGTTAGAAAGGAAGTGTATGCGTATAAGAATTGGATCTATCGAGGACGTTCCCTTCGTGGGATCATAATAGGTTTTGTTGGCCATTACCTGGCTTGGTTTCCTGTATAATGGATATTTGAGGTAACTGGTTTTTGTTTATTAAACCCATCCTCAGCTTCTCTTCCATCATCTTAGCTGATATGAATCTTCATAATATTGACTTTCTTTTCATCCAAATTTAACACCTACTGTCTTTTGTACATTGACCAGTTTTTACACCCCCCAAATGCCATGGAAAAGAGACGATCCAGCTACCTTTCGTTTCTAACTTGTCCATTCATGTCGTTAGCCAGGTGCCCCTCAGGCAAGACGTGGGCTGAAGATCTGAGACATTGGCTAAAGAAATGTCATCAAAGTCAACAATATTTGCTATTCTGAGGCAGGTAATACATAGATAAATATAAAATAAAAGTGGCATGGGGGATAGGGGAATGAATTTGGTAGAAGGATCTAATGCAGAGGTTGTGGCCCATGTGGGCCCCGTGGTCCTCGTGATCTTACGTTTGCTGGTCAGGCTCTGGTTCCTGGATCCTGGCAGCCGTCACGGCTCTTCGGCGAAATCTTTGGGGAACTGAGCCTTCAGAACGAAGGCTGCGGATGATGTGGTGCATGTTGAGATATGCCGCCAAATCCCGGTTCCACACACGGCGCTGAGGACTGCAGTTTTGGTGACTGCATCTGCAGAAAATATTACTATCACATTCAAAGTGAGAGAAAACTTCTTACCTTAGGAGACCATAACATATAACCTCCGAACGCCATCTTTCTTCCCTTCCTCGACGGGCTGGTCGTGGATTTGGCACCCGCTTATATGTTGATAAGCTCTCATTGAGACAGGTTGGACAGCACTTGCTCGTCTTGTACTCGTCAATGAGGAACACCTCAAACACGTTCTTCCGCAGTAGCATTCTAAACCCTTTCCCGCGGATGGGCTCCTGATATATGGCATGGGGAGCCGACCAGTTTCCCATCACAAACACAGCGGTTTCTCCAAATTTTCTTTTCAGTTCGGTGATGAGCTTGAGGTCAGCACGGTGCTTGTTGAAGGTTGATGACAGACGAAGTTTGCGCATCAAAAAGCGACCGGGGTTATGAGGTCGTTCCTGTTGATCCATAAAACTGCTGTTCTTCAGCAGTTTCGTCAGCCTTAGCAACGAGGAAGCGGGAGTAATCATCGACTTCCAAAGTGTTGCTCCGGAATCCCGAGAGATCGAGTTCAGCACGCACAACTTCCTCGTCCTGGTCCTTGAGTCGTTGTATCAATCGTCGGTACTTCGTCGTCTTCCTGATCTTGTCTTGCTCTTGCTTGGTGTAGCGAAACTTGACAGGCTCAAGCGAAGTCAAGCGCTCGTGGACACAGTAGAGCATATCTCTACGCCCTGGATCCACCGTTACGCATCGGCCTGCAATTTCTCGATGCTTCTCAGCGGTCAAACTATCTACGTATGGAGACTGCTCCACCTTCGGAGCTGCAGCGGTTCTTGGGAGTGCGTCCCTGTCCCTTCTCTTCTTGATAATGGAGACTCCTACGCCATCCGTTTCAAGTGTACCACGAAATCGAAAGTACTCCATTCTCTGCAGGCTTGAGAGCTTTCGAATGGACATCGATGACCTCATCCCATCCGCCAGGATAAGGAACCTTTTCGGTCCATGAGCGACCCAGAATGTTTTGCCATATGATCTTTGCGTCAATCATTATGTATGACCGAGAGAATGACCGACGAAGAGGGAAGCAGGCAAATGCAGGCAACTGAAGTCGCTCAAAAAGGAGAGCGAGCTGGTAAAAGGCTGCCATATGTTGCATTGGACGAACCTTTGCATCATAGTAGATGCTATTGTTGTCAAAGGCGTGGGTACTGGTGTAGGCATCGAAAATTGGCCGGATGGCGTCGAAAGCTTCCTGAAGATAAGCTGGGTCTTCAGGGACGTCGATACATATCCCGAGAGCATTAATGACGTCTGAAATATGTAATTTTGTAGTGATGGCTATTGGCAAAAAAATATTTAAGAAACATATTGAGTGGTACAAGGGCTCATAAGCATCTCCCATCTTTTGTGGACTGAAAATAAAGACGGACTAGGTTGTAAATATATCTTTAGCTAAGTGCGTCGGTGTCCTTGGTGTCTCTATCCGTACGATGCATGATAACAAGCTCTTGTTGACCTAGAACTATTATCGATCATATCGTACAAGCTTATTACTGCCTTGCGAGAGAGCTATGCAGAAGGGGTTACAATTCGAATAGTTTAGTAAACCCAGAAGAGGGAAAAAAATCCCTCTCATTCAATCCAAAACCCCGCCCTTTTTCTGCAAGCCCCCAACTGTCAAAAGCATGCCTGCCTTACATAAACTAGGACCCGCTCTCAAACTTCCTAAATTACCTACTTTCGCCGAATGGAGTACGCAATTCAAGTCCAAAGGAGCGATACAACTGCCGCGAGCTACGATCGCGAGTGTCGGCGCAGTAGGCAAGTTTACAGAGAAATTGAAAGGATCGCAATGGGATAGAATTTTCATGGATCGATCAATGTAGAGTCAGCGTTGTCTAAAATCAAGATCGACAACCTGCAGGACATGACCGTTGTAGATATATATCCTGGTACTGCGTTGGGGATAGAAAGTTGAGGGAAACGCGCTGTGGAAAAAAATATCGAATCAATTTGTTTACCTGCTTCATGAATATCCCACAGGGCTTGGTGTATGGGCAGCTGGGCTGGTGAATGCAGGTTGCAACCGTGTGCTTGCTGTGGAGAACAATCCAAAGTATGCTAAATGGATGGCGGTAAGTAGAGCTTGGAGAGCCGAATTTTGACGCAAAACCACCGGTGATTGAGCTTTTCCTATTAAATAACAATGTAGAGTGTGGCCGACTGTTCTAATGGTGTCATTGAGCTGGTCAAAAAAGACGGGTACGATTGGGAGACGTATGTGGATCTGAAAAAACCCGAGTATCTAGGCAGTCTGATCGACAATGACTGGTCACGAGGTATGGAGCCGAAGATATGAGAGCGTTGGACGCCTTATGAAGAAGAAACCATAACCCGCGCGGGGGCATAGTGCATCCACACATTCTATTCACTGGCACTATTCCAAAGACTGTCAAAGGCGACCAGCTGATTGCACAATTCGCAACGTATATTAACAATAAAATGGCGATGCATTCAAACGGCCGCATACAGATGCTAATGTGGATGCAAGAGGCACTCTATTCGGTAAGTTGATCAGGAGGAACTAATGCAGGAAGAGATGGAACATTAAGTAGTGTTGGGATGATAGAAAATTACAGCTCCTCCGGGATCAAGCGCTCGGTGCAAGATGAGCGTCGTTCTCGAATCATGTGCGAAGGTGGAAAAGGTCCACACTACTGATATCATGGATGTTTACCCGCGGGTAAGTGCCACCTAATATATACTATCAAACGAGATATTCAATGTAGAGCCAGACCGAATATTGCTTAGCCAATATCACACCGCTGGAAAAGAGCAAGATAAAAGGTAAAGAATGCTGTGGTCTTGACGCTCAATAGGATCATTTACTAAAAGCCAATGACGTACTTAGCGGACTGGGATGTTTTTGTATACGTTCTGAAGCATCTCATGGTTATGCAGCGGAAGCCGCTATCAAAAATGATCAAGTAAGTGCCGGGTACAATCCGGATGAATTTTATCAAGCACGTTGACATTTCCCTGTTTTCCGAAGGACATTGGCTCCCGGTGCCGAAATTCTTTTAGGTCGACTTTCTTTTGATCCCAACATCAACGTCGGTGAAATGACTGTTGAACAACTCGACGAGGTTGCAATGAAGTTTGATCAGTGGCCTTTACGGCCACAAGTTCTATACGAATTTGATTTTGAGTAAATCTGCATTTGCCGCAAAAAGATATTAATTTTCCCGTTCATGCAAGTGAGATGCGGGGGGAGGGTTTCGCGATTTTTTATGGGGGGGGCTTCACCTGCTGCGCAAAAATGAACTTCTTTTATTCATTTCCTCCCAATGCCGAAACGATCGCAAAAGTTCAACTCTGTTAATCCACCAGCCCCTAAACGTAGGTCGACTCGATCTGACCTGCGTGCGAAATCAGAAACAGAGACAGAGCTGCAATCCACTTTTGCCTCGAGCAGTAAAGCAACTGACATGACAAAAAGCCACAAGGAGTACGCGCTAACTGAAAAGGGCCGAACAGCTGACGCCGATGATCAAAGGGCTGAAGACATTCTCAATGAGCCGGCCAGTGATGACGACGATAATGACAGCTTTGATTGGGAGCAGGTCGATGTTCCTATCCAGCCTAATGAGCCACCGGAAGAGATGCAGCACGATCCTCCACCAGTGTACCGGGATGTGGAAGTAACTTTCGAGGCACCCCGAGCGGTTCTAAAGTAAGACACGCTGCTACACCACCGATCCGGGAGTTTGATTTACGATACCATGTCTATGAAGGAAGTCCAAATGGGAGCAGGCCTACCAACGGAATATGCGCGAGTGGCTCAATCATAGCCATATAGTACTTCTTGTTGCGCACTTTCAAATTCGAAATGCATGGTGCTCTCTACCAGGTGTCCAGGTATTTGGATTAGTTGGTTCCAAATTCAGACCGACTTATTAACGGAGGTCTCCAGAGCGTTTGTCTTTCATGTGTTCCAAACCACATACAAGACTTTTGTTCCAAAAAGGAGGATTCTGACAAGGACTTTAAGACATCCATCAAATGGCTTTTGACTTGGTGGAAGGAGTATTTTAGGTTGACAGGAATGGGACCTCAAACACGAGCATATGATGAGTTCAAGTTTCTTGACAAGACCGACGATAATAACTGGACTTCGGAGGATGATGTAATTTATCGCTGTGAGCGATGATCGATCTGCTCCATGTTGTCCGTCTAACCTTGACTTGTATTATCCCACCACAGCCTACCCAAGAGAAGTTAGAGAAATTCGGCGTGCTCGATGCAGAAAGCATACCGAGTAGTTTGCAACTTATGCAGAAATTGACTGAAAAGGCGGGGTTTCGAGATACATCCGCTGAACTATTTACTGCCATTTTGCGGGCTCTCTCTTTTGAAGCCAGGCTAGTGGTCTCACTGCAGCCAGTTCCCTACCGTATTCCAACCAAGCGATCAGTTGAGGAAGACTGTGATGGTATAAAAGTATTCCAAGTAGCGGAGTTCTGGCTTCCTAACTGATGTGACATTCTTTCAGAAACTGATGACATGCCAGCCGAAAAGCTGAAGTTTCCGTTGCGAACACCGCGGCCACAACTACAACCAGGACAGGAGTTAGATGAGGAACTTAAATTACCCAAGGCGAAGCCTCCTACTGTTTGGACAGAAGTCTACAATCCACATACAGATCGTTGGATCTGCGTCGACCCAATTCGGGGGCTTTATGATCTGCCGAGGGCGATGCAACCCAGTAATGGCGATAGGCGCATCAATATGTCATGTGTACTATCTTTCTTTCCGGATGGAGACGGCTGTATTGACGTCACCCGTCGGTATACCAATAACATTACCAAGGCATTAAGGCTACGTGAACGGGAGCTCACCAAACGCGAGAAGGATGCAGGAATGCGGTCATGGTGGACTTTATTCTATAATTGCATCCAAAGAAAAAATTGGAGTCGACGTGAAATCCAAGAGCAAGAAGAAATGGAGAAATTGGAGACGAGAGAGCCTATGCCAACATCCATTTCCGCTTTTAATAACCACCCTCTTTATGCTCTCGAGCGACATCTAAAGAAGTTTGAAGTGTTGCATCCTAAGAAGCCGATTCTTGGACATATCAAAGGAGAAACGATCTATCCGCGGTCGTGCGTCAAGATGGTGCATACACCGGAGACATGGATGAAAAAGGGGCGCGTGATCCGGTCTGGCGAGGAGCCTATGAAATATGTCAATGCAAGGGCCGTCACCCTTGAGAAGAAGCGGATAAAAGAGCTTGCTAAACAGGAAGGGCACGATTTACAAGTAGCATGCTACGGCGAATGGCAGACTGAGGCGTTCAGACCTTCTCCTGTGATCAATGTGGGTCGCTCATTTCTTTCTGGAAAGCTGGGTAACTTTCTTCTTGTTCTAATCGCACTGGTTAGGGTATTGTCCCAAGAAACAGTTATGGCCGTGTTGATCTTTTTACGGCAGATATGCTACCCAAAGGCGGGGCACATATTCCAAGTTTGTTATTGTTCTGTTTGGTTATCAAGAAAGCCGACTCATGATTGCATATTTTTTTTAAGTTAATGGCATCGCGAAAATCGCGAGAAAAATTGGTATCGATTATGCAGAAGCAGTGGTCGACTTTGAATTTGTTCGACACCGGTCTGTTCCTGTGACAAACGGAATAGTAATTGCTCAAGAAAACAAAGAGATGCTAATGGAGGTATATATGTATATAAACTAGATGGTTATCAGGCTCATGGTACTACAGAACATTGATACTATCTTTGTAGGCATGGGACGAATACGAGAATGCAGAAAGCAATAAGGCTATAGAGAAGCATGAGAAGCAGGTGTACGAACGCTGGCGAAAACTCATACTTGGGGTGCTTATTAAATCACGGCTGGATCGGGATTATGGCATACCAGGAAAGGCGAACCCGGAAAATTCAGTGGGATCATCGGCTAACACTCGCTGGGAAAGCTTTCTTAAAGACCGTCATCGGGAATCTGCGGTGGAGGATATTGCTGGAGGAGGGTTCGTAACCGACGAGCAACATGCTGGAGGCTTTGTCTTAAGCGACGAGGGCGAAAATGAGCCTTGAAGCAATGCTAGATTACATTAAGAATCATTAATGATGCGAAATTTTCAATTACGGTGGAATATTAATGCACTAACCTGGAAGGTTCAAAAGTCCTTGTTATCTATGAGTGATGCCAATGTGGGCAAAGGAGGCCCCCGCATTTTGCAAGCATGGTGACACAAGGCCATGCAAATGGGAAACAATGAACCGTCTAATTTTGTGGAACAATGTAGGAAACCAATTTTTCTTATTTTGGTAACCCGCTGGGAGGTGGGGGGATGGGAGGGGAGGCGTGAAGCTTGAAGTCATACGCCACTGATTTGATGAACCTCCGTTATTTTTTCCCCAAAATAAAATTATAGGAAACGGTCGTATCGTTAAGATGATTTCGTTTGCCAACAGAAAATGTTAACCCCACCGGAAGCAAAAAGAAAAGAGTGGTAGGCCGTGCCCGAAGGCCGCCAAATCGCGACCCCACCAGGTAATGAGATATCCTTTTTGACCCTCTCTTCCCATGGCTCATCAAGTACAGGTGCGATTGGTCAATACACAAAGGCGTCAGATTCGAATAAAAAGCAAGCCGTTATAAAGATTCATCATCGTTCTCCGTGCTTTGTCATCACGCATAAATATTTCTGGGCAAAACGCGGCTTCCTCATATTTGGAAAAACGTATCTATCAGATGTTTGTGGATCGGTGTGCATACCGCCTGAGATAACGGTTAGGCTCTTCCGAATATGATCATCGTTGCAAAAGACGGTTAATACGGAGGATTCCTATGGTATTATGTGCCATGAGACAGGTCTATGCGGTGGGGGTATTTTCGTGCCGATAAAATCATCCCGATTGAGAAAGCACAGACTCTTCCTTGCTCGGATGTCGATTTTCTTTCCTCGAAAGTGTCATGGAAAAAAAGTAAAAATGTTGGCTCTCTTGCCCCTGGCATCCTAGCATGATGCTAGTTCACATGGCCTCCTATCCGTTCCTTCTATGTTCTCCCATGGATTTTCGTCTCCTTTTTCTGGAGCGCATCTTTTGAGTATTGCATCTGTTAGGAACATTTAATCGTAGTTACAACATTATGAATCTTTCTTTTTCATTGTTTGACGTTAACCAAAAAAGTATGCAGCGGGTGGGGTATGAGTTTTTTTTTTGGGTGGGTGGGTGGGTGCGTGGTTGATCATGTTCTGATGAACAATTCTCTCTCATAAAGGCTTCTGCGCGTAATTCCTATACCATATCATATGCGTCTTGTTTTGTTTGCATTCTTCGCCAAACTGCCTTACGAATTCTTCGTTAAAGATGGGATGCGTCTTGTATACAAAGGGCTTCAGGGCGGTGAAGATATCCCGATAATCTTCCCTGTAATTCAGTCGTTGTCAGTTTAAGTACATGAGGCAAGAGAACCAGATATTGTCATCCGCACGCACATATACACACATACGCACGCCGCCACCCCCTCTCCACCAACGACCTACCACGTAAGCTGGCCAACTTTTCCTCCGTGGTTTAATGGTACAGGTACAGGCACCGTGTGTACATTAATCATGCCGGCCTTTCCCAACATCTTACCAAGCTTCTTGCCTATATTTATGTCCATGTTCCTTTCGCTAAACAGTATTCGGGCTGGATAATATCTTTGTGAGCAGAACTGATGGATGAGCATACATACAGATATATACATACATGCATCGATAACTGTATCGCACATGGGTCCAGCATTTTGATAGTCTGCAAAACCGACCTAAGCAAAAGTTGGTTATGCACTGTGGCTATCCACCCCCCACCCGCATACTCGCATCACGTGCAGTTCTGGAATTAGGAGGAGTTTCTAATTACCTCAACGACTTCGATCCACCCACCAGGTTTCAGGACTCGAATCAGACTATCGAGGGTCTTTTTTTTAAAAAAAAATATTGGAAACGTGAGTATATTTTCCCATTATTATAAAAGGGAAAAGAATCTTACCCTTTCCCAATCGGATGCAAGCAAGCCCAGTATCAACAGCCGTTGATGAACAAAATCGAAAGATTGTTCCGGAAAGGGTAGCGGTTCAAGAATATTGTGAACGTGAAATGTACAGTTCTTCGGTTTGATCATATCCGGGAAGCCCGAGGAAACATCCGTGCCGTGAAAGCGTGAATTGGGATATTCATTTGCCATCTCAAGAACCCATGTTGCCGGGCCTTTGTATATCGTATGGTGTGAGAGAGAAAAGTAGAATAGACGAATGGCGTTGACTAGAAAAAAAAGAAAACGAAGAAAGAGCACTTGCCACAGCCAGAGTCAAGGACAGTAATCCCTTGTTCGAGCTGGTTTTTGATGGGCGAAAGATAGTTGTTTCCGAATGCGTACTTGAGTGTCCAATGCTGTCGATGGATCCGTTCGTGCTCTATGCATGTTGAACATTCAATTGCGCGTTCAGACAGAGTGAGAGAGCTTGTGCTACTTATATACCTTCGTCGTCATCGGGCAGAACAGAAGGGACATCGGCTCGATTATGGTATCGACGTCCGAGGCTGTAGATATGGAGGGACTGCAGTGTCTCGCTCTGAGAGGGTGTTGGTATTGGCTCGTTTTTCTCGCGTGTCGATGAGGACGAAGATCGTTTGGGTTTATTTGACAAGGGTAAGAATCGAAGGTACCACGGTGAACGGCTCATGGCGGATCGAGGTCGAAAGCAAAGGAAGAGCGAACGAAGAAAATCATTAGGGCATTTTATACAGGAAGGAAAGAAGGGAGGATCCGCGCGTGGAGCGGCGCCCAAATCCCGCAAGGAACCCGCCAGCGCCGTCGAACAAGGGAACGGAACGTGATACAGAAGACGCCTTTGACTAACCTATGGAGGCTGTCAGACAGAGTTCATGGTGCACACTACTCCTTTATTGTCAGATGGAGGCGTTTTAATTAACTGCATTAGTTAATGAGCGTGTACGTATGTGCCTGCTTACCTATTATCTCCTCCTTCCCCCGAATAAACAATAGAGGCATAAAGCCCTTGGAACATACCCCGCTAAACTCATTCAGCGTGTCAAAAGTTCCAAAAAAAAAGTCATTCGACAAAGATGCCTCTGTCTGTCCGTGCAGCGTCGGTACCAATCACCCGACCTTTTTTTTTTGTTCCTTAGACCTGCTTAACCACATTGCTCATCGCCAAGAGTATTTTTCGTTCGGATGTGTTGCAATACCGGACATCTAGAACGAAGAATGGCAGGCTAGCTGCTGGAAAAGGATTCAACTCAAATTCTGCGCTCTCAACCTTATTCATTCCCTATCGATTTCCATCATCCAAGACCGTCTTCTTCGAGAGCCATTTACAGCAATATCTCCGCTACCTTGGTACGTCGAATTGAAATGCTTCCACGAGGATGGATCCTATTGTACGCGACATTACGGTTTGTGTAAAGTCGCGGAAGGCCAAGCGTAATAGGTGGACCCCAAACTAAGCACTACCACGTGTAAATGTTCTCCTTGAACAAACTAGATCTCAAAGACACATTCTACTGCCTGATGTCCAGCGGATTGGGTTCATCTACTTCCTCTCTCTCTCTCTCTCTCTCTCGCGCGCGCGCGCACGCGTCTGTATAACTGTTCCTTTCAATTCTATATGGATCACTTGGATTTCACATTTATAGCTGTCTTATACTTTCGTCAATGCGCAGATCCGTATAGGAACACTAAAATATCCTCCAATGTTACACTGACGGGAACTACGATGGATTTAGATAGCGTTGCTTGGCGATAGACAGATGTGCGATCTGCTTCGAGACATAGCGGACATTATCCTTCGATGTGATGGAAATTAGACCACGCATGAAAGACATGTCGGGATAAGACTCAGCAATAGTAAGTGTGCATACTTCTATCTCTAATCTGGAAACGTTACTGTGTCCGCCATCCCAGAAAAAGAAACTCTCAAATGGTCTCACAAACTTTCCAGCGCATCGGATTCCAGTGGGGGGGGGAGGAAGTGCCCTAGCCGTTAACAGTTTTCATGTGACTTTATTTCATTTTCCGCTCATTGCGGGGGAGATTTCACGTCAATCCGACCGCATGTCACGTGCTTGATTTTTTTAAGGCCGTTCCTCAAATCGAAAAAATGGACCTCCCGCCTCTGTAGACCACTCTGGCCTTTCTGTAATCTTTCCAGTCATTGAAAGACAAGCTAAACTGTGATTAGTTACCAAAGTACAAGGAGGATTATGCGATTAAAGACAAAAAGAACTACTACAATAATATAAAAAAAAGGAAAATACAGGATTTACGGCAAATCGCAAGTATACTCAACAAAAATCTATATACGAGCGATCTCGCAATCGCTCGCCTGTTACTGTACGCAGAGACAGCGGCAATATATTCCGGAAGAGTTCTGTGAGTCCTTACGCGATTGAACACTTGATGTTGGGGTACCCGCGAAGGCTGTGCATCGATATCGCTAGTATCGTTCAGTTCCGTAGCAAGACCGACTGCAGTAGACTCTATTCCATCAATTCTCGAGCCAACGTTATCATCTCTTGACAGTAGGTCGGCCGCTCTGGAAAGAAGTCCAATTCCTGTTGACTGGAGCTCAGCCTTCATTTTTTGGTTCTCATAAAGTCTGGAACAGAGCCCGCTAATACTTCTTTCAACTTCCTCTTGCCGATGCTCACCTTCGTCCTTGTCCTGATTAAAGAAATGTTACCGATGGTTAGAAAAATAACGAATGAAAACTTATTGCTTAAAGGCTTTACAGCAGCTGAGGTTCATGAACTGATGGTTGACTGTGCCGCTCGTTGAATCAATTATTGATGCATCACCATAACACTCACTGCTGAGCAGATATACCGAAGAGGAATAAGCGCATATGGGTATAATTACGGGACATAGTTCGTTCCCATATCATTATTCCTTATTCTAACCGACAAGATGCGCACATGGGTGGTGTAATCTCTCTGTAGATATACATCTCCAAAACAGTAAATGGTTGCTGGTGTTGTTGGAGGCAATACCGCTGTACTAGATGACCGGAAAACATATATCTGCTCGCATGGAATACTGCGCACCCGCAAGTCTTGTGTTTAGGGACGTCAAATGGTCATCTTGGCGCTCGATCTACAGGAGCGTGTTATGCATTTGCTCCATTCCTTGGCAAACGAAGTTTCCCTAAGTAGTGTAGTTCGCCTGTTGATGATTGACATCTGGAACTCTTCATTTGACTCGGGCGCTACGTGCGAGATGATAGTGTACACCGGAGCATCGAGCCGAGGGCAATTCTGGCGTAGAAGAAAGCTGCACTTCAGCATCTTCTACTGCGCCTCGATCATCATGCTTTGATCTGCTCGTTCTCGCCCATAGATTCCACTACGCAGAGGTATACCAGTGCATGTGTAGATATACCCACGCATCTGGTAGATAATATGCACAACAGTGATCTTATAACCTCCTTAGTGCACACCTCGTGGATTGATCGGCCAGCTGCAGCGATCACTGATACCATAAATATCGACATGACTATACGCTTTCTATAATTCCTATTAGGGTAGTGGAAAGGACGCACAACTGAAGAAGGGATGTGCAATACGGTGTCTCTTCATCATTTTCGCGATTAGCATTCGGTTTTCAAGTGAGCAAATTTGACAACTGCAATCATTTGGCTCTGGACAGAAATCAAATCAATAAAGTAGAACTTGACAGGATCGCACGGCGGGTTGATGAGCTTCTGTTGGGCACGCTTGAGCTTGACCGAGTGGTCAAGTCGCCACAAAGAGAGCCCAAGGACATGGTCTCCCCAGACGCTGTTGATGGCGCCGCATCCTTATCTGAAAACATAAACATTGGGCTGAGACGCGACTGCTGGAGGTCGAGGAAGAAGCGGCGCAGTATATGCTTCTTCTCGTACGAAGGGGCAACCATCTCAGAGCTGATGTCAAGAAGCAGGCGCTCAGCTGGAAAACCTGCTCCATTGATGATGCAACAATGGAGAACAGCTCAGAGCCAAATCGATTCGTCTTGAAAGTCGGATCGACATGGAATCTGTTCACAAGAGGAGCCCGGCATGATAATTCAAACACCAAAACAATAAATCCTACCGCTGACATATCAGTCGCATTAACCTCAGATATCTGTTTATTATTTGAGAAATGTCTAAGAATTTATCCTATCCAGACGATGTACCCTGGCACATATGGCAGATCTGACAGCACTTGCACATCATATGCTGCGTAGGTGAATAGTACGTATCTTATTAAAACCGCGAGGCGATGCTTCCTGTAGAAGGAAGTTCGAGAAGACCAACTGGTCTTCGTGACGGCGGAATACTTGTGTTGTGGAGTTATCCTACCAATAGTAGATCTATCATTATTTTTGCACATCACTAATACTCTAAGAAAAAGGCATGCCTGAGCTTGGGTCACATCACGGGATTCCTAGGGGAATTACAACGTAACCCGACTAAACAACGCTTAGGCATCATAGCTTAGCGCACTATCGCGGATGAATTCTCTGACACCATGCGGGACAGCTCGGCTCTCAACGGCATACCGGCATTGACCAGGATCATGCTGAATGTCAACCATGATTTGGTGGTTGCGACGGCCGATTTCTCCTGTCAAACGTCCACCGCAAGGGAAGGTCACCATACAGCTTATTAGGCGCTGACGACCGGTCACCGGCCGTTGTATAGGTTTGCCCTGCGCACAACCAAGGAAGAAAACAACCGCATTTTTCTTCAATGGACGGGCTACATAATGAGGTGGTAGGATAATCACCAGCAGACTCGATGCAGGAGCAAATGGAGTTAATGATAGCAAAACCTTCCCATTGCGGCCATCTCGGCGTCCATGGATATGTACGCATGAAACGAGTATTGAACATCCACCTCGCCCGCATCTGTGCTATCAATTCTATAACGCGATGGAACAGATTCGACGAACTCGTCAAATGAAATGCGGCCTTCCTCAGGAGCACCTTGCCCAACAGTGCTCTGGCGCGCACAACAGCCATCGCAGGTATGGCAATCTTCGATTCTACCGAAGAAATGAACCGCAAATTTATCGTTACGACACCCAGAGCAATGGCGCAACTCGACATCTCGAGCAGGAAGCAAGACCTGGGATAAAGCAGGGGAGAGAGAGCGCTCAGATTGGCTGGATTGATGCAGGTCTTTTCAGTAAAAGTTTTCCATCTCCCCTTGATAGTGTCTTGGTGAGGAGGCAGCAGTGGTGGAAGAAGCTGGGGACGGTGTGAAAAGAATTTTGATGCCGGTTGAAATGGGTTTTCTGGCTGGTGTTTGACGAACCAAGTTGCTTGAAAAAGTTGAGCTGGTGGTTGTCTTTTCACAGCTGGTGGGTGGAAAAGTCATCCTTGGTGGTTGAAAAAAGTGCGCTTGATGGGGAATCGAGATGTCCTAAAAAGTGCATCATGTTTAACTTCGAAATTCCAAAAATGGAAATTTTGCTTTTTTCATCTGTGTCCATAAATGGCACACCTTCCTTTATAAGAAATAATTGATCGATTTAATTGATGTAATGTGAGGGAGCGCGACTTGCCAAATTCGGCTCTCTGTGGTCCGTAGACCGTCATTCGATCCTTCGGTCGCTCATCGTGGCATTCACACAAATGGGCTATATAGAATCAGTATAGCCATGATGCGTGATACTTTGCAATGGAAGGGCTTTTTTCCCTTGAAAAAGCCCCTTCTGAGCCTTAAGCATCGCAAGAGAAGGATCCAAGGGAGGACAAACTAATAAGATTTGACAAACCTCGCCTTGCCCTCAGACATAATGACGGGGAGTGTGGAGGTCTCGAGGGCTATCAGCAAGTAAGTCAAAAAGAATCCAATCCCAGCCATATTATTTCACTGTAAAGTATGAACGGAAGGCTCGGTAATGGTCTGGGGCTGCTCCTTCTGGACTGGAAGGTTGGGAACCCTCGGTGAAGGGCAAAGTCAATCAACAAAAATGCGTCTCCCATGGTTCGAGAAATTGAAAGATGAGAAGAATCATGATTTCATTGTGCCCAGGAGGTTGGAGCGAGCCAGTTATCACTCATTGGCCCAATTATGCGACCTGGTGGAAGGCTGAGATCAGCCGGTTTGAGTACTTATTTCGCTTAACTTTACTCTTGACGACTGACCAGAACTGCTCAGTTAAATTTAGTTTGGGAGAATACAGGGGAAGATGTACGTACCTATATCCCCGAGAATTGGTACACTTACCTATATCACTTGAGCTGTGGATAGGAGCGTTATCCATGACAAGGTAATGTCCCTTCATATCGGGATACTTGTCCATTTCATCAAGAGTAGCCTTTAAAAAGCTCAGATAATGCCCTGTCACTGTTCCTATGCTATAACCATCAGTTGAATGTCCAATCTTTCTCTTTTTAATGCGTTTTGGAACTCTGAAGCTGACATTGATTAAACCAGTTGCAGATATTGCACCTAAAATCGATGTTGCGTTCGCATTAGTTGTAGGCACTGTAATTACGGAGGGAGTTCCCTTCTTTGACCAGGTCATAACTCGTTTCAAATTGATATGAAAGGCTGACTCATCAAGAAAGACGCAATTTATTGAGAAATCCAAGTCAGTTTGCTGCCACTTTTGTACTCAATGGTATCTTTGTTGAATCTTTTCTTCGCTGTTTCTTTCTACAGGTTGGAATTGTGCCTGCTCAATAGATAGATTGCACTCAGCTGTCATAAAGTTATAAATAGTGCTACGAGAAGCATCAAGATCCGCAAAATTTTGTGTTAGACTTTCTGCCACTTCAAATACAACAGCAGAAGGATTGTCATCAATGTAGTTTAAAAGAAACTGTTTATGACCTTCTCCAAGAATACGACGCTGACCTGACTTTCTCTTCTTTTCGAAGATGCTCTCAAGGTCTTCGTAATAACGTTTAACCCATCTCTGTGCTGCTCGGACATGAATACCCAATTGTCTCGCAGCTGCAGAAGCATTCAAGCATTTGCTGAAAAATAAATGAAAGAGTCGAGGTTTATCGTTATCAGAATAAACTGTATAGCAGCGCTTATTGTATTGCTCCATACAAACATTCTAACTACTCCTCTCATCCGCAACGGCACGCATTACAGGATTATGAGGACTCTCAGGAGGTTTATTCGCTAGGAATTGAGTACGAGAACTTATTGTTTCGATAGCGAATAACTCCTCGTCAACAACAAGATCCATGAGCTCAACTCCATTTTCATCAACAACATGACCTTGTCCATCTTCATAAAAATATTGCATACTCATCTCCAATGTCTGTAAAATAAATTGTAAATAGGAAGAAGAAAGTAAAATGGACACAGAAAATCGTCCCTTTTTTATAACAGCAATTCATGTCTAGAAACTTTATTGGGCAATTACTAAGCGACAAGTAAAAATAAGTGAAGTTCATGACACGTGAGCACGACTTTATTTTGGATCAGTCACGACATCATCGTTGAACATGCAATTTTTTTACACGACATCAAACTCAAAATCAGCGACTTTTACTTTCTGAAATGACTGTATTTAACGAGAAGTTTTGCTTAAGACGCCTTTTCATGAAGTAAAATGGCATTGTTGAAACAGAGTCAAACGCTTCCACGCTGTTTTTGGGGGAGTATACGCACTAGCCTCCTTTATTACGGCGATAGCCATCCTTTATCCCAATCCGTTAAACAGCGCATAGTTTAGTGTAGGGAGGAAATTATTATCCACTCCATGCACATCAAATGACAATGGCGTCACCTCACGTTTTCCCCTTCATGTCTATCTAGGTCCCTCTCCATGATCATATTCCTAATTGATCCATGTCCATTGGGTTGAGCTGTTTTCCAAGCAAGCAATTGTTCGAAAGGGACGGCTGCGAAAGCCTTCTCATACCGCAATGCGCCGGTGGGACGATCACGACAATGATCTTTCTTTATCAGGATCGTCTTCTGTTACTGGTTTGTTTGTCAAAATCGTATAAATAGTTTGTGATTAGTCCTTGTAATAGAATAATAGTCTACATAGATTCAGTATCCCGTCCATAGTTAAGTAGTAGTATTATCTTGCCGGATGAGTGCATAGAAAGAGAGAGGGTCAGACCGAAGCCCATGAGAATACCAGGTTTCTTGGTTATCCATTGTTTATAGGGAATCATTAGAGCAGACTATACAATGTATACAGCGGCCTTATTCTTGCACCACACGTCGTTCCTCACTTGTAGGTGCTGTCCACATGATGTTTTTTCTTGGGTTGCCTGCATGGTGTGGGTATTCCGTCCGCGATAATGTTTACATACAGACTTGTACCGAGTGTTCTCAGGTGTCAAACTGTTATAAGCACTATGAAAAGTATAGTACGACTCGATTTATGGTGCCGTAGAGAGAGGGCTAAGGGCGCGGGCGCATAATTACATTTTCCAGAATGTCTCAGAGAGCATTTGGGCCTCTGTTTTTTTATTATGATTCCTGTAGATGCAAGAACAGGAACATAGGGAGCTGTCTATCGAGGGCTCTGTCTATTCGGATGCTTGCTCTGGCGCGGCCTCGTCAGCCGTCAACGGCTTCTGAGCAAATGCGCGGGTCCAGACGACGGTAGATTTGTTCTCCTGGCATTCCTTGTTCATCTCCTCAATATATTGTTCGAAAGCACCAGGCACCTCGAACTGCGGGTGGATTTTCACCCAGTGCGATTTTCCAGCATGGAGGACTTCTGTATAATCTTGCCTATCTCAAACGCTGTGAGGTTGTGTCTTTTTTCCTAAATATAATACCCCATGTCTTACCAAAAGAGCTCGCCTATTTTTCCTCCGTGGTTAAAGGGCATCTCAAAGGCTCGTGTTTGAACATTGATAAATCCAGCATCTTTGAGCAAAGGAGCAAGATGATTGGCAAGATCGGTGTCCAGCCCCGCTGCGCCCATTACCAGTTTGGCTATGCATTTCAAATTGGCTGGGTTAGAGCGGATCCGTTCCACTTATATATATATATATATATATCGAGAGAGAGAGAGAGAGAGAGAGAGAGAGAGAGAGAGAGAGAGAGAGAGAGAGAGAGAGAGAGAGAGAGAGAGAGAGAGAGAGAGAGAGGGAGAAAGGCTATTATTCGCGGAAACTTACATGTCTCGTAAGCAATGGTCAAGTTGGGTCCTGCATGATCAAGCAACGACTCGTAAGACACCTGTACAGATAGATAAAGAAAGACACACACATACGTATGGACATGAATATCAATCACAAAACGCTATCGTTGCGCTCTTTCCAGACAAATGGCAAAACACCACTTACTTCAGTCAATTCAATCCATCCGCCTGGTTTGAGCGTCTCAAAATGGTACTTGAGGACCTGCGGCCAGTCCTTGGCCGGAAGACCAAGGGTAAGAAGACGCTGATGGATATACCCAAAATAATTTTCTGGGAAGGGCGGAGAATGGGTAATGTTATGGATCTTGAATTCGCAGTTTGCTGGCTTGATGGCTTCGGGGAATCGAGGCGAAATATCAGTACCGATGAAATGGGAGTTGGGATACGATTTGCTTATTTCCAGGGTCCATGTAGCAGGACCTGTAGAGAGGGGAGGGAAGAGAAATGGATTGAGAATCACACCACCCGGACTTTGATGTATATTTACCACATCCAGAGTCAAGCACATTAATTCCTTCCTCGAGGCTTTCTTGCACCGGAGCATCAAAGTGCGATCCAAAGGCGAGCCGAATGAGCCAATGCTGTCGGTGAACTCGGTCATTCTCTGCAGTATAACCAAAATCGTATAAGGGATGGCTGCTTGTCCCTGGCAATTTCTATTCCATCCTCCCCCCTTTTCTACCTTCACTATCGCTCGGCAGCAAATACGGCACTGATTCGTCGGTATGGAATTCTCGACCGCCTTCGACACGATAAGGCGTAGTGTCTTTGGCTGAGTCAGCATGAGGATGTGTATTGGCCGCCGCGCTGTTAATGCCAGGAGTTTCTGATTCGTTGTTAGAGCTCATTTTTGACCTTTTCCCCCACAAGCGAAAGAAGTTGAAAATGCTCATAAATATGAAGGGACCTTATAAAAAAAATAAGGTCCTACGGGTTGTAAAAAAAAAAAAAAGAAAAAAAAAACATGCGCTCTCTGAGTAACCTCAGCCATTTAAGGTTCGATGTCAATGTGAAACTGCACGGTCTGGTGTTACCACAGAACCAAGTTCTCGTCAAAAAGATGACAGTATTTTATTTTACAGACTCTTGTCTAATGCTTCTGTTGCTAGCGTTGTTTAGCGTACAACCCATCAGCCTTTTTGATATTCACATACCACATTCATATCCTCGACGGATGAATCAGAGAAAAAAGAACGCTTTTTCCATTTTATCGCCTGAAAACGCGCGCGCGCGCGCGAGAGAGAGAGAGAGAGATAAAGTCGTCGAACTTTTGAATAACTAACGGATGCTTTGTGAGACGCGTAAACACACTTGTTAAATGTTTGTTAGGGTTGCGCGGCATATACATAAATATACTCGGTCGGTGAACGTGCCTTTTTGCCATAATAAAAATAAACAAGATTGATATCAGCCCCTTCGACGAGGATATACACGCATCTGGAGTTAATATCAGCAAAATGTTCAAACAATACCGCGCATTATACGCGTATCTCAGTTTTCGGATTCACCTGTCATCACCGTATATATACTATATATAAATATGCACATCAACCGATTTTTCCGGACCAGCTGATGATTTAATGATGCAGCGCTGGAGCGATTGATGTGTTCCAAGTAATGTCTCTTCCTGTGCCATATAGGTGGTACCGTAGTACCAGTACACTCTATCTTACAAAGTTCACGTCGCATATGACTCCGCTGTAGTCCCAAGTCAGGGGACATGCTCATCAACATCGCCTGGCTGTCGAACGATACCAGCCTCGGTAGCTCTTCAATATATCCTCTCAAGCAACCAGCCGAAGAGGGTTTCCTATTACAGTCTTTCTGTAATTCGATGATGGTCACTAGGGCTGTATCCCGATCGACAGTGCTATAAATATGCAGAGGGCGCTGGGCTGGGAAGGTCTACGCTTCTAACGTTGTTTGGGACCAAAGAAGAGTTTATTTGCATTATAGTTACATTTGAGTTTATTATTAACGCTCTGATCCAATTATTATTATTATTATTATTATTTTTTTTTTTTTAAAAAAAAAACTGGTTAGATGAGGTATATGGCTGCGAAAAAAAAATCGACAACGGCAAACAGGAAGGATACGGATGAAAAAAAAAGGCTATGATGGTCGGAGAGGAAGTATGTTTATAGATACATCACTTCGCATAGTGCTTATAGCCATTCTCTTGACATGTTTGGTCGAAGGTCTCCATCATCGATCAATATGGACTCGTCTATCATATTATCGTCGAGTACATCGCCATGATCCATGACCTCTTCATCAAACTGTGTTAATTGATTGGTATCCAGCGCCGCTATCTCCTCATCTAGAAACACATCTGGGTCATCTTCCTTGTACCCCGGGGCAAACAAGTTATCCGAGCTATGCTTTTGGTTTGTAATTGCCACCAGCGGTTCCTTTGCTGCACTCAAAAGCGCTCGATCAATAAGTTGGAGCAAGAGACCATCCGATTTTGCGTTTCGTAATGCCTGAGAGTAACGCTGATAAGCACTCGGTTCAATCAAATCTCCTCCTTACTCCTCACACCTCTTGATACTCCGTGACAGCTAATGCATATTTGCGCTGAAGATAATATATGAGTCCAATAGCTCCGCGAGCATCTGAATTAGTTGGATCCCTAATCAGAGTAAGATGGAAGCACTTTAGGGCCCGATCGTACTCGCTAATTTCGGTCAGTCTATATCATGAAATCCGGCGAGCGATTTGTCTATTGTTATTGCTCTTACCCTAAGTTCCGATATACATGTCCAAGGTTCGCCCATATCAGCGGCCATATCGAGCTCTGCATGCTATATCGTCCTTTTGCAAGTTTCAGAGCCGTCCGAGCATATTCAAGAGCCTTGGTGTATCTTTTGGGTAAAATTTGTTAAAGAGCGTGTTTCATCACGATGGCTTCGGATCTTACTCTTTCTTTTGATAGTGGTATACAGCGAATTCATTGAGTAGGTAAGGATCACTGGCACTTTTGCTCAGACTCTTCCTGAGATATTCGTACGCAGTATCCATCAGATTTTGTTTCATGTATTCCATGCCAATGTACATGTAAGGCAGATGCGCGCTGCGAGATAAAGGATGAGTAATACCTACGAATGGATTCAATTTTTATACGGACGTACCCTGGTATTAATTTGCTACAGCTCAGATAGGCATTGATAGCTTGATCGTGATCGTTTTCTGCAGCAAATGCATGACCATATCCTAACCATGATGCCTCAAAGTAGGGGTCCATGGCCGTGGCTTGACTGGCCATAAATGAATGCCAGGGAAATTCTCGCTGTCGGATGCATCATGTGTGTTTCTTACCTAAAATATCGTCGAGCGTCCGAATACTTCTTGATATAAAGATAATACATCCCAACTGCATGCCAAGTAACTGCTTCGTCATTCAACTTGTCTACCAATTCCTGTGCCAGCTCATATAACCGATTTTTCTCTCCAAGTTCGTAAAGACATGAAAGGTACGCCGGTATAGATTTTACGTATAACGCGTCTTGCTCTTGAATCCTGTCATGAAGAAGAAGGAGTGATTAGATGAAATAATATGCTGTTTATCCAGCAGTTACATACTGTTCACATATCTTCAGACATTCTTTGAACTTGGACTCTGCTAGAAGTGATTCAGCAGTACTATTCAGTACATCAAGACTGTTTTTCAAATGTAGTTCTTCCTGCGCTTTTTTCTGAGCTTCCTGGACTTCGTTGATATGCGAATACTAACATACCGTATAGATATCAGATCATTCATGCAAGAGGATATTAAAGATATTTAATCCTTACCTTCTTCAAGTGAAGAATGTAAAGAGATCGAAAGAATTCGGCGTCGGCTCCGCAATGTTCATCGTATGGCAATGTCATAATGAACTCCCACTCTGGCAAAAGCCTTCTATTTAGAAGCAATGATAACCGCCGAAACTCATCATGGTTACCTGCTCTTTCGTCTAACATGTTGTACTGCACAAGCGCCTCAAGAGCCTTCATGCATATAGTATATACCGGATTACTACCAAAATATGGTTGTTTTTCCCCGATCAAATAGCGGCTTACATCATAGCAGCGGACATCAACAAAGAGAGCTTCTTTGAAACACCTTTTCGCCTTTTCGATATCTCTGAGATGAAGATATGCAGTTCCTCGGACGTAACACATACTTGCTTCAAGCTTTATATGCGTGTGTGAAATGAAAGATCCCGGTTAATGCCTTCAGGATAGATAACTAAACCAATAATACCTTTATCCGCCCGTCCATGTCCACGTCGTGTTTGAATTCTAGATTTTGCATGAAATTAGGATTCAGTTGATGCATGAATTGATACGAAAATACCTTTATCCGCGAAGGGGTTCTCAAGGCCCAGATAGTCTAGGACGTCTCTCCAATTCTCTAACGCATTCTAATCGCAGAAGAAGAATCAATCCATGTTACTTCCCCCACCCCTTTCTTCTTTATTTCCACTCCCCAGTCTCTTTGCTTACGGCGCATAGACCTGCTAGGTATCGACATTGGACGCTCTTGTTCAATGTGTTTTTCTTATTCAAGAGATCGAGTGCCCGTTCAAATTGGTTCGAGTCGTAATACACCTGCGCCAGCCAGTATATATCGTTCGTGTCGTCTTTCAAATGGATCCATATCATTCCAAAGAATACAGATTGGTACCATTCGCAAAAGATTAAAACGAGAAGGGGGAAAAAAAAAGAGACGTACCTGTGATCGCCATTATTTTTTCGCCGTAGAATATCGCGGCTTTGGTTAGATGCATCTGTTGTGCATCGTACCGCATAATCCGTAGCCGATCTTCACGAGAATCGGTTCGGAGCATACTCGCAGACGTGTCTGCCGGAAAGAGAAGAGGCGGCCGAGTGGTGATTGAGAAGGAATCGCCTAGTGGAGGCATGAAGACGGCTGATCGAGATGCTGCCAGTGGTGTCGTCGAGATCGCCAAATCAGAGTTATCACCATAATGGGCAAAACTAGCGTTTCCAATGCCGCTCGTGTTCTGGTGGACAATGGGCGAAAGCGAAGTACCGCGTGCACCAAACGAGTGAATAAACGCATTGTCGATGGGGCTGCCTTCAGTGAATCGGAAAGGTGATGTCATGGAATCGGAAGCTAGGTCACCTGGGCGGACCGGAGTCGATCTGTTGCTTCGGTCAGACTGCATCGTATGTACAGTTTTTGATAGAAAGAAGTGCGGGAGGGAGAGAGGGGTAAAGAAAAAAAACCACAAAAGCACACACACACACACACACACGCACACCCACACACACAGACACGCTCACACAAAATCGATTTAGGAATAACTTATGCTTCCCGTTCGGAGCAACTCAGCAAAGCTTTTCGCCGTGATCCAAGATATTTCTCTCGATTGCAACATAATGCTCCATTTTTATTTTACAAAAAATAACTGATTACTCCCGTCTTCTACAAGCAGCGTTTTTTATGGCATGAAATATAAGGGATCGGTGGATTGACTTCCGGAGAGAAAGTTGGTCCAAGCTAAACCAAAGAGGCAAATCAGTTCCATTGCTCATCAGGACGATCTCTTTCTCTCTCCTTCCATGTTTACCTTGCAAATCAAAGCCCGTGGAGTCGTTGGTAAATGGGGTGCCTGCCGAAGAAAAAAGTTGCTGCCAAGTTGCTTGCGCCTGCGGTTCGTAACTGCCACTCGAACTAGCACTAGGACCTGCACTGGCGCTGACACTGGCACCGACACCGGCATTACCAGGAGCTGCATTGGGTAAGTTTATCGACGATCCTGCCATTGATGCTTGCGTTTGATTTTGATGGAGAGGAACAGACGCGGTCGCTGAAGCGGAACTAGCACCTGCATCGTTCTTCGCGCTGCTACTCGATGCAGCTGCTGTGGCGCTAGCGTCAGACATCTCATCAGGATCATTACTGCCCTTTTTTGACTTCAACGAGTCAGTACCGAGAAGGGCAATCAACTTCTCAAGAAACGGGATGATGGGAGGGCCATAGGGGATGTCGCAAGTCAAGTCTGTCAGACAATCTTTGCCTATCCAGACATACTCCTGTGCGGCCCTGGCAACGTTAGGATCGTTGCTCGTGCAATTATATACATGGATAAGGGTTGCCTGGAAAACAGAATAGACTAATGCGCAGCGTCAGCAAGATGATGTTTTTCTCCTTCTCAGACTACGCCGTCTATACCTGAAAAGTTCCATCCGAAGCGAGCAATGCTTGCGGATGGCACGACCCGCGCGATTTCTATTGTCATTCTTGCTGCATCCATGCATCGCCGAGCTGCATCAATGTAAATATTCTCTTGCTGCTGTTGCTGTTCTGCCGCGCCTTCGCCTTCAAAAACAATGAACGGCCGATGCAAAAGCAAAGTTACTGAGTGATAGCAGACGGTGAGAGGACCACCTTGCTCTAGCTTTTTGGTATTTAAAAACTGGTCTGGATTCTGACGGATTGCTGCTAGATCTTCTTCGGTTATCCGGCAGTCGTCAGGAAGCTGGGCGAACCAATCACTCAACATCTTTTGTTGATTTGCCACTGTCTGTTCTGCTGCTGGACCACGGTACCCAGCTGCCTTGGCTTTGGGAGAGTAGATGCGTCGCAATATCTCACCAAGGATACCAGAGAGTTTGATAAAGTTCACAAAGATGCTGTAATCTTTGTTGTCTGCGCCGACCATGTCCGGAAGATCCACATCACAGTCAGAATCGGCAATAGCCAACGGACGTCCCATTGCAGCGCAGCACCATCGATCGGTAACATATACACTGTACCAAAGTCGTTTGCTTGCCTCTATCTTTTCTTTGGATGCTTCTTCGCCTCGAACAGTCCGGTGCAGACCGAGGTCTTGAGCCTTCGAGTTGAAGAAATGGGACGGAAAAATCCAGAGGGAGTGGGAGGGGTGCACAGAGTCGCTGCGTTAGAGGAACATTTTGTAGCAGGATCGCAAGGTTGATTTTTCTCGCTTACCATTCGCACAGCCATGCCCGCCAAGATCCAGTTACGATAGGAACTTGTGGAGTATGTCGGTTGGCTACACAAAATAACGAGAGCCTTGATGGTCGAAATACCAGACGTTAAATAGTCCCGCCGTATAAGGTGGCTTGCACGATCGCTAAGCGTGTGGAAGACTTGATCGCAGCTCATTCCGCATTCTTTAAAAACCGGGTCATCAGAGCTGATCACAAAGCATGAATAGGTACATATAGCGTATGTCAGTAGTGGTGAAGGCGGTGGCGAAGTTCGCCCTTCAAACGCATTAATGTATTCTTGTTTGCTGATGATAGGTAATGTGGCGTTTTGTACGTCAAAATATCTATAGCGTCTGTCCATTAGCCAAAAAAACTTTATATTGTATCTCTTCACTTACACATGAACCAATGTTTCCATAATCTTACGAGGCACCAATTCTTCTGTTTCTTCTGCCTCGTTCTTATCCGAATCCAGTGCATCACGCACAAGTACTAAATCTTCATCAAAGCCACCCAGTTTTCGGACGCGAAACGAAGGATTGCCTCCGTCTGAAGGAACTGGGCCGGTACCAAGAGGTCGTATGGTGATACCACGTTCTTTAGACTTGACGGTTTCAGGCAGCATGTTTCGCATGAGATAAAAACCCGAAGAGCTTCCATGATAGCGCACAACCTTGTTCGTTCCTTCCGCGTCGTCGTCATCATCGTCTTCTTCGCCATCGTCGTTATTACGGTTGCTGCTGTCAAAAGAGCTATTGTCTCCATCTTCCCTGCTTCGGACGACCTGTACGCCCTCCAGCGATCGCTTCCGTTTGTGGCTGGGGACGGAACTCGTTTCGGGCGGTAGCACCGAATCGGTCTGCTGTTTGCGTGATTGCATCTGTTCAAGTAGCGCCTCCATTTTTTTTAGACGAGTCTCCAAACTTTCAATATAGCTAATAAAGGAGGTTTTGTGAGCTTGTCCCAGAAAGAGTTTTTCCTCCATCTTTACCCTTTGGGAGGACCTCTTTTCTTGGCTGTCTGTCAAAAAGCAGAAAGAGAGAGGATGGATGTCATAATCAGCATGTCAGTCTTTGATGCTTCTAGATTTATATTTTTTTCCAACATACATCGTTAAAGGTGCATTCCCAGTCGTATTGTTTGCAAGTTGTGCACGGGAAAGCGGTATCGACATCACATCTATATAGAAATCACGTTTAGAGCACCAGAATCTACTTTAGTGTCACCGCGAACTATTAAAGTTCTTGCTCACTTAATCTTTTTTCGCCTACAAGTATCGCCTGCGCGTTCACACACACACACACAGAGAGAGAGATACACAGACACGCATTTGTGTAAGAGATGTAGAAGAGTAAATTTGCTGTGAGTTTGCTGGTATGCGTTCTTTGGGTACGCATGCCTTCCCCTTCATTTTGAAGTACTTACAGGCACGTGTGATCCGAGTTCGGCGAGGTGGCGTGGTGTTGGCTCCTGAGCCCAGCTGGATGTTCTGTTGCTGATAGTGTTGTGCTGTCGATCCTTCCTCCACTTCACCGATACTGGCGGAAGGCCTAGATAAGGGGCGAGGGGAAATATATGCCTGACGGGAGGGACCATTAACGCTAGACGGCGCTGCTGATTCCGAGGGCTTGAATGTTTCTTCCCTGTTGAAATTCGGCGGTGAAGCCGAGTGGCCCTCACGCATCCGAGGAAAGTCGGCGTTAAAGGCAGGATTACGCCAGAATGCGGACGGAGAGATTTTGTCATTAGGGCTAGTGGTCAATGGTGGGCGAGGCCGCCCGTAGTTTTGGGAAAGGTATCGATTCTGCTCGGTCATGGACGTCGTGAACCTGGCACACGGAAAACAAAGGGCTTAATTTACAGTATCCAGTTCGTTTTAGGAACCTTTTCCGGATTGAATTTGCGGCTGAATAATATTCCCATGGCACCGCGCAACGACTCGGCGCTTTTTTTCGCTGGCTGGGATTTGAGAGGTAATCACGGGGCGCTCATTTGCCCTGTTGAAAAGTGGCACTTTTTCTGTAGCTAGAGACACTATGGCAAAAGCCACATTGAAAGAATCTTGACTAAGGACATATAGTAAAGAGGGGAAAAATACAACAATTCGGGTTGCAAAGCCATGCTTATTATAATCAAGGAACTCATAGCGAAAGAAGAAAGGAAGGATAATGGAGGTTACGGCAAAGACCATGCATACTATTTCATGTAATCTTCGAAGGACACTGGCAAGAGCGCTTCTGGGACCCAGCGACATTCCGGCCATAGCTATAGATTTATGTATAAGATGGTTCAGTAACATGCTAATTCCAATGATCCCATTGCCTTTTTCTTATACCCTGGCAAAGACACGTCCTCGAATCAAACCCATAGGCACAGGGCCATAAATACGTGAGTCTGTCGAGTTACTTAAATTGTCGCCCATCACCCATACATGTCCCTCAGGAACCTGGGTATCTTCGTTAATAGCTATTCCCTCTTCACTCCAGAGCTCTTTACATAATCTCATATCCACGGTCTCCAACTTACATCAATATATTTCCGCTCTGCAGCTGTAGGGTCGACGCAGATATTGTCTCCAGGCTATGTATATCATTTGCCACATCAGCATATCAGGAACATAAGACATAAGTTATGCTTTTAAAAATACCAAACCAAGGATCCGTTTGAGCACAGCGCGACCTGGGACGGCAGGTGATATGCAAACCACAACGTCTCCCAATCTGTAGTCACGAAAGTGTTTTGTGATGTGCTCAACAGCGACAATGTCGCCAGTCATGTTAAAGTTGGGAAGCATCGATGGCCCCATGCACTGAGAATCACACTTGTTGAGTCGGCAATCGCAGCAGCCTGATATGGAGGGATACTTACAAAAGTCGCTTCCATTACATATTGATTGAACACATGGGTAAAACACATAAATTGGACCGCATAGGTTGCTCCTCGTGCAATTTTCCCGCCATGCTGCCGAAAAAAGTGGAAGAGTCCCATCGGAAAGCGATGTATTTGGCTGCTTGAGACTTGTTCAACAGTTTCCCGTACCACCGTTCTGCCATTTAAATCTCGGCCAATCAGTGGTGACATCCCTATGAGGCATGAGCCCCGCTGCCTGAAAGCTGTCAAAGTCCCTACGTATCTCTCTCTTCATCGCTTGGCCCCGTCTGTCGGTGGAAACAGACGTTTCTCATTGAAGACAAGTTCCCCAACCAATTGTAGAAGCTGCTATCAAATCGTGGAGGAAGACGAGAAGGGCAACCTGCTCGATTGTTCCTTGGGTGAAAAGCACATTGCCAGTTGAAATTTCCTCCCCGAACGAAGCAATATCAACTTCTTCTACAGTAGCGAATAATAATAAGATTGGCAAGAATAATCGTGATACCAGCATCACTAGCCAGTAAGCCAGACGCTCATGAGTATTTCGATAGCGTCGCTTAGCTGCTTGTGCGTTTTGTTACATTGTCCCCTTTTTCTAATTACTCCCGACACGCGTAAAAAGTGAGCACACTAATCAGTAGCTTTCAAAGGCATGAGATTAATTTCGAGGCTTGATAAATAGATTTCATAGGCTCACTCCCCATGCTGAACACCTGACAGGTTCTCTTATGCAAGGACGGAGATTGCTGCGTTGCGTGTGTGCGAGCTTAAATTTTTTAAGCGACTTCCTCAAGTGGCCAAAGAGAAAAAAAAGGGCTGGATTTGAAACAGGTGTGAACGTCACCCCGGGGGTGGGTGGATGATTTGAGCTGAACAAAACTTCGGGTGCAGGCCTTCCTACCCACAGGGGTTGTGCTTTAACCTAGAGACGTTTTCTGTGTGTGAGATATTTTTTTTTCTTCACGAAACACAGCAGAGAATCCCGAGGATGACGCTAACCGAATTGCTCGTCTAGGCAAATATGGCCTTCCGACTTTTGATCAAGAGCGCCGCTGGTACGCATTCTACCGATTTCGTTATTTCTTTTTTGTTATTGTTATTGTTGTTATTGCCCCTCATCAAATTTCTCCCATTCCACTGATCCGGATGAGAATTAACTCCAGTTTCACGCGTCATTTAGCTACCGCTGCTCGCCCTGCTATCACAACTGCTTCTCGCCGTACTACTGTCGCGGCCGCGTATGTACAGCGGAAAACACTTTTTTGTTGTTAACTTTCGAGAACTCCACCATTGTTTGCTAATATCGCCCGAATTTTTCTTTAGTGCCCGCCTTTACAGCACGCAAACTGAAGGTAACGAGAAAGAAGAAGAGAGTCTAGGTCCATTGTGATTTTTCGTAATGCTGAAATAAGGACGTTGGTAGCCGCTCCTCAGAAGTCTAGCATCCTCGATAATCTTCCCGGTGACTCTATGGGTGCCAAGGCTGCTTATCTGACCATTGGTACCGGTGCTGCTACTGCATTGATTTCCAAGGAAATTTACATCTTGAATGAGGAAACCCTTGTTCTCGTTGCCACTGCTGGTCTCTTGGGTGTCCTTCTCAAGTACCTTCGTGAGCCTTATACCAACATGGCTAACGACCATATCAACGTATGCATCGTCATTTTCTTTTGTGTTCTCCGCGTGATTGGTCTATGCAGCGCAATGACTGACCTTTTGTATAAATATCTATATATATGTGTGTAAACAGCGCATCAAGAGCATCCTGAACAAGGCTCGTGAGGAGCACAAAGCTACTGTCCAGGAGCGCATCAACGAGGCTGGTCAAATGAAGGACCTTGTCGATGTTACCAAGGCGCTGTTCGAGCTCTCCCGCGAGACTGCACAGCTCGAGGCTGAGGCATTTGTGCTGAAGCAGAAAGTTGATGTTGCGCACGAGGTCAAGACCACTCTCGACTCATGGGTCCGCCATGAGGCTCAGCTTCGCGACCGTGAGCAGAAGCAGTTGGCTGCTTACTTGATTGAAAAGATCCACAAGGATCTCCAGGATCCGTCTATCCAGCAGCAGATCTTGGATCAGGCCGTTGCTGATGTTGAGAGTAAGTTGTGAAGAAAAGGAACCTGCGAATCGGCTGTGCCAATTGATTAACTTGCGGTTCTTTCCTATGTATTATCAGAGCTTGCCAAGTCCGCTTAAACGGCTTCCCTCCCTCTCTGCATCTAGAATAAAAACAAACAAAAAATGTCAATAAAACATGTAATCAGTGCTTATAGACGTGTGATGCAGCCTCGTCCGCTCACTCTACTGTTGATATACACCGTTTTCCAGAGGTGAAGTCGCAGGATCACCAAAATCGCAGTTGGGTTTTGCCCAGAAATCTTACAGCATGATGATGAATCTTTATATCGACTTGCTTTTAATTCGAATCGAATCTATGGGAAAGAGCTCAAAAGGGATGCCTGCCTCACGGTGGGGCCGGGACTTAGTTGCTGTTTGCTTACGCGGGGGCACCAGCCGTTCTCTGTCCTGGTTATCGCCATGTGCTAACCAGGATACGTCTTGGTATGTGCAGGCTTGGTGAGTCAAAGTGTATAAAGGGGGGAAGGGCAATTGAAATCCACAATTTCATTTGGATATGATGTTCAACGGGCTACCCAGCGCAGAGCAAGCGCTGATTCCGTGAGATACGTATTTCTATCCTGATCTCCCATGTGCAACCACCGTCAATAGTTTTGATGGCTAACGAGGTCGATAATGACACGATTTGGGATGTCCAGAGAATCTCTCGTTTGAGTTTGCAGCTTGACACAAGCTGGCCTGAGGACACTCAAATCCTCGCGCTGGGTATGTAGGAGACAGCAGTGTTGTGTGGAACAAGTTCCAGAAGGGCCAAGCGATAGCGTCGGTATTATCGACGAACCGGCCACACACACACACACACACATATATATATATATATACGTATACGCCACGACCACGGCCGAAACAATCCCGTAACCTCTTCCATGGACTTCAAACAATTTAGGTTTGTACACCTTAGAAGCCCATGGCATTTAATTTCAGGACGCTTTGCTTGCTGCCATGGTCGCCGATTGGGGGGACACGCTTGAAGGAGTCCGGGCGGCTGGAGCATTCGGGACAGGTCACGGAGGTGCTGTACTCGTCAATCAAATAAACCCTGAACGCGTGTCTCTTGAACATTTCCCGCCAATCCTTGCCGCAGGTATAGGCTCATGCTAACGGGCCATGGGTGCAGCCCAATTTCCCCTGACAAGTATGGTGTCCCTTCCGAATCTGTGTCGTATCGTCCGCACTCATCTAGCATCGGCCTGTCTCTGGTGGATATAAGCAGAGAGACGCAATTTCCGATGGAGCGGGTAGTTGTGCGCCTCATGATCAGTAGTATATGGATGCATTTTTCGAGCTCGACGCTTCCCCCAGTCGCTCCTTGTCGGCCCATACTTTCTGTGCACGGCGTGCGTTGATACCGTATGGGTAATGGTGGTACTGCTATAAAAGTTGCTGAGAAGTGACCATTCCATTCCTCGGGTCTCGACGAAGAGCTTTTACCTGGTGGCATTGACGGTGCTGTGGGATATCTGTGCAAGTCTAGCCTCTGCCTCCCCGGATAGTGTTTTCGTCATCATAACGATCCTTGGCGATATCACGTATCTGCCGAAAGCGCGCCACCCTTGTTTTTCGGGCCCGCTGGTTGCGCGTATACCGGTGCATTTTGGGGAGCTCGGGCATGCTCAACTCATTCATCCCATAAAGAACATCGATCTCCCGAGTCAATGAGAAGACATTTTCCCTCGGTGTCTTTGGACTCGTCTTGTGGGATGGCGTGAATGTAGGAAGAGTCTGCAGAGTGATCGAGCTTGCTCTGCCTCCTCCGAGTGTCCTTGCTCCTCGTACTATCGTCATTAGCCCGATTTTGCTTGCGACTAAGGTTCCTCTTTGCGTCAAGAGTCTTGAGTATGATTGATATAGATACTCCATCCGTTTGTACCGTTTCTAAGAGCCTTCTACCATGCCTATCCTTGAATGGCTTGGACTTGAGGTCAGGTACCTTCCCCCATGCCCTTTCGATCGATGGTGCTTTTGTGGATGCATGCCTTGATATATGCTGGCCGAGGATTCGCGTGTAGATGTGCCTATGGGACGGCACCCAGGAAGTTTGGAGAGGGAAGCACTGGATTGACTTTGCCCCTCTTGCCTCTAAGAATTCTTGATGTCATAGTAGATATCATCTTCTGCGAACGCATCAGTATCGCCGTATGCTTGGAGGATCAATGATAACTCAGCGAGGATGTGCTGGGCTTCCGACTGGAGGCTATTCAAATTAGGGTTTCTGCGTCGCTTCCTCCCGCTGGCATACGTTCAACAGAGGGTCGATAGCGCATCGGAAACACTCGCCAAATTGCAGCTGAACATTACTTTGTAGGCTGTCATGATGTCAGTGCTGACATAGGCCGCTACCTGGGATATGTTGCGGTGTTGCCCAGGCTCAATGTCGGCAGATTTCGTGTAATCTTCAAGGTGTCTCTGTATGAGCGTCCTAATGGCCTTGGTCGACGGTTTAACTTTCTCGCGCATGACCTTTCTCCCGGCTAGACTGAGGAATACTTTATAAAAGAATGCTCGGCCGAGGAGCTCGCTGGAATCAAAGTCGCGGTTGTGGTCCAGCTTGTGGAGGAGGATCCAGCGCGACAACTGGTATGTGTGAGTGGTAAGAAACTGGGTAGTCGGTACTAGCTTTTCCAGGTTCTCCTGGTACTCCTGCTTCCACCCAACAGATTTCAAAGAGGTATTGACAACGCGGTCCTTGCCTTCGGCCATTATCGATCTAGTAGTGGGTTTGGCAAGTATTGAGTTGGAATAAAAAGGAAAGAGCACCTCAGACAACTTATATTTATGCTGATAGCTCATAAATTCATTAACTATTTATGCATTTCCTTGTCCATGTCTAATAATGGTTCTGTGCAACGTAGAGAAGAGTTTGCTGAGATTACGTAAATAAGGCGCAAGAGGTATGCTGGGTGGGTCGAGGATCAAAAAAACAACGCTTCTACTGATGCTGCTGGCGACCAGCCTGAGCATCTTTTCAAAACAGAAGCTACTAGACAAATGATAACACTCCTCCTGCCATTTTTGGTGATCGACCTTCTGCTAAGCATTCCAATGGGCTTATTATTAACAGAGAAATCATGAGTCCTCATACTGCGATTTTCTTAGCACATAGAGTGTTTAGTTCCCTTCCCCTGCCAACAGGTTGCCAGCGAGAAAATCCCGCCCGTAGTCTCTGTCTTTATCGAGCAACAAGTTGAGCAGCATATGACTTGGATCAATAGCCAGCATATGTCACTTATGAGCGAAGTACCATCCCAAGCCCAGTACAGTATTACACAGTGAAGAACTTCCTGCGTTGGAACTCGCGTCAATCGCCATCCATGGAGGAAAGCCTTTGTTTTGTGGGGTGCGGGCATAGTAGCTGGCAATGTTCCTATTCATAAAGCATATCATTGAAGCACAAAGAAACACTGCCCTCGCTGCTGACAGTGATGCGTTCTGAAGCGTGCGGTGATTTTGATGCCTCTCTTGATGTCATGATAACGACGACGTAGCCAGCGGCGGCTGGCAGCAATGATGGCAAGGCACAATGCAAAATCATTTTGCTGAATAGCTGAGAAAACTCCAATAGCCCTTTCCCCTCTCCCCCGCGTCCGAGTGTAACCCGGTCTCCCTCAAGAAATTTAACGCCCACCCCCCAATCCTCTCGTCCCCCTTTCCCCTTCACTCTTCTCTATCTCGCTCTGCGTTTTTCTCATCGCTACTTGTATTATTATCTGCTATAATGTCAAACGAAAACAAAAAAGCCATCATCGCTCCCGGTTTTGCCATTGGCATCTCAGAGGATAGAAATCGCCGATGTCGCCGCACAATGGAAGACGCCCACTGCTACGTAACTAATTTTTTGTCTGTCCCAAGGCAAGGATTCTTTGCCATCTTTGACGGACACGCCGGAAAAGCCACAGCTGAATGGTGTGGTCTTCATTTCCATGAGGCAAGCAATGTTTCATCCCACATTGAGAGGGTGGAAAGGGTGAAGGAGAGAATATGAGTTCTCACCCCATGTCATAGGTGCTAGCAGAATGTCTAGAGCAACACAAAGACAAGGCAGTTCCGGAGATCTTGAATTTGGCATTCCTTGAAGCGGATCGGCGGGTTAATGAGGGTCCAGGCAAGTCGTCAGGCTGCACAGCGGCCGTTGCGTTTGCGCAGGTCAAGGGGAACGAGGTATGTTGTGTTGTTTGTCATAATTCGATTTTGCCATCGTTACATTCTCCTAACGGAACGATGATTAATTTAGCGTATCTTATATACCGGCAATGTGGGTGATGCACGCGCCGTTCTTTGGTAAGTGAGAAGAGAACGCCTGTTCTTGTGTCATTCTCTTTGTGTGTATGTGTGTGGATGAACTGACAGAAAGGAGGCGCTAATCCCCTTTTTTTTTCGTCTGTTAGCCGCCAAGGCAAAGCGGTGCGTCTTTCATATGATCACAAGGGTTCTGACCGGCAGGAGGCAAAACGCATCATGGATCTTGGAGGTTTTATCATGAACAATCGTGTGAATGGCGTTCTGGCAGTGACGCGATCGCTAGGCGATTGCGTGATGAAGGAGTTTGTTGTTGGTAATCCATACACAACTGAAACATGTTTATCACCCGACGATGATTTCATGATTCTTGCATGCGATGGAGTAAGTCCAGAAGAGGGGGGGGGATGTTAAGCAAGGGAAATGGATGCCGCTCACACACACATCCGTTTCGCCCTTCTTCATAGCTCTGGGATGTGTGCGAAGATCAGGATGCAGTGGATATGGTCAAGGGTATCCAGGATCCTCAAGAGGCCAGCCAGAAACTGTTAGATTACGCTCTTGCGAACTTTAGCACGGATAACGTCAGCATCCTTGTTATCCGCTTTTAACACAAAAAATGATGTATGTAATAGTTCTATTTCTCACGTTCCCCGCTCCTCAACTTCCTACACCCTTACGCATACACACATTGTACAGTACTATTTTCGTAATAGCTAGATCGTGTTTGTTTGAACAATGAATATTCAGTATTGTTTTGACATGAAATATACATATCGGGCGTGTGTGTGTGTGTGTGTGCCCATTTTCTGTTTCGGATGATTTATTCAAGATATGATAATGGGATGGGGAGGTTTAGATGATGGTGGATCCAAAGTGCTGAAGTAATACCGTCAGACCAACGGTGTTCAGGAATCCATGGAGGAGCTTGATGGCCAAGAGATCGCATGGTCGAGCTTCCCAGACGTGCGAGCGGTACACATCTGGTATGACATGGGCAATGAAGAAGAAAATACCCATTTGGAAAGCATGGGCGTATGACTCGACCTCGGCGAGGTTCATCATCCCCATCACAAAGAACGTCTGTCCTTTTCTTTTTAGCCGCTTGGACGTAATGTGCCAAAACACGGTATTTTACCTGGACTGCATAGATGCCAAACTCGATCAGTTGGTCGCATGTTCTCGGACGTCGCTCGGAATGCTTTCGCCACCACGTAGGCTCGCCTTTGTCAGCATTCATTGCGCTGCTCCATTGCTCGCCGACGATACCATAGTGCATCAGAATATTGGTGATGTAGAGGAATGCTCCACCGATTACTATATAGTAGAATGGGGTGAGTTTGCATATATATATATGTGTGTGTGTATGTTGCGAGCGGTGGGCTTCTGATTACCGATGGACATGAAATTCAAGGATGTGAGCGTCATGCGAAAGATAGGATGGGAAAACAATGCAACGTAAAATTTCGAGCGAGGCCGACACAATACAACCCCCCCCAAAGATCGGAGTCCGTGCCCAGAAGCGAAACAAACAAACCATTTTCTATTTTAGTCACAATCTATTTTTGTTCTAGGCGGCTAAGCAACAAAAAAAAAAAACCCTGCTACCAGCCGCAATCCACACTACCCGGCACAACAGCCCGTCTGCGCCCCTCTTCTTCTTCCTTTTCCCCCCCAAAAAAAACCTTCGGGACCCGGAAGCGGTCAACTAAACCAAGTCAGATGGGGGGGGGGTTACGGGAGAGTTGATAAAAAAAAAAGTGAGAGGGGCGTTTGTTTTTCCGTTCTTCTTGTTCTTTCTATCCTCCCTTTGGCGTGTCAACATGGCATCAAACCGCTTCAGTACAGACCAGGAATACAAAGCGTCCCCACCACCCCTGCCACCGCACCACTCAACACCGCCACCCATGATTTCTCACCAACAGTCGCCGTACCCACCCAGCCCCTTTGATTACAACCGTCAGTCCCTTGAGGATATCACCGAAACTGAGCGGGCCATGGGCTGGCATGGCTCTCGACAGCGGGCTAGTATGTCGGACGTTAAGCTCACGGGTCACTACGACTCGGACGACGAGGACATGATGATTCCGCTTGAGCGGCGGAAACGCCGCTCGTGTATGGATAAGGTCTGTTGCGGATGCTGCACATGCTATCCTCGCTGGGCTCGATACTTCTGTTGCATTCTTGGTCTCCTCGTCCTCGGTTTGCTGATTGCGGTGGGCGTGCTGGTGGCTCTCTTTAAGAAACCGACAGTCAGTATGACCGGCCTGGACGGCGAACCGACCGTCAGCCGGGTAGGATCCACCATCAACATGAATTTTACACTCAATATCGCGGTCGACAACCCAAATGTGGAATCGGTTACATTTGAAAAGATCGAAGCCAAGGTATGGTAGATTTTGGGTCAAAGAGCATTGTGTGGTTGGTGGGGGGAAGAGGCGCAGTACGACTGGCCCTGCTGACATGACCCGGACTTTGTTGTTGTTGGCGGTCTTATCCGATCAGGCATTCTATCCCGGTCACCGTGATGTGCAGATTGGTGGAGGCGAACTGGATGATGTTCATATCAGAAGCAAGGGCCTGACCGAGATCAAGTTTCCTTTCGGCTTGAGCATGGACGGCTCCAGTGCGGCCGGTCAGGCCATCGTATTCGACCTGTTCAACAAATGCGGCCTTACGGGATCTGCCCAGCAAAAAGTGACAGTCGATTATGATGTTATTCCTACCATCCGAATCGCGGGTATACCCATTTCCTTCACCATCTCGAACAGTGCCAATTTCGACTGCCCTGTGTCTGTAAGTGTGGAACCTAACCCAACCAAAGCCCGTTGCTAATTTCTTGCATACACAGCAAATTTTACAAAGCGCAGATAACAACAATGCTCTAAGCTCGGCTATAGCTTCGGCTTAGGCTCCAGACAATGTAACCCGTAGATATCCTAACCCGCACCTGACCTGACCCCAAGCTCATCAACACGAAAATGTATATATCTGGTATATACCCTTCCCGCTCATTCCTATAATGTGGGTATCTTGAGAGATACCTATAGCCTTCAAAAAGCAGATAGCTGCCATACTTGTCTTTAAAGGGGGAGATAGTATCAATGCATTGGCATGATCACCTTATTAGACCTGCCAAAACAACAACAAAAACACTTGGCTATACTTGGCCGAGTACACCCTTCCACAGCTCCCATACTAAAACTACCGTACCATGATGTACATCTACGCTGCAAGTCCTTAATGAGTAGCTTACTCTGTTAGAGCATCGTCTTTCTAATACTAATCTGATGGTCAAGAGGTTATTATCATGTGCTGATAAAGTGGACTGTACATTAGAAATAAGACCACACACGGAGAGAAAGAGAGAGAGACACACTATATCGCTAGCGCACAGACTTGTTCTGATTAACTCCAATGAGCGTCCCCTTTTCGGTATATGGAGGCGTGAAATAGAAGCCAGCCATCAAGACGCAATAACTCAAAATTAAGATGGAGCCTTTAAAATAGTTGGATCGACCCTCTTGGTATGTGTAGGTTAATAAGAAAACCGAGAAAATGACGCATATGACATCCCATCGGGGGAAAACAAGACTAATGTAAACAATATAATATATTTTGTTACATGCTATCTTCGATGATAAACATGGGCTAAGCCTTGTTGCGTACCTGAAACTGTAGCGAGACACCTCGTCCTTTCCGCAGTTATACCAGAATGAGAAGGCAACCATGGCAGGAATCTGAAGTAGGCAGACCTGAAGAGCATATGCTGAACCGATCTCCATGCTGAGGACAATGTTTCCGTACATTGCAAAAGACATAGCGTTCATGAATTCAGTAATGTTTGGAACCTGTGAACGGCAGGATGCATTTTTAGGTTATTTGGCTGAGCAAACAGAGTCTCTTCTTTTCTTTTACCAACGCAAAGAGTGTTAGGCCCAGGAATTTCTCATCCATAGGCAAACTTCCCATCGCCTCGTCCACCGTGTCCACCAAAACCTCAGCAATGATCGAATATAGAAGAGTGCATCCAAAGAGAACAGTGAAACTCTTGGCCTTGCTCCAGTTGGGGGAGTCATGCCCGACGCCCTCGTCCTCATCCTCATCGTCTTCGTTCGGATCATTGACGCGCACGTACGCTGCCCCCAGCGACTGACGGACGATCGCTGTAGGACTGACTTGGCCGTCACGTCTGCTCGGATCATCTTTGGGATATCGTGAATAGCCATATGTCAATGGATCTCCAGCAGGCATAGGCGCGGGCGCGACAGATTCTGGGCCTGAACATGGGTCACACACAGCTGTTGATGTATCAACTTCTCCTTTCTTTATGAAGGTCCGAGTACGAGACATGTGACTTACCTTTTACTGATCCCTTAAGCGCCTGGCTGTCATGGGCGGAGAAATTCATATTTAGGTGGTGAGAATGGATGAGTTGGGATATGATATGACCCGGCATGAGTTTCTGATAGTACGATAGGGCCTGTTCAGAGCCATGTTGAATCGGTTTCTTCCAAACCATATCTACGTGTGTTCGAAGACTGAAGACAATCCCGATCACGTAGGCCTTGGAAGGTATAGATTAGCACAGACACGAGAAGCGCTGGGCGGGGGGTTAAGCGGCATACATACAGACGGCAGGATCGCGGCACAAAAGTACATGAGTGGTTTCACGTTGTTTTGATAAACAGGGTCGTTGATGGGATTCATCTGATCATAGTGACACCGAGAACACGTGATAGAATCTCCCTTAACCATGTCAGAGCAACCATTGCATCGAAGCTCAAACTATTTGCTGATAATTAGAGGGAGCCATCTTAGAATGCTTTGCAGTCTCTTACCGATCCGAACAATTGGTAGAAGAGTGTTGGCGTCAGGGCGCCGATGATAGCCATAATTAGCATCGTAGATGTGACCTCTACATGCTGCGTATCAACATCCAATGTATATAGGTCTGAACCGTGTGTGTCTGTCTGTGGGTGAGGTGTGTGGAGTGTAAATCTCACCTGCACTCTTTGCATTGAACTTCTGCTCCTTCCGTCTGACACTACCGCTCACCATCGAGCAACCAGGTAGCAACAAGACACCGGCCATAAGCGATCCTATTAATGCTCCCTCAACTAAGGTGCTTTTGCCGTTCATAAGTGCGACGGCATACAAGATGATCTCGATGATGCTACAAAGAAGGAAAAACGCTGTAGCACTCAATTACGTCACGGTCGGTAGCACTAGTTCAAAAGACTCGTCTTACCTGCCGAATGAGGCGTTGAGGAAGGCACCAATACCCATCCTGGACTGAGCTGAAACGGAGCTGATGCCCATTCCGATAAAATAGGATAATGGTATTACCGACGCGAGTGAGAGGGCAAAGACTGTGGCAGGTGCAGCTATAACACTGTCGGGAAAGCGTTGCTTGAGCAGGAACTCGTCAAGAATGACAAAGAAGACGAGGGGTATAAGGTTGATGAACAGGATGTTGATTCCGTCATAGGTATACTTGTAATACTGAAATCCAATGGCTTGATAGGTGCATAGCAAAATTCTAGCCGGGCGCTCTGTCTGGCCCGATGGGTTTGATTTGAAGCGAAGACTCAGAGGATAGCGTCGGAGATGCCGTAGCAACAAGAAATTTAGCTTGGACATGGGTATCGTGATCACACACATCCAGCAGATTGCTGAGACCGTGAACATGACAGGAGCTACATGTCAGAATAAATCAAAACCGAAGGCCATTCTCCGTCACGTTAGTAGGTTCAGGGCTTACTGATGACAGTGAAATACAAAACGTAATAGGTGCATCCTGCTGGTCCTGTCTTGAGCACTTGGAGGATGGAACGTGTAAACTCTTTTCGTCTTTTGGTTTTGGCGCCTGTGCTGGTGTGGGTACTACTGCTGCTACCGCCAAGAACTCCTGCTTCCTCATCCTCGGTCTCGCCGTCATCGTAGATCGAACCCGTATCGCTTCTCACCGCCGTCTTGTTGCTGCCGGATGATGAAGAAAGGATAGAAGGCTCTCCATGACATTCGACATACCGCCCAAAGGGCCAAAAGAGATAATATGCAAGTTCACGCGTGACACGGCTGTATGCATAACCATCAGGTGGTACAAGAATAAGGGCAATGGAGATAGTTATCATTATAAGAGCCAGCCACCACCCAAAGACGAGCAGCCATAGAGCATTGCCTGGGTTCAGAAAAAGTTCTGGAGACGATGATGGGTATGAATGGAGTGCCTTGTTCGCCTTCCTCACGACTGATCGCGACTTTTTGTAAAGGGCCGGCTTCCATATGGGCAAGCCGAATGGGTGCCGTTTGTTCATTTGCTAGAAAGAGGCATTGACAAAATGAAAAGGTGGGAGGCGCCAGACGATCATGAGTATGGGGAAAGCTGGAGGGGAGACGGAGGGGAATTTAAATTGGGTAGTGCGGCATGTGCTTGTGGCAAACCTCTTGTCGATCCTTCAGGGTCATTCCCCGACTGTCAATGGACATGTTGTTGTCACTGTCATCTTGGTTCTCGGCGAACCGCGCCATTTTGGGACTCTCAGAGTCGGAACACTCGTCATTGTCTTCGGTGCTGATCTCTTCGTCATCTTTTTCGACGGAGCGGTCGCACTCGTATTGGAAGGTGGCCCGCTTCTTTAGCTTCTGGCGTATGGGTTCTTCGCCATTGATAGCACCGTATCGCGATGCGCTTTCGGTACCCGATGACGATAACTTCATCGCGGTAGTAGACAAGTGTATGTGAGTTCGGTAACAGAAAAAGGTTTCGCTAGTAAGAGAACAGGTGGGTGGAGATACTGAGAGATAGAGAGAAGACTAAAATCTTTAGATGGTTGATATTTGGGGCCAATGACGATATGCATTGTCCCCTCCAGTAAAGTCAAGTGGACCCCCGCGCACCTCGTGGTTACTTTCATCCTTATCGAGGAATGTCATCGGACGCTGCAGTTCTACCAGACTTTTTGCTCAGGATGACCTGCGCGTAACACAAATCCTATACTGATAGATTCCTTTATTATTGTTCTTGCAGCTTTGACATTGCATTCTGATAATCCTCATCCATCTCAGCCAGCTTCGTCTTGTCTGCCTTCAAGGTCTTAATTTGTTGATAATGTCCTGCCTTGCGCAACATGTCCTTGAAGCCTCGCGCTTCTTGATTCTCTACGAGCGAGTAGGCCCGGCCTTCACGTCCTGCACGAGCTGTCCGTCCGACACGATGAATATACTTGTCCATGAACCAGGGTATGTCATAGTTGATGACCACATCCACGTTATCCAGATCGATACCACGACCAATCAGGTCAGAACATATGAGGCTTCAAATCCAATCCACATGAGTCTTTTGTCTTCTTCTTCCTCTCTCTTATTCCCTCCAAGACCGCTTACACGTTGATTTCGCCATGCTGGAACTTTTCCAGCAGCGCTTTTCGCCGAGCGATGGGCAGATCACTGGAATAGTCAGACACCACAAGCCTATCGCCCTGTTGAGTTTCCTCGCCTTCAAACGCCTCCACCAGTGCTTTTAGCTTTGCGGTGGACTCAGCAGACCGTGTAAAACAAAGACAGGACTTGATGCTGAATTGATGCAGGACATAGAGCAAAACCAATGGCTTGTGTTCCGCCGTAGTCACCATCATGAACTCCTTGAGGCCCTCTGGCGTAGTATATTCCGGTCCTGTATCGCCCTCAGATCCCTTTTGGTTTTGTACAGCAATGTATTCCGGTTCAGTCAGATGAAGTCCGGCAATCTTGGCCGGATTCTTGGTCAATGTAGCTGAGAACAAAAGTTTTTGAACCTTGAGAGGAAAGCAGAAGCAGAGGATGAGTGTGTCTATCAGCACACGTCGGCATTCCCCTACGCCAATGAGGACTTACAGTAGGGGCCTTGGTAAGATCCACGTCTGTTCGTGGCAAATCAAAGAACGAGTTTAAGAAATAGGGCGCGATAAGGTCGGGTTCAATGACACTATGAGAGAAAATTGCGTTCGTTGATATGAGGCACTCACAAGGCCTGATAATTATCATTTACCCATGGTGATCTTTTTTATAGGATAATGGAGTACCAGGTGCGCAGGGGCGGGGTCGGGTGGCTTCCAGTATCTGGTTAAGCCAGTCATTGTATCTCTGATTCAGAAGTTGATCTGCTTCGTCAATCACCAAGAACCGCAGATGTTGCAGCGTAAAATTGGGTGTTTCCTTCAAATGTTCTGTCAAGCGTCCTGGTGTCGCCACAAGGATATCCACCTCACTCTGTCCTCCTCGAAATCTGATCACATCCTCACTCTGCGTTAATACTATTATTCCTGCGTGATACGTCTCGTGTCAAGCTCACATACTTACGTGTCTGTATGCTTCCCGACAAGCGCATGCTGCTCACGGGTAAATGCGCTTTGACCAATCGCGGCGCCGACCTGTAGTGCGAACAGGTCGCGTCAATATGGTATTATGTATCCTCTTTACGGTTCCCTCTTTTCTGATACATACCTTTATGTTTGTTCCCTTCGTGAATGCATCAAAAGTCTCCTTAACCTGCACAGCCAGCTCACGGGTGGGCAATACCACCAGCGCTCTTAACCGCGTCACAACGCGTTTAGACAAGATATCGACAATGGGCAAGACATACGAGATGGTTTTGCCGCTTCCGGTCGGTGCAGAAACACACAAATCGCCGGGTGATTTTCGGGTATCATAAAGAGCTTGACGTCTGAGGAACACAGGAATCACGGCCATTTGAACTTAAATTCGCGCACAATGAGTTTTCTCCCTTTCTCTTTCTCTCCTCGTTTTTCTGTTACCCGCGAAAAAACTTGAAATTCCCAGTTCAAGGCACCGCCTTTTGAGTCGATCCGAGAGTCCAGAAAATGTATCCACAGGAGTAGTGTCAGAAGGTGTGACGACTTTGGGGTAAAGCAGCCAGTCAGGGATACCCATGTTGCGTAGCAACGCAATCTCGTTTTTGCTCTTTTCCACATTTCTCTCCCGGAGATCGGGGAATGCCATAATCCCATCTTCTGGGTCTTCTTGTTTTTCTGGGCCCGCTGCCACTTCCTCATTCGGCCGCGTTTCGATATCCAGATCGCCTTCTTTTTCGTTCATTGCCGTTTCTTCGTTTGACGTATCCGGAGAGGCAATTGGAGACGTCGTCGTCGCAGCAGCAACAACAGCAGCAGCAGCAGGCTCCTCGCTGCCTTGCGCTATTGACTGTCCTTTCTTGCTATTTTTTCCCTTTTTATGTCGCTTCTTCTCTTTCCGTTCGTCAGGCTGATTGTCCGCTGCTGCTGCTGCTGCTGCTGCTGCTGTTGTCGTCTCTTGTGGCGTTGAATCATTCGAAGGCGCTTGGAGTTTTCGTTTCCGATCGACCTTTTCGCGAAGCTCCTGCAAACGTTTCTGTTTCGTTTCCAATGTGCGCTCCGATTGCTGCTGTCCTTCCTCGTCTCCTTGATATCGCGCAATGGAAAACATTGTCAAGTGATCGATCACAAAAAAAGCGTGGAGATCTCAAAAATTAGGAAGAAGAAAAATTTCGGGCAAAAAGGGAGCGCTAGCTTCGCCTTTTTAATAATTCAAAATGCTTGGGTATATCCATTATACACTCTTTTTCAAAATCAAAGTCGCACTCTGCCAGTTCTAAAGTCGCAGGATCGCAAAAATACAAATCGCATTTTGCCCAGAAATCTTTACGCGTGATGACAAATCGAATGTTACATACATACACGGAAAGACCCGCTTTCTCTTTTATACATTTTACATTCTGAAATGGGCAACCTAATTTTCTATCAAGACGGCCAAGGTCATGTCGTTGATGAGCGTGGCTGTTTTGAACCTATGGACTATGCCATTGATGAGGAAATGTACTCACTTCAATCCGTTTGTTCTCACACTGAATATCTGCGTACCATATTGTGCAAAGATAACCCTGAGCTTAATCCCACACGCATTCCCCAGCGAAAGGATACAGACATTCGGATGAAAGAAGCTGGGATCAAGCGCAGTTACACAGCATAAACTGATCAAGACAAGGTCAGATTTTTCAAACGGACGTTTGAGAAGATCTTGAGTGCGTCAGCTGCTAGGTCTCCATATTCGTTCAGCCCAGCGATGGGCATTACAGTGCGAGAGGGACCCTGACAGCATCTTTAAGAAACCTAACACGGGGGGACCCTTCGCGTATTCTCAATGAAAAGCATAAGCGCACTGTTTTAGAATGCGTTGATGAAGACCCATCCATTGCCCTAGAGTAGCTGCTCCAATGACTTGAGGGTCTCAGAGCATCTAAAACGACGCTCCATCGATTTATGAAAACGTATGCAACTGTCATTAAAAATGGTTCGGTTTCAGCCTATAGACAGGAATAGTGCTGCGAAGATCCAAGAGCGCCTTGACTGAGTGCGCAGATGGGATAGGACCGACATCGACTTGCAAAAAGCTGCCTTTTTTCTTTGATGAGTCTGGATTCCATTTTAACATGAAATGCAGCATGGTGTGGTCCAAGAAAGGGACCCCTGCAGTGGGTGCAGTACCAAAGTCAACCAATTGTGGGAACAATCTCAGCATCAGGCATCATTCAATGTAGCTTGAGAATCCCGCAGCCACCAATCAAGAAATGAAGAGCGCAGGTCAATCTGAAGTTGGGAGCAAAGGAACTGCAACTGTACATCACCTCAGCTTATTTAAGGCAACGATGGACGAGATGGATAAGTATGAACATAGGAATGACCATTATATGGTAATGGATAATGAGCCTATCCATACGGCACAGGATATCTCTGAATACATCGAGTGTCGAGGATGTCGATATGCTTATCTTCCACCATACTCGTCTGAACTCAATCCTATTGAGCAGTTTTGGTCAGTGGTCAATAGCAAAGTTAAATGGAATAGGTTCTTGGAAAGCGAGATTGTTGATAACACAGATCAGCGAAGCATCCAATAGCTTAAAGCTGAGCGATATCGAAGGTTTCGTTTCTCATTCTCATATGTGCTTAGTTACTGCCGCTGTATTTACTGCAGCATCGTTCATCACAAAGAAATTATGGAAGTACTATTCGAATGCAATACAGGACGTTTCCAAGCTTCTGTACCGATTAAAGGATCAGTGAGTCGATGAAAAGAGCATATGATCCGCCGCTGTATCTATTGCAGCATCGTTTATCACAAAGAAATTTCTTCTGCTCCTCCTTGATTTCCTACAAATAATGGACAGCCGAGAAATCTCCTTTCTCCATCAACTTCATCCCGACCCTCTCTTCCATGGTCTTATCCGGTATGATTATTGCAACTAACATCCACTGTCCTTTATAGATTAACCAATCGTACCCGTGCTTGATGAGCCATGGAAGAGAGGAGTTCCTGAACACCCTTCCGCTCTTTTTCGCTGCCACCACAGGCCCCATTTCGCTCCTTCCCTCCGCCGCCGCCGCCATTCCCTCGTTTGGCGCCCTGGCAGCCGCCGCCTGTCTCTTCTGGTGTGCTGGCTCTCCCGTCCTGTCTCTCCGTCCCGGTTATCGCCGGGACTACCCAGGAGTTATCCTGGGTCCTTCGGGGCCCTTGAGTGTAAGTTAAAGCGTATGGAGGAGTAGTGTTTTTCTGTTGACTAACAGGTTTTAATCCATGGATGCGAAATCTTTTTGCCTATTGATACGACAAATTTATATAATTCAATGCGACATTTTTTTTGTATTTTGCACGACATTTATTTTTGAAAATAAAGTAAAACAGCATAGGCTCTCTACATGTCCTGTGATTGACCGTGTATTTTCCATGGCCCTCCAACTGTATGGGAATGAATGTCTTGTTTATCGGTGGTCTATGGACAACTAAGACAAGACATCCCGTCCCTCAGGGAGGGGAGGTTGTATTATCACCCACGGTCTGTTCTAATGAGTCACCCAAATAATCTGTTGATACCCCATAGATAGATTTGCGCTTTATGGATTGAAAGGCTGATGACTCCCAGTTCCATTGAACACGTTAGACCAAGAAGTTTATTTCTACTTGAGAAGCTCAGTGAGCATATCATTCCCATTCGCCATGAGACCACCTATAATAAATAAGATCAGTAAAGAAATGGTAGTGGTCGGATTGCCAAGCATGTTTACTTTTCTGGCCCCATACCGAGGGCAACCCGCCCTTATTGCCCCAGGCCTTCTCTTGGCTCTCGTGCTTCTTTGGCCGAGTCTCAGGATTCGAGTCATCGTGGTATGCAGCAAATGTATCCGAGAACCCTATATAACTGATAACCGTCAGATATACTTATATATCTTCCCTCTCTTTACTTGCGTTTGTTCAAAAACTGCGTCACGGCAGATGCATTAAAACCATTAGAGCCCGCTGTCGTCGCTGAGCCGGCTTGCGGAGTAAGGTGCAAAGGATATGTCGATGGAACATTGCTACTCGAGGCTGGGGTATTAAAACCAGTAGCTGTTGATGAAGGCGTATTTGCTCGATGGTTCGTATGCGGATTGGGTTTGCTGCTGCTGCTGCTGCTGTTGTTGTTGTTGTTATTGTTGTTATTGTTGTTAGTGTTCGTGTTGGTATTCTGCGACTGGGAATCTTTTGGCTTATTGCCTTTGAGGTGTGATGAGCAACTATGCACTTGCTAGGCATCGAATTCCCCCATTCCCAAAATTACCAGTGGCGTTCTGTTTGCGTTGCTGCTGCTGCTGCTGCTGCTGCTGTTGCTGTTGTTGTTGCTGTTGCTTCAGAGAATCGCGTCTTTCCGAAGTTTTTTTATTGTGATTTGCTTGGAGATGGGAAGAGAAGAATCAGATCTAGCGATAATTATGCAGCTGATGGTCACCATCCTTTACCTGGCATGAAATGGGTAGTAGACGACTATTTTTGGTGGCCCGCTGCTGGATAGAAAAGGGGTCGTTGGAACGAAAGAGAGGGAAGACAGCTTCGACTGCATCCCCGCTTAGGGACAGTCACGTTTTAGTCCACCTTACACCTTGCCGCCAAAAATGAAGTCTTCATCTAATAAAGTTTTTTCTTTTACAATTCATGATAGGAATGAATAGGAAGGTAAATATGAAAGGAAGGATATCTCAGGAAATAGGGATTAAAGGAAGCTGGAGATAGAAATATAGAACCCGCTGCAAATTAACAAAGAAAAAGTGTGTGTGTGTGAGGGGAGGTGTTAGGATGCATGCGTGAGAAAAAGAGGATTTTCTGTATCTAATGCAGCATAAGTTTGGTCATCATCGTTTTGCCTATGAACACTCTCTTCTTCCAAGCTAAGAGGAGAGGAGTCGGATATGCAAATGAGGCAGAATTACGTATTAATGGAACAGACCGCATGTCAGACGAGACCATAAGCGCTGTTTCTTGGGATGGGATGATAGATGATGTGCCTGTGAAGCGCGCTGAATATGAGGATCAGCGGAAGGAGCAGTACGAGCAACTCCAGTGGTGGGTTGCTGGGCTAACGCAACATGATCAGCTTGTATCTCCACCTTGGCCTGCGCCTCTGGGGAATGTTTGGGCCGCTGATTTTCGGCAATAACTTTCTTGGCCGGTGCAGGCAATCCCTGACGGGATGCCTGCCGCTTGGTAAGGGTCTCCCAGCCCTTGCCGTTATTGAGTAGCATCCAGTCGTACACACCATCGTCAACTTCGCCAAGGTTACGAATTACTTTGGAGAACAGCTCGCGCAAGAAGTCATAATCAGGAGTCTCCTCAAAGCCCAGGTTGCGAACATATTGGAGATAGATGCTAAACTCCTCTGGATATCCTTCACACAAATCCTTAATAGGCGTGGTCTGCTTTTTTTCGCCAATCTTTTCGTATTTTTGCTTGTTTGTGGCTGCCTTAAGACCCTGCCATGGCAATGACCCCCGCAGAAAATACATAAACACATGTCCAAGCGCCTCCAAATCATCTCGGCGAGATTGCTCTATAGTCCGTTCGTTTGTCAGCACCCATTACATTGTAGATCTCCCTGAAGGAGGAAATATTCAATTACCTCGACCTAGGTGAGTGTTTATGCTCATATATCGCGCCGTGCCAGATAAACTCTTGCGCTCGCGGTAAGGGATATGCTGCTTTGTCTTCGGATCACGGTACAATTTTGCCATGCCAAAGTCAACCATGAAGATCTGGTTCGCCATTTGAGTGCCGGGTTTGCCGATTAGGAAGTTATCAGGCTTAATATCTCGGTAAATCAAGTTCTTTTCATGGATTGTTTGTACTCGGTTCAACTGCAATTATCCATGAGTATAATGAAAAAGAAAAGGGAGCAGGAGAGGAAACGGAGAGTAGATGAGAGAGTGAGGGAACCATACCATCTGCTTTGTGAGCATAGCCACAGTTTTCGTCGAGAAGCGGCGACCGCAAATATCGAACATATCTTCTAGGCTGGGTCCTAATAAGTCGATCACTAGGATGTTGTGCAGGCCTTCCTGACCGAAATAATAAGCGGTCGGTATCCCAGCTGGAAAGTCGGTGGTTCAGTATGAAGGTTAAGACCGTATAAGGCTAGCCGTTAAGCAAGAAAGTTAACTTACTGGAACCTGCCATTATCTTGTAAGTTCGATATTCATCACGTAATTGAGGAGCATCGCTCTTCCGAGGTTCAAATTTGATAGCAACTGGTTGGTTGTTCAGAAGATTCGTGCCTTGAAAGCAGTTGCGTGAGTTACTGTGATGGTTTGTTTCTTTCTTCCTTTCTCTCCAGTTTGCGCATGGCAGGTTCATCTCACCTTCATAGATTATACCAAAGCTGCCTTCGCCAATTTTTTTGCCGACTCGGTAGTGGACGCCGACAACGTTATGTGACGAGAGGGGGTTGGCCGAGGACGATGATTGGGAATAGTTACCGGCCATGAAGGATTGAATACAAGAACTGCTGCTGTGTTTTTTTCCGGGAGGTAATGATAGAAAAGGAAGAGCAAGAAGAAAGAAAGGGAGAGAGAATGAGACAAGCGAAATAAAGAGAGCGAGAGAAGGTGAGAGAGAATGTGTGTATGTGTATGTGTGTGTGTGTATGTGTGCGTGCCGGAGTAGGAATCTCTTTACCCGAGCGAGTCCGCAGAAACGAGAACAATGAGCCTGGCACTTCCCCAAAAGGAGTCCTTCCTTCTTGCATCGGTTTTCCCTCTGTCTCTGTTTCATTTGTTTCTTCCTTACTCCGTTCCCTTCCTCATACACGTCTTGCTCCTTCTTCTCCTTCTCCTGGTCTGATTTGCGTGCACCTGCTTGGCAATAGTACTGTAAATCACATTTATAGTAGTCCTGCTTTTACTGTATGCAGTAGTTCGATTCTCAAAAAAGCACGCTATATCATGATACTTCTCCAGATGTCCCATACAGGTTTGTATCGGATATGGGACAACCAATATATTTCATCCAACAAAACCCCTCGACGAGACTCTCAAAAGGGGACTTTAGGCTGCCCGCTAAAAATGCCTTGTTTTCATTCCTTTTTATTGCTCTGCTAATGGTAACATATGGGGTTTTACGTTGCTAAGAAATCATGCGAGATTATAGCTTTAGAAGCAATCAAGTACGAGAGTGATACTATTTTCTGAAGGTCATCTCTTGTCTCTTATTTTTCTATGTTGCAGCATTGGGTCAGCACATGCTGATATGGGAAGAGAATAAAACCGGGGGCAGGCGGGGGCGGGGAGTTAGTGTTTTGTTTTGCGGAGTGGAATGATGAAAGTGTAAGAATATCAGTCGAGCAATGGGTAAAAATCCAGCAGGTCATGCTGATGAAAGTAAAAGGAGACTAACTTCTTGATGATTTAGGAGTGTCTATTATAGAATAGGGTAGAAGGAGAGCGTCAAAGAAGGGAGTCTCATTTACCACGAAAGCAATGATGTCCACCGATGTATTCTATGTATTGAACGGTAGTAGTAGCTGTACTTGCCGCCCTGACTGATCCTCATTTATTCGCGTATAACAGATCACGCGGGATTACACCCATATCATCTGCACATACAGTGTACGCTTCACATCGCATGTCACGTCAACTATAAACAAGTATATGAGCGAAGATACAACGATTGTCACGACAATCTCCTGTAGGGGCTAGAAGAAGAATTTCCATGGCACTGTTTTCTTCTCTGGCTAAGACGTTTAATGCCTGCATAGATATCATTGGTTGTAATTAAGGCATAATGAGACAAGTATTCTTAAGACATGCAGGGAGATTACCTATATATTTCATATTTTTTTGTTTTCTTTCAAACCACCTGCAGCGTTGTATTCTATAGGTTATGACTTCATTCTGTGCAAGAAAATGAAGAGCTACGGACGAAATTCCGAACACCAGTAAGTGTCGTCGAAAAGAGAAAGGGCAAGGTTTTTCTTGCTTCCAAAGGATGAAAATATGCCGAACGTGCTATACCTAACCGAGAAGTCAGGTGCTCTGCCTCCATCCTGCGTCAGATCAGAGGCACTAGATTCCCCTTGTACTCTTCTGTACAATTACCACTGCGATTAGGCCATACCTACCTCAACCCCAAGAGTTGCTGCGTAACGGGTAGTTAAATCTCTTCGAGTGTACTTCCCAATATTATACTACTCTTTTTCATGCCCTTCACATTGCACAGATTATCGCGCTCCCCTTTGTACTAATAAAGATCTAAGGCATAAGCCGAAACAAGAACAGACCAAGAAAAAAATTAATACGATAATGTACGCGAGGTTGGGGTTTAGCCAGTGGGAGTTGTCGATTTCATACTTGTGTTTAAACTGTAGACTGATCAAAATAAACGATCCGGTCGAATCTAATAAATCAAGCAGCCAATTAATTCAACTAGGGATAACGCGGTTTCTATGTCATATCCTATTTCTATACATAATTTGTCACTATGTTGACCATGGATGCGTGATTTTGTATCGCCGGTCACTTCGTTCAGTTTCGCAGCATAGAAAACTTACAACAAAAGGTAGAAAAAAAAAAGGCGCGGGAATATTCTATCTCCTTCACAGGGAAGCATGGGATGATAGACTCCTCAACGGATGGCCACTCCGCAGACCCAATCCTCGCTTGTGCGACACAAAATAGACATATGCGGGACACCATTTGTCACAAAATTCCCATAAAAGGGTCGAGCATTTGTCAGAAAGTCGTCCTTGTGAGTGAGCGGTGTTTTTGATACTATACTACCGTCATGGCTTTAGGATCGAAGAGATGCATGGGTGCTTCTCCAAAGGCTAAAAAAGGTCAAAGAGATGCCAACGAACTCTCCATACCCAATAAATTCCATCTATATTCTGCGTGGGATGCCCTAGTTGAGCCAGGTTACCACCTACTACCCCTTCAACAGAATCCACTGGGTAGTCTGAGGCTAGCAATGACAAATCACTTAAACTTTCCCACATCATCTCAGACGATAGCAAAGCCCTATCGACGGTTATCATTGTGCCTGTCAAAAGATATATAAAGGGCCTGGGTGTTCAAGTGATTTGTCACTCGAGTTGCTTTTACACTCTTCCTGTCTTCTTTCTATCCCACCTCTCTTTTCTAATTGCTATCTATTGTCATGCTTAACAAGGAAATGAAGACCGCCACTGCCGCAAAGAAGCGTCCTTATGCCCATCCCCTGGATCAGCTCACAGCTGATGAGGTCGTTCAGGTTGCTGCAATTGTCCGCAAATCCAAACCAACCATGAATCTCGTTTTCAACACCATCACCCTCAAGGAGCCCCCCAAACACCTCATGATGTCTTATCTCGGTTGGGACAAGTCTGTTCCTCGTGTGACCCATCTAGAGCGTGAGTCTTTGGTAATTATCCTCGAGCGTCCCAGCATGAAGGTCTTTGAGGCCGTCGTTTCACTTGACACAGAGAGCATCAAGAGCTGGAAGTACGTTCCTGATAAGCAGCCCATCCTGACCATGGACGAGATGTTCGAGGTCGAGGAGCTCGTTATTAAGGACCCTCTCGTGCAAGCTGAGTGTGCCGCCCTCGGAATTACGGACATGTCACAAGTCTTTAATGACCCCTGGGCAATTGCTCGCCACATCAACTATCCCGGCCGCGAACGGCGTCTCATGCAAGCGCTCATGTACATGCGTACCTGCGAGGATGATAACCAGTATGCCCATCCGCTGGACTTTGTTCCCATCGTTGGTATGTTGAAATTCGGGAAAAGCGAAGAAAGGCGGGGAGAATAGAGTGGAATTTCTCACAATTTGCTCTCACTAGATGTTGGCCTTATGAAGGTTATCGATATCGAGCGCATTAAACCCAGAGACAGTAAATATACCCGTCCCGTCATTCCTCTGCAACGGCACAATTTCTTGCCCGAGTTTATTGGTGAGGAAAACTTCCGCAAGGATCTCAAGCCCATCATTGTGCAGCAACCCCAGGGTGTCTCCTTTACGGTGAGGGGTAGCGAAATTGACTGGCAAAAGTGGAATATGCGCATCTCCATGAACTATCGTGAGGGTCTGGTAATTCACAATGTCAACTATAAGGATGGTGACGAGGTTCGCCCGCTCTTCTACCGTATCTCGCTTTCAGAGATGGTTGTCCCTTATGCTGATCCCTATTCACCCCATCACCGCAAGCATGCCTTTGACGTTGGAGAGTACGGTCTTGGTTTGTGTACCAACTCATTGACACTCGGCTGCGACTGCCTCGGCTCTATTTACTACTTTGATGGCGTCTTTAACGACCACAACGGAAAGCCATTCCACGTACCCAACGCGATCTGCCTACACGAGGAGGATGCCGGCCTGTTGTTCAAACACACAGACTATCGTAATGGCCGTGCTCATACCGTCCGCTCGCGGCGTCTTGTGATATCCCAGATTGTGACTGTTGCCAATTATGATTATGGCCTTTACTACTATTTCTATCAAGATGGCACCTTTGAATACGAATGCAAAGCCACAGGTCAACTCAACACGCACGTCCTCGCCGAGGATGAGACCCCGGGAGATTATGGTGTTATGGTCGCGCCCCAGATTAACGCTCAGCACCATGAGCACTTCTTCACTATGCGTATTGATCCCATGATTGACGGCCCCAACAACTCGGTTGCACAGGTCGACACTTATCGCTCGCGCTTCCCGACAGGCCATCCCCGCAACCAGTTTGGTAACGGATTCTATGCCAAGACAACTATCCTCAAGGACACAATCGAAGCCCAGTGCCAGGCCAGTTATGAGACCTCTCGATTCTGGAAGGTGATCAACCCGAGCCGCATTCACCCGTATACCAAGGCTCCTGTGGGCTGGAAGATCATGAATCCCCATGCAATTCCATTCTATCCCGCTGAGGATTCGATCTGCGGTGATCGTGCGCCCTTCGCCAAAAAAGCTCTGTGGGTCACGCCTTACAACGAAGACCAGATGTTTGCCGGCGGTTTCTATTGCAACCAATCGGACGGATCAGATAACGTAGAGGTGTGGGCCAACAAGGAGCGCAGAAATGTCGAGAATACAGACATTGTCCTCTGGCTCACTTTTGGTATAAACCATCTTCCCCGGGTCGAAGACTTCCCTATCATGCCCGTCGAAATGTGTGGCTTCATGATGAAACCCGCCAATTTCTTCATTGCTAACCCCGCCATGGACGTCCCACCAACCAACAAATCCATCAACAAGTCAACTAATGCAGCCGCTAACCCTCCTCTATCTTCGTCATGCTGCTCCTCCAACGCTAACAAACTCTAAACTTGTCAGCTTCTCTGTATCCGCTTTTGTTTTCGCGTCTTTATTCTTCTTGCAAAGAAAACAGACACTCGTATATACCCAGTATTGTATTGTGTAAAAGAATAAAACTCCATATGTAAGGTAGAACATGTGCTAAGCAATATAGGTTCCTCTGCGTAGGTAAAATGACTCCGCCACACCCAACAGTATATCACACCCCGCCCGCGTGGCAAATTGCGGGGGTGGAGTGTGGGGATGGGGGAAGGCGAGTACGTAATAAAAACTCCCAGGAAGGATAGGAAACCTTGCTTACGGAGCAACATTACCAAATTTTACACCAAAACAATCTGTCAGCGTGGCTACATATACGGACAGTTGGGTGGCTGGGTTAAGGTGAGGTGCGGGTCAGGGAAACCTCATGCTTTTGATAGATGGGGCAGCCCATGTGAATATTCTCCCCTCCCTTCTTTTTTCTTCTCTCTTCTCTTCAGCTTCATCATAGTTCTACCACTGCCATGCTTCAGCGCAACCAGTTAGCACCCTTGCCGGCATTCGCAAAGCTTTCTGACCGTGTGTGGCGGGTACTTGGACTCAATCCAAGTTCTTTTACTCTTCAAGGTATACTGCAACGAACTCCGTTAGTCCGATAGTAAGCTGACCAAGAATCGCTCTAACTCGCTCATTCAATACACACAATAAAGGGACAAACACCTATCTTGTCGGCAGTGGTAACCGCAAAATTCTGATTGATTGTGGCCAAGGCATGCTTGAGTATGGTCCACTTCTGCAGAGATCTCTTTTATCAATCTCGCCCGACGCCTATATTTCCGATGTGATTCTAACTCACTGCCACGTTGACCACTGGGGTGGTCTGGACGATCTGCTGGCAATGGACGCAGGGATTCGTGTTCATAAATATCCGCTAGACCCTGCAAGTTACGATCATCAGCATTTTATGGATGGTTTCCCGGTTCCTGCGCACTATCTTCTCCAAGATGGACAGGCGATCAGGATAGATGACGACACAACGCTACTCGTCATTCACACACCCGGTCACACAGCTGACCATTGTTCGTTTTGGCTCGAGGAAGAGAGCGCGATTTTCACAGGAGACTGTGTCCTTGGCTATGGAACAGTAACCTTTAGCGATCTTCAGACCTACCTCGATACTCTTTACCGTCTCCTCGACTTCCAACCACAGCGGTTGTATCCTGGCCATGGTCCGGTAGTTGAGTCAGGTGTGACCAAAATTCAGGAGTATATAACTTATAGAGAGCAGCGCGAGAACGAAATCCTTGTACTGATGGCATCGGATCGATCCAAACCATGGACACCCGTCGAAATCGGCACGCTCTTAAGGGACGACAAACCTGGTGAATTGCAACCGGCATATCTCCGTGGCATTGCACTACATCTCATCAAGCTCGAGCGTGACGGAAAGCTCAGAGGCAGAATCGACCGTAGCCGGAGCGAGTCAGACCAAAACGATCAATACGAGAACGTCTACACCTTGTTGAATAAAGAGTTCTTCTTTATCAGCAGCAGCCGACTGTAGTGGTTGTAGTAACTGCACGCACTCACATACATCGATAGAATATACAGCTTAGTCTGCTTTTTACCAATCATACGTAGACTTTCTGAACAGTATTTTTCTTTTTCTTTTTACAGTATCTCCTTTGCTATACATGTATTTCATAGAAACGTTCATTCCCCTCAACATTGCAAGTAAGCACGTTACCCACCGAGGTTTGTTATCAGACATGTACCAAGGTATCATGTGTCACTATACTGGAAAATTCCTCCGTAGAAGAAACCATGTATAAATAATCTACCCCACTCTCTTGAGACGACGCGGAGTAGACTTGTACTGACCGATCGATCTTTACAGCTCTCTGTTCCAGTGTCCAATGTTGCTTAGCTGCCCTTTTTGCCCTCAAATAAAATCCTCCCTCCCACCTTGCAAAAAGGCCCATCACCACTTTTAAATTGGTGGAATTGTGATGAGTTCTTGAATGGTTATACAGAATACTGAATGGATCGATATCGCGGTTGATGTACACCATGTAAGTCAGAATTTGATTGTTCTCTATTTTATGATGGAATTTAGAATTGGTATGTCGTGCTTTGCTTATTAGCGCTTAGACAAAAAAGAAAGATGGAAAGAAGCGCTCAATAAAGCAGATGCATATCCTGACCTTGCTTTGTATGGTCGTTTTATACGCCGGCGTCTCTTATACAATAGTTTATGTATCTATATGAGGAGTACCTCTTGGTGGCCGCCACAGTATACTATAGATTACAGATGGAGGGACAGGCTTGTTCAGCCCCTGTGGCTTTCTACCCTTTTTCAAATTGATGGACATCATCTACGTGTAAAACTCACGTGATCCGGAATTGCTATTAGCTAAAATTATAGGTGGGTATGCGATGTGAGCGTGAGTATTTTGTCGTGATCTTTGTCATCAAAATTAGCTTGTACCTGAGCATTATCTACTGCCAAGTGATACGGATCGTTCAGCTGCTGCTGGTAACAGATTATCTCTTACCCATATCCTGGTGCCTGCAGAGATTTGTGTTCCATCATCTGGTCACAAGAACATTAGAAAAGACACTTGTCCAATTTTGACTGGTGAATATCTGCAGTAATAGAAAAGTTATGTGAGGAAAAAGAAGCATCAGACAATTTATTTCTGGACAGAGAACAGGGATGCTTGATATGGTAGTCTTCAATGAACCTAAATAGAGATGACTTTATCATTTAATTGATATGTGGATGTAACTCAATGTCATTCGATGACTTTATTATGTCATTCTCAGCATATATCCAGAAGAAAAGGTTTCGGTATGGGAACATCACACACACACACACGTTTCCTTTTCACACACACAATATATAATGTCTTTTGGGGTGTATACCGCTTGAATGCAAAAGAGTACAGCAGTCGTTATATGTAATTTTTTTTTTTTTACAAACTCCAGATGGTACTCAATGGATATACGTCGCAGCTATTGTTTCAAATAGGATGAGTGCCAGTACGGCTGATCTTTGTCCTCCTAAGGTGCACAGAAGCAGAGTATCACGACCTTCCTTGTGTTACCGGAATCATAGCTCGATCACTTTTTCACCGAGCTCGTGCTCACAATCAAAGAATCTCATTCCGACGTTAACGTTTGCATGCACACACAGCCACTGGTTGATATTCTCAGTATGCTGTGTTCGTTCATAATAATTGATCGATCGAACAACAGACAGGATTACAAGATGGTATCTTTTGAGTTTTGCGAAGAGACGGATGAAGTACGAAAATGATCATGTTATGCCTGATTTCAAGTTCTATCCCAATATGGAAACGGTAGCAGTGGCAAACCCACACAGGTGGATGACCCCGCCACGAGATTTATTTTTTTCCCTATACCCACACACTTGCCTCGCTCGCTGGCTCGCTTGCTTACTCGCAATCTAATGGAAAAATTTGCGCTCGTGGTTGCTGCCACAGAAGAGCTTGGCATTGGTCTCAAGAGTCTATTACCATGGCGCATCCCCAGAGACATGCAGTTCTTTAAGGACGTCACGACCCATGTCGCACATGAATCAAAAGATCATAAGCAGAATTGTGTCATTATGGGTCGTGTGACCTGGGAATCGATTCCTTCAAGATTTCGCCCTCTGCCTGACCGAATCAACATTGTCATTTCGCGCGATGGAAGCTATGCTGTGTAAGCTACTTTTCTTTTCTCAGGGGAGGCGTTAGTTACTTGTGGCACCGAAGAAAAAAAGTTACGGAAAGAGGAACGGAAATAAAGGAAGTGCAACAATAACTAAAGAAAAGCAATATCTCTAATAATTATGAAGCGAAGGTGCTACACTCGTCCATAGCTTGGAGGACGCGTTGACGATTGCATCTTTCAAGAATGCATATCGCGTCTTTGTCATCGGTGGTTCCCAAATATACAAGCTTGCACTGGAGCACCCCCTTTGTACGCATATTTTGCTGACTCGCGTTCGGTCAAAGGTTGAGTGTGACACCTTCTTTCCAGAGATCGATGAGAGGCTATTCCGCCTCGCCGATCATGAAGAGCTCGAGGCGTATGTCGGATTTCCTGTTCCGCGAGGCGTTCAGACGCACAAAGACCTGCAGTTCGAATTTACCTTATATATCAGACGCCTTGAAAATGTCCTAGTGTAGTCCGGAAAAAAAAAAACGAGAAGAATTGAAAAACGACAACGAATTGTATGCTTTTCACATGCCGAGCATGCTGTGCCACGCATTTGTACTCTTTCACGTGGCGTGCTACATGGCAATAATAACTGCTCTTTTTTGGATGGGCGTTGCGAGGCCTGTTTCAGTGTCTCTTTCTCTTCTTTTCCTTTTCACTTCATTTGACGTCTTTCTACATTCACTCTTTCTCTTTCTCCTCTCCCTCTCTATCATCATGTCCGCGTTACTTGCGAGGTGGATGCCGTCTTCCCCGCTCCCTGCAATCGATCGCAAAAGCTCAATGGGAAGCACATGCAGCGACGATATGACCTATTTCCGCCCTCCTCCTCCTCCCTACGAGAAGGTTGCCGCAAACACTCCTATTACGACGACTCCCCGTGCAGGCGCACACCAACAGGCTGGTATGCTCGGCAAAATGTTCAATATCTGGAAGCGCCAGACGATTGCCGAACAACAAGGCAAACTCGAGGAAACAGCCATGATGGACAAGAACCAGGTCGAACATGCTGTCACCCTCATCAACATTGCTACCGAGATGGACCACTCAGGTCATCACCAGGCCGCTCTTGATCTCTACATGATGGGTATCGACAAGATGTTGTCGGCATTTCCATGTAAGTATTCCCTTCAATCAAATCCGTCGGTCGCCTCAATATCATCCTGGGATGTTCAACAAAAAAAAATAACCTTTCTACGTTCTTTAGTGGAGAATAATCCCAACATGAAAAAGGCTTTAGAAACTAAAATCCTAGAAATCAGCTATTCCAAAAACCTTGATCTCAGAGCATTGGAAATGGATCTCGACAGCAAGGCTTCCATGGGGACAATGCTAAGCGACTTACTTGTCAATTCACTCGTTTTCGGTGCGGTTGTACTGAAAAAGAGCCCAGTACCAGGTAAGCTGACATCATGAAACATGTCAGAAATCACACTAATTAATCCACTCACTATCCAGGGGTTGTCGACTTTGCCTTGACATATGCGAAAGACAGCTTCCAGCGCGTGGATGATGTTTGCCACATCCGCGAGCGCACAAAGAATATTGCATCGCATGGCATCGCCATGGCTGCCGAACTAGATCGTCAATATGAGATCCACCAGACCGTTGACGTCGTGCTCCAGACCGTCGCCGGTGCACTTTCCAAGGCCAGCGCCGCCTACGCCGAAACTCCTGGTTACCACAGCCGATAAATCATCGACGCGTTTCATCCTCATATTATACCCTCTCCTACCTCCTTCATACTTTTTATCTTCTGTGCGTTGCTAAGCACCTCAGAATGACTATTCCATATATTTTCCCTCTCATACGTTATATCTCCTTCCCCATCTTTATCGATATAAGCATGCTTATATTATCCATGTCAGAAAAGAAACCAGTATTATCAAGACTAAATACTTTTCTTTTGTATTAATGATCATTTACAGCATTCGTAAGGATCAAAAAAGTAGCAAAGCAGCCTCTGCGCTACATAATGCACATGCATGCCGGCTACGCTCATTTTGAAATAGACTGATTTACCTAGCGGCACGCTAACTAACCTTCCCATCCGCACCTGGTCATGAACGCATTGATCTGATTCGTACGGATGAAGGACGAAATTGCTCCATTAACTTATGGTATATATTGTATTTAAAAAAGAAGAGAGGGGTATGCATGTAGCCGGCATAGCACCCAATCGGTGTCACAGGAACCCCTTGCTCGGGTTCACATTCACGCTGATTTACATCCGATAATGCAGATGGTTCATTTCACGCACCCCCTATGCAAGCTAATGCCTTCTTTCATTTAAAAAAGGTTAAATGCTATGCTGGTACATCTTTACCATGGCAACCGCATCTCTTCATGCACCTGGAATAAACATAATAGTAAAAAAAAAAAGCCAACCATTCGAATTTCCTAATATTGCGCTAGCGGCTACACTTGTGCTACAGAAGCGCACTCATCACAGCAAACGGGATTGATTATGAGCAATCCATGTAGGATTTCAGCACTAATTGATAAGAATAGCTATCTTGTAAAGATGCAATAGTTTGATGCATAGTATACCCATATATTAATGGGTCTTCTTTGGCCAGCCCCGCAGCGACGTAGAGGATCAGGTGTTTACAACAGTGACAGCTAGTGGTACCAAACTAAGCTTCAGGCTCTCCTCGTTTAGACAGACAAACAAATAAACAAACAAGCAGTTATCAAATAAATGAAAACCTTTGTCAAACATGCTATTGTCTTTACTACATTAAAAAGTACTACGTACAGTCCTTTTTTTTTGGATTGAGTGATGGGGTAGAAGATGTGGAAGAACAAGAATCCTAGTTCATAGATCGTGCAATGGCAATAGCCGTTGCGAAGATCGTCATTATTGACATAACAGAGTCAAGGGGCGATGCAAGACGACGTGCCGATGCAGCAGAGGATGTTGACGTGCTACCCTGTGAGGGTGAACTGTGATCGGGAGCTGCGGATGGGTTTCCTGCTGGAGTAGCAGCAGGTTGGGCGGTAGTGGACGGGCCAAGGACGGGATGAGTCACGATCTGGACATTGAATTCTTTTGCAACAGCTTCACTTTTTGCAACCACCCACTCAAGAAGGCCCCAGCTCGCGCCGCCGGGTGAAGTGGTTCCACCCGCTGGCGCGGTCACTCCCTGCCAGAGGTTCTGTTTCACCTGATCAAATGTCCATCCGAAGTTGATTCCCGGCGACTGCTGGACGATTGATCTGTCCCACTCAAGATCGGGCATCAGAAACTCCTGGTAGGCAAGGACTCGGGCGGTAAGCGTATAGTTGTTAAAGAGCACGGCGGTCGTATTCTTTAGGTAGTTCTCGAACTTGAGGCGCCACGTCGGGTTTTGTAGTAAGCCATTGATCATAACTCCGCCTGGGTAAAGCGTGGGGTACTGTGTATAGGATACACTGACAAATTCCTTTGTCTGACCTAGATTGACTCCAAATGTAGCATCAAAGTCCTGGCCGAGGTAGTACCACATGTTGCCGTCCCGGTAGGCACCGTCATTTGTCTGGGCCATCCAGTAACCATCCCAATGGCCCGCGAGGTATTCCATCACCATGAACCGGATGAAGCGGTCGATATCAAACATGTTGCCCAGGGTAGCCACCTGGCCATCATCAAGCATGTTGGTTTTATTGAGCGTCTCGCAGAGAGGAGCGATCGCGGTGTAGTCCTCGGGACTTGCCGGATTAGGAATCCACGAGCTGTAACCGTCCTGATTAGATGAGTACTGGAAGCTTGCGCCCGAAGCGCCATCAAATAATGGGCCAATCTGCGCGGGTGGGTTGCCATTGTAGAACACGGCATTAATGTACGAGTACTGGGTGATGTCGTCGAGCATATCAAATGTCCCGAAGCCAACCCCGTTGATGTAGAAGCGTACGATATTTGACTGGCCGACATAGACACCCATGGCTTCTAATATGTCCGCGTATAGCTTTTCTCGCATTTGAGTAGGGTCCTCCTCCATGTGCCGGAGCTTGATGTAGTTGCGGTTGTAGATCGTTTTTCCAGGGGGCAGAGACCATAACCAACTTTGTTTGTTATTATTGTGCTTTTTCCCTGCACCGTGGATACCAAATGTGCAATTCTAAGTGGGGTCAACCCAATGGCGGGAAAAAGAGAGTTGGGAGGTTAAATTGACGGATGATGATCAATGCACAACGTTGATGCGCATACATACCTCATAGGTCAGCACTTCCTCAGGGCCAATGAAGGTAAACTTTACTGTGTATCTAGTTGCTGGAACAGTCTTGACAAGGGTATTCATCTCGTCCGGGTTCCCAGTCATGAATATGGAGGGAACATAGTTTGTATCAAACATAGGTGCTTTGGGACCCCCGCGAGTCCATTGAGACTATAACCATTTGAACATTTAAACACATTAATATAAAGTACATGCATGCGCACCAATTGTTTGTTTCTGTTCACTCCCTCCTTGCTCCTTCTTACATTTTCATTGATTGGCCATGGAAAACTTGGGATGTTTGCGTAAGTGACTGTCCGGTTAAAGAAGTCATTTCGCGTGCTGTTTCGACCAGCCTCTAATGTGCGGTCAAATGGCTCTGAAGTACCACCGACAATATACTACAACGAGTGTATTGATCAACAACACAGGAATATCATCACCTTGAACAAGTTTACATATACATACCTTATATTTGGCTTGATCAGGAGCATCCGTTTGCCCCACAAAGTATGGAACCTGTGGATCTTGAGCAGACAATGTCACTGGCGCTCCGCCGTTGACAGACACCTGGCATTCGGAAGCACCCGGCGCGACGACACGAAAGGTTACCGTGGCGGCTTTTGTAGAAGCCGTAAGGCCAACGAGAAGCAAACCCAATGCAAAGGATACTCGCATCGAATTCATATGCCTGATGAGGTGCAATGGACAAAGCGGAGGGCAGAAATGGTAACTTTAGGTATTTATATCTGAAAGCATGCGGAGCTTCTGTTTCGGGCTGCTGCTTTGCTCTTGCTGTTGGTGCTGCAGCATCTGTACACAGCTGTAAGATAGTGAAAAGGAGGAAAATGCGAGGGGCGCGGGCCAGGACCATGTCACCTCACGTGTAAAACACGAATAATCTGTCGTTATTTGCGAACAAGTAAATACCAAGTGGGAATTATGGCTTTTCTTTGTAATCTATTCAATCTATATTTGTACATGATAACTGTACTCTACTTATTTATAGGCTTATTCGCTGTGTTGCAAATAACCATCCATCATCGTTGGTTTCTTTTTTTTCGAAACGATAGTTGTTTACAAGTTTTGCTGTGCAGTATACATACTCTTTGTAAGCAACTCTGCTTAATGATGCATCACAGGTCCAACAAGATGAAACCATAAGAACCGGTTCTCTCCTGAACTAGTTGCAGCTAAACAGATCAATGGGTGCTTGGCAAGACGACCGCTGACCCGCGGACCTCGGATGCATATCTTTCTCGCGTGCAAAAAACTTTCTTTGAATTATAGGTTTTAAAATTTATAAAAGCGATATATGAGAATTAGTGAATTTATCCATCTTGCCTTGCAAAAGCGAATTTGTCGAGTCTCTTCTTCAGATACCAATATCTGGGTGTTTTCTACGCGGTATTCTCGGTGTCTTACCATGATGTCGTGCAATGATGCGAAAGCTATTGAGATCAAGCTTGTTCTTTCAACCGAGTTTATCAAAGAGCGCTTGTTTCCAACACGTCGACAGCGCTTTCGTAAATGAGAAGAGAAAAAGATGTATCTTCGGTCGGGCACAGCAATTATTAATGTGCACTATAGCCCAATTCTCACCATAATGACACCGAATCTCTGTCCATCATGGTTGCCGTGACATGCACCGAAGAGCAGTACAGTACAAACAAGTAAACCAGTCCCAATACATCCGTTTCTAGAAAGATGCGACGTCGGGTGGCGCTAGATATGGGAATCGCCGGCTTTTTTATTTATTTTTGGGTGGGTTGTTAAGCCCACAAATTTAGATGGTAAGATACTCGGCTTAGTCTAGCTGGTCCGTGAGAAAATGGATCCATATTACAGGGATACAGCGATGTTATGCGGGGGCTGATAGGCGGTGTGATGTTTGACACGGCTCATGTTCCGCCGTATTTGCATACCAGCTAGATTCGATATTTTCTGCTGCTCATTTTTATTGCATTATTTTATGGATAATGAAGAAACACATGCAATGGTAGTGGGAACATTGCGGTATGCATAGAGCCTTGTTTATGTCAGCACGTGACAGCAAATGCTCCCTGCAGGAAATAAGCAACCGATTCACCGAATTTCACAAGCAACGGAACTGGATAAACTCCAGTCAGTAAGTTGATGCGGCGACTTTTTAAATTCTGTACAACCGAAAAACAATGCTTCTTATCCTTCCTCTTACACCCGGTTTTTGGAATAAAAGACCTTTTGCCAATTTTATCGGGTAGTTCTAAGCCTCACTTGCTAATAGCAGCTTCGCGGGTGTTAATCATCACAGATAAATCAATGAACCTCAAAGTTCTTGTTGGACATGCGAATGGTTCGCAGCAGGTAGCAGAAAAAGCCGAAATCGTTTAGTGCGAAGCAAATTTTCTTTTATATGCCTTCGGTCCAAAGTATGGCATTGTTCTGTTTCTTAATCCAGTAAAGTCAGTTTTGCTAACATTAGCCATTAGATAAAGGGGAAACGCAAACGGTACCCATTAGTGAGAACAACTTCTGGATCTCTGAAGACGGAAGCACGAAGGGAAGATATACCGTAGAGTATAACGCTGATCAATTGATCAAGTTTGATATTTGCTGTACTGCGAAGCGAGGGCATGGGAATTGATAGGAAAACCTCTTTCTTTACCTTGTTAGCGAGGAACGACAGTCGATTGCTTACCTATATACTGAGGAAGAATATTGCAAAACCAATAGTACCTATCTTAGACGAGAAGTTCTCTTACGGTAATGCTTGCTGAAACAGGATCCCTTGGACAGCGCCCATGATTTAAGCCACCAAAAGACGAGATATGGTCGAGTAATCCAAATAATAATTGTAGAGCTATAGCATGCAAGTCGCGGAGTTGCGAATTACAAGAACGTTCTCAATATCATTGCAGAGGCACGCGAGTACCATGTTAACACCAGCCGGTCCCGTACACCCTGTTGAGTCCCCGTCGTACGAGCAATACGAGCTTTCAAAGTTGAAGAAGAACAATGAGGTGGATCAACACAAAACCAGGTTCGCTCGTAATGGAATCCATGCATGTTTGGTGGATATTCTTTCGGTTTGACGCCTATCGCATTTGAACATCAAAGACGGCTATACAAGCTCTGATATGACTTAAAACCGTCGTGGATGAGATGTGTTTTGGGCAAAATGTTCACAATCACAGCAATATCTTAGACATGTGAATCAAACGTGGTTATGAAGTAGATTTTCTAAGGATCAATGCAAAAATGGATTTTGGAATCGAGGAGAGATATGTTCAATATCGGCAATAAATGTTTCCTCTACCCAAATATCTTTCAAGAATTGAAAGAATATTTTCATAAAACGGATTACGATTGCAATGGCTATTCTGATTGTCAAGTATGGCCAATGCAATGATGATTTCCACCATAAGTGCTTGTTACTTTTCAAGAGCCATTTCCAGAAAGATATTACAATTTGATACCATGAAATAGTTTCAAAGTGGAACAACAATTAAGAGTGCCATAGCAATGCCGATATTAATCTTATTGCTGTAGCATTACATAGCCGTATCAGCATTCTATATACACATTTGAAAACACATATGGTCGTTGATATATCTTCCGAGTCTGGTTGTGCTTTGTGGAAAATTTATTAAGATGTCTTTTCCGGAGAAAACTATTGTGCATTGTTGGAATGCGGCGGAAGTCTTGTTCGGTATACTGTACATTTATGAATTATTCCTTCCTCCTCCTGGGCTCATACTGTGCCGATTTGAGGCACCCTTTTAAATATCCTTCTTCCTTGCCGTCTGCGAAGCATCTGGTCCACCTTATTTTTTGGCCATTTTTCCACAACTTCGCCAACGAACTCCGTATCTGAATTTTTGCCTCTCTGGCTTGGCCGACACCATTATTTGAATTGGTTTTTGTCCGGACAACGTCCGGCAAATCAAGTGTCTTGGCATCCACTGTACTTCTGCATTCATGTATCAAGCAAACAGGCGCTCGCGTACGATTTGAGTAACTTTTACTTGTGCGTTATACACTTGGGTTTTGTTTACTTGTGGGATAAGCAGTTTGAGTTTTATTTGTCATAAAAGTGGAGGAGATGTTTTTCTCTTACTGCATGTTCGAGTTTGTTGATGTTGACTGGGAAAGGAGAAGCCATCCTCCAATTTCCGAAATTGAAGTCGCGTCCTAGCAAGTCAAAAGTCGCAAAGCAAATGTCCATGCACGGCGAAAGATGTCGCTCAAGAAACTTTCATTTCTATAAATGTTAGTCAGGTTTTTGGGCTTTCTATTGAACCCATTTTAATTTCTGAAATGAGCAATCTATTTTGTACTACGATGGCCGCGACGGGGCTGCCAATGCCCAGTTCACAACGCGGACATCCTCAAGCATGCATTTTGACATCAGATCGGTATCAATTCTGTCATGGCTCCTGGCTTATGAGATTGGGACGGAAGAGTAAAGGGCAGAAGGGTTGATAGGGTCGGTAAGGTTATTCTTACCCTTTCGACCTTACCGTGGATTGTAGCTGTTTCTACACGTGCCGCACTGATGCGCCTTCTTAAGAGGTAAGAGGATCTTACCGACCCTCTCATCCCTTATTTTTCCGTCTCTACCTCATAAGCCAGGAGCCATGACAGAATTGGTACCGATCTGATGTCAAAATGCATGCTTCTTGATGTCCGCATTATGAACTTGGTACTGGCTGCCGTCGTGGGTGAGTTATGATTTGGAAAATATTCTAATACGGTTCAGTTATTGACAAGATGTAGATGAGAGCATGAGAGAGATCAATATGTCCCTTACAGCTGCGAATGGCTCGACGGGAAACGAACGAGTATTCTTGACGCGCCGATTAAACCATGCTCAGTCAACATGCCTCCTGTCGTTGTCGAAGTGCAGAACACACTGTATAGAGCCAGAACCAAAATGTCAACGATTTTGAAAGATAGCAGTGCAGCCCTTGTTTCTCAAAGTATTGCCATCCAAATACAGGGCACAACGACACTTGATCGCCACGCCGGGTCTAATTGAAAACGAACGAAGCATCCAGGGCAAAGCTTTTCATCCGCTTGTGGTGCTGCAAAATGTTTTCCAAAATCCAAGAAGATTCCGTGCAAAGCCTGGAATTCAAGGATTACCCAACCGTCAAGATGCTGTATTCGGATTGCCAAGCGCGCTTTAGACAGCCAATTCCCTCGTGCTGATGCCACTATCGATGTTTTCCTTGATGTATGCCGAGAAAAAGGAACTGTTCAAACGAATTTTGGATGCCATAGAGGAAGATAGTCAAGCGGGATACAAATGTGGCCCGTAATTAAGGGAGTTCTGGTTTGCTCTACTCAGGGACACTGATGCAAAACAGTTAAAAACTCTTTATCCATTTACGCATGGCACAGTCACTAGAGTTTTAGGACAGGGTCCATTGAGCGATTGGGCGAGAACAGTTTAAATATTGCAGTTAACCGAGGCAGAGCGGCTCAAACGAGACATGGAGTTCGTTGAAAGGATGGCGTAACAACCCCCCCTAAAAAAATTAAGCTGGACCAGATGCTTTGCAGACGGCAAGGAACCAGGATATTTAAAAGGGTAAAAAAAAACACTGGCAGCCTCAAATAGACGTATTATGAGCTCAAGGAGAGAAAGAAGTAGTTCACATTGGTATTGTATGAAAGAAATTGCCATCGCTGTATTATGGTCATTGAAGTCTATTCAGACGGATCCCCGACTTCGCGCAAAGACCCTGGGCCCTGATAAGTAATTCCTTTAACTCTTTGAAAGTGCTATGTAAAGATGCATAATCTGAAATACGTGCTCATCTCAGTTACATGATGGATGGTGAGGTGTTCACTTTTTCCTGGTTATCAAAAAGTGTCCATCCCTCCCATCCGGAAAAAGGCGCTAGCCGGTAAATTATGAAGAATGACGATCTCCCAGTTGTGAAATGACTGTCATGAATGTTTAATACTTGTAATCCCATTCTGTTTTCCCTATCAAGTGGGATACAGCAACCGTCGGTTGTGGCCAAACTTGATGAGTCATTCGTTATTAGTAGTCTCAGCCAGTGACGGTGCAGAAAGCGATGAGAGCTTCGGCTGTTGTGTTTGATGAATCAGGCGCGAGGACTTCTGAAAATAAAGTTTTTTTTATTAGCTACCAAGTGATTGTACATGTAGCAATAGTCAAGTCTCAATCTCTCCCTCACTATTTATTGCACGAATGGTATATCTGTGGATTATAAAACAACCGCTAACGATGGATTTCTGCGATATAGAACTACACAATCTATGCTCCCCTCACAATCCTCCAAAAAAAAAAATATGAATATGGTAATGTACAAATGCATGGGTAGATAGGTCTATGAGTTATGATGATTACTGAATGATAACCGCAAAATTGTTTTTGCCTCCTCCGTCTGAGAGTATCTTCTTTTTATAAGAAGGGCATTTTGCGGCGGGATTGGTAATTTGGAAAAGGTAGTATGCAAGCTTGCTTGAGAAGTGATGGTGGATGCACTTTGTGTAACCCATGTCGGTCATCATTGCAAGCAAATGGTCGTGCGTCATGTAGCGAGAATTGCTAACGCAAGGCAAGGGAAGGACCAAGAAAAGAAGACCCCCATCGAGAAGAAAGTCGCGCGTATGCAGCAGCATTTGGCCTATGTCGGTTGGTTCGGGCCATCAATGACTGACTACTGGATTTCCCAACCCTTCCCCATTTTTACCTCTCTCTTTCGGATCACCCACGAAATTGACGACGAGGCTTAAAGAGACAACATCAAACGTTCGACTAGGCGGCATTTTCAGAAAGTCCTGCTTTTTGATCCGCGGATCCTGCGGATTCAGGTCGATCGGTGTCACCTCGATCCATGACTTGTAGGGCGCGTAGTTGTCGGGCGACACGGCCCCCACCTCGAGGACACGCATCGACGGCTTCCTTAAACCCTTCTTCTCGATCGTCTGTATCAGCCACTTTGACGAGTCACCGCCGCGCCGCTTGCTCTGGCCCAACTGCGATGCTCGCTGGTACCAGTCGAGGCCACCCATGGCTTCCATTTCGGCTAAGATCTCCTTCTCACGGGTGGCATGGCCGAGTGCTTTGTCGGCACGACATTTGGCCAGTTCTTTGTTGAGCACATGGAACCGTCGAATGCGCCTTGCAGTCTCCGCTGATGACTTTTTGAATCGCTCTCCTTTCTGATCTATTCGCAACGTAATGGGGACCACTTTTTTCTTTGTCTTTGGCATAATGATAGATGTTTTTTTTCGGTTCGCTGAAATTTCTCGACCGCTTTCCCAGTTTGCCCGGCCCAATAGAGGTTTCTCCATAAATCAGCCAATCATAGTCGGCGGACTAAGCTGCTTGCTTATTCTTCCCCCCCCAGGAAAGGGCACCGCCCTTTGCCTACGATCCACAAAGGGTAGACATCATACGAGGACATTTTCCTTGCAGTATACCACAGACTAAAGCGTCGAGCATGCCAAGTAAATGTTGCAAAGGGAACCACTTGCCGAAGCCGGATCCATGGGAAGGCTTGATTGGCGGAATATGGTCAGGGACGGATTTGGGGGGTATGGGTTAGTTTCCCCTGCCACAGCGCCCCCCAACCCTGCTCCAACACTGCGCGACGTAAAAAAAAAAGAGCACCCTCCCCAACCCCTTTCGGTGTGTGTCGTTTACCTACTATGGCGAAACAGGGCTCGTTCCTCCTGCGATTTCGCCAGTTCGATGCTTACGCCAAGACACTGGATGATTTTCGCGTAAAGACGACTACCGGCGCCACCGGTAGGGAATTCTCTCTCTCCTTTCCGACATCGGCGAGACGAGCCTCATTCTGACCATGCTTATACCCACACCGCAGTGACGGTCATCAGCGCATTGATCATCATGTATCTTATACTCTCGGAGCTCTTTGCGTATCAAACCTCTATGTGGGAGCCAGAGCTTCTGGTAGACAAGAGTCGGAAAGACAAGATGAATATTCAGTTCAATATTACTTTTCCCAAAATGCCATGTCACAGTAAGATCGCGCGTGTGGATGAGACGTGTGAACTCTTCTTCCCCTTTAATTAACCCAATGCAAAGTGTTGTCCCTGGACATCATGGACGACAGTGGTGAGCATATCAGTGACTACACCCATGATGTGTATAAAGTCAGACTGGATTCGATGGGCGTAAAGATCGATACCCAGAAGGAGAAAAGTAAGTGTGTAAGGTTGGGCGGGAGGCGTCGTGGTGCTCTGGATCCGTGTGAAAATAAAGGATATACTTTTGACGTACGTACTGCGCACAACGTTGTGACAGAGCTTGGTGACAATAGCCATGGGGCCGAGGTAGCCTTTGTAGCGGCGGACGAGTGTGGAAGCTGTTATGGCGCTCGATCTCCACGGGAGGATGGCTGCTGCAACTCGTGCAACGATGTGCGTCAGGCCTATGCCGCAATGGGATGGGGGATGGGCGACCCGGATCAGTTTAAACAGTGTCTCGCAGAGAATTGGCGCGAGAAGATCGAAAATCAATCCAACGAGGGCTGTAACATTCATGGCCAGCTCTCGGTCAACAAGGTGCGAGGCAATTTCCATATTGCTCCCGGGCAATCCTTCCAGCAGACCAATATGCACATACACGACCTTAAGCAATACATCCAAGGCGCCCCGGACGGCCATGCATTCGACATGTCCCACCAGATTCACCACCTTCGATTTGGGCCTGACCCATCCAAAGCAACAGATGCCAAATCAACCGCTAACCCAGCTGCGACGGCGGCAGTGACAAACTCGCTCGCAGGAACAGAAAAAATCACAGATCATGGTAAGCTAGTATGTACCTTTAATTTTTTTCCTCCATGAAACTTACTCCTCCTCTTCCCCCCCCGGCCAAGCCCGCACCGTCTTTCAATACTTTTTAAAGATCGTGTCTACAGAACTGCTGCCATTGAGTGGCAAGTCCTTATATACATATCAGTATTCGGTGACGCAGAGCGAACGGAAGTTGGGTGCTCAAACAGGTGGACTTCCAGGTACGTTAGCTTATAGGACGGGGTGGAGAAATACTGGTAGTGGCAGTGACAACAACGTGAAGTCTCCTTTTTTTGCTAATTCCATTACTAGGCGTGTTCTTCATCATGGACATTTCTCCGATGCAAATCATCTACCGCGAGGAACGGTCATCATTCACGAGCTTCCTCACGGGTGTCTGCGCCATCGTGGGTGGAATATTCACAGTAGCAGGACTCTTTGACCGTATCGTGTATCGAGCAGAACGCGCGTTGAAGAAGAAAATGGATCTAGGAAAAACACTATAGATTGACATGAACGCGCCTGAAGGAGAAAAAGTTACTCTCTTTATATTCAGTTGTTGTCTGGATGATGCTAAGGGACATGTATGGGGTCTACATATTTATCGGCATGAAGGTACAGAAAATGAGGTTGCTTCTACGTTACTATGCTGCGATTTTGTTTAAATACAATGAGAATGTGTGATGCAAGCAAAAAAAAAAAAAAATGAAAATGCAATGAAAAAGATATATACTGTTTTACGAAAGCAGGACTGTCTTTAGAAGACTGTGCATGGTTTCTTTTTCTTCTTCCACATCCCCCTCTTCCTCGCCTAGGCCCGAGACGCTTCGATCAAGGCGAAGCTTCAATTTTGCCATGTGGAGGATGTGCTCTTCAATCGACTGGTCTGATATCATCTTGATCACAGTAACGTCCTTTGTTTGCCCTACGCCTGTTCAACATATATACTTGTCAGCATATTCAAGCAGAAAAAAAGAAGAAGCAAGGGTTGAAAAACTTTACGGTGCGCTCGATCTTCAGCCTGCCGATCATTCTGAGGATTGAAGTCCAAGTCATATAGGACAACGACACTAGCATTCGAAAAAAAAGAGCATAAGATCGTAATGTTGGTTTCCATTCATCTCCCAGTAACTTACTTTGCTGACGTCAGATTGATGCCAAAACCACCTGCTTTGGTACTCAAAAGGAAGACGTCGATGCTCTTGTCTTCATTGAACTGGTCGATCAGAATTTGTCTATCCGCCAACTTCGTTTCTCCATCCAGTCGGAGGTATTTAATATTCAGGGTATCCATAACCAGCTCTAGAATATCGAGAAGTCGCGTGAACTGACTAAATAGGAGAACTTTGTTGCCCTGGGAACAAAAGAGAGATTTAATGAAGAGGCCATCAGTTTATGCAGAACGCTATTGTCTTTTTTTTTTTTACCTTCGACTTCATCGCAGGTAGAAGTTCCTTGAGTTTCTCCACTTTACCCGAGTCCATCCATTCGTTGTTTTTCAGTGCAAAACTCGAGATGGACTATATCAACAGGTTACAAAACTTTATCTTTTGAGAAGGAAATGGGACATTCCTACCTTGTGGTTCTTGCATAATTTATCCAGCTCAAAGTCCGACATGACCGTCATATCCTCATAAATATAATCTTGGTTTGCGTCCATGTATTGTTCTTCTTTCATTATAGTTTTGGCCATCTTCTTCAGAGTAGCGTCCTTGTAGATGGTCCGGAAAAGTAAGGGATGATCAGCGGCTTTCCGTAGCTGGATAACGATATTCTTGAATCTTTCCAGGCCATCCGTAGCGCCCTTGGCTTTCTTCGTCTGGGTGTCCATGGCTTCCTTGTACGACTGCCTTGATTCGCTGAGAATAGTATCGTAGAGCTCTTGTTGGTTTTTGGACATTTTGCATCGCTCAATCACTTGCATCTTCTGGGGTAAATCCTTGAGTACATCCGCTTTACGGCGCCGGAGCACGAAGGGGGTCATCATTTTTTTGGCACGCTTGATGCGTTGCTGCGATAGAATCTGTGCAGACGAGTCCTTGTTGGCGGAAACCTTGATCTTGAAGATCTTGCGGATTTCCTCCTCATACTCGATCAAGATGTCGGGCATAATAAACATTAGCAATGACACCAGCTCCTGGAGATTATTCTGGAGGGGTGTGCCGGTCAGTAAAAGTCGAAATGGGGTCTTCAAGCTGATGAGATGCTTGTAGCGTTGGCTGGTGCAGTTGCGGACCATATGACCTTCGTCCAATATCATCGACTTGCACTTGAGCTTGCGTAGAAAACCTCGGTCCTCTTTGCTACCTGTCGCAATATTGTAGGTGGTCACGATGACCTGACAGTCAAGCTCCTCCAACAAATCTATGCGCATGTCCTCTCGTTCGCTCTGTGTGCCGTAGTAGCCCACAACGTCCATGTCAGGACAGAATCGTTCAAATTCGCGAAGCCAGTTATCGAGCGTTGACGTTGGTACGATGATAAGATGGGGGCCTTTGTTTCCAAGTTCGTACAGTCGACCGAGGAAGCTGATTACCTGAGCCGTCTTTCCAAGTCCCATTTCGTCTGCCAGGATGCCTGAAATCCCCTTGCGGTACAGCAGCAACAGCCAATTGATGCCAAGGATCTGGTAATCCTTCAGCGTAAAATCGGGATTGATAATCTTTGGTTGCTCTGTCAAGAATCCCTCCATAGCATCACGATATGCTTCACTCGATTGATCCTTATTTACAGCATTCACGCTTGTCAAGTGCACGCCTGCGTCTTCTTCATCATCCTTTTCAGCCGCGCCCTTCCATATATCAATGGCATTCTTGAGCTTTCCGCCAAGCTCCTCAATCTCCTCGATGATCTGATCCACAAGCGAGTAACCGTCTACCATGTCAAGGTAATTCTGAATAAAGCGTAAACTGAGACCGCGCTCCTGCTGGAGTGTCTCCCGCAGATCATCAATGTCATTGAACGGACGTTTATCGATGAGTTTCTGTGCCTGATCAAGCCCGCAGCCGCAAACATCCTGTATATCCTGTGTCGTGCAATTGTTGTAGAATCGGAGTGCTTTTAACATCTTGCGAGCCTCTTCGATCTGAGCACGGTGGTTCATTGCTGGCGAGCGTCTTTCGTCCTCGCTATCGTCGCTCTCGGATGCGTATTCCTTACGCCGTTGTCGCAAACGTTTGAATGTCCGCTGGGCTACTGGTGACGGTGGCGGTGGCGGTGCCGGTGCGGTCGACTTCATGCCTGACAAAATTTGGCAGGCTTTGACATGACTCCCACCGGCCTTCTCCAGCGCCTCCTGTATGCTTTTGGGAGAGCTTTTTGGGAAGAGCTTTTGGAGAATGATGGCTCGGTCACTCATCGATGTGAGCGTATCTTTGAGACGGTCCTGTCGTTCGTTCTCATCCACATAGAGCATCCCGTCATCGTTCTCCTCCTCTTCCTCCTCCTCTTCCTGCTCCTCGTCATCACTCGAATCCAGCGCTGCCTTCACGCGTGTCCGCTTTCTGGTCCGTCTACGGCCGGCGACCTCCTCGCCGTCGCTCTCGTCGCTGTCCGCGCGTGTAGACGACGATGCGCGAAACGATGGTAATGATCGTTGCTGCTGCTTTTGCTTATTTTTGAGTATAAACTCGGGCATAGCATTGCTGAGCGCGTTTGAGCCATTCGCCTTTCCAAAAGGTAGGGTTGTCTGCGTTAGGTTGAAAGGCACATGACTCGAGCGACGATCCGCAAACCGCGAAATCGGAGGAAAGGCCGTATAGTTCCCTCGATTATGGCTTTTGAGTATGTCTTTTACTCGTACTTTTGTTTTGGATGTGTCATTGGAGGAGCCTGATGGAGACATGGCGTGTACTGCAGGGGGTGGATATATCGCCAAAAGGGAAAAAAAAAGACAGGTTTTTTTTTGCTTTAACATTTGTGACTTTCAGGGTACATGTACGCGTTTTTTCATTTCATTCGGCGAGAGATTATGCGCGCGTTAATGGATCAAAACGGGGGGCGGGGGAAGGAATTGCTTCTGTTTGTACTGGGGCACGATGCGTTTCTTTTTTTTTTTAACAAAAAGAACTTGACATAGCTTTCGCAGATCTCACGGAACTTGGCCTCGAGTGCTGTGGAAAGAATAGCATGGGCATGGACTGCTTCAGGGACAACCTTGTGCTCGGCATGAATACGGCTGATGAAACCCTTCCCCCCCATTCAACAGGCAGCCGGTCAAGGAAACCGTTAACACCAGCAAGCGCGATTTAAGGTCCTGGGGTTCAATAGCCAAGTGGGGAGGGTTACACTGGAGCTGCTTCAAGAGTTCGATAAGACGGACTCCGTAGTCGAGCAGGCATCCGGATCAGAGCCAAACTGAGAAGAGGTAGCAATCTTCTTGATAAGAACTTGAGTGAACCGACGGCCTACTTCATGGTCCCTGGTCTGAGTAGCAGTTAGCAGGCGCGAACGACAAAGAGACCGAACGTTGATGGTAGGAATGGATGCTCTTGAAGAAGAGCTTTCAGGAAGATCTGTTCATTAGTGATGGAAATGACATTTATAAGATTATAGGCCGACACATCAGCACCCTGGATTTCCCTATGCACGCAGATTATTCATGCGTGCACAAGTTTTTGCTACACAATCCTATCGCTTCTCTTTCCGGCAGGTACTGCTTGCATGATGGGAAGGGCCGTCATCGAATCGTAGTCAAAGCTCTTGTTCATCTTCGCAGTACGCTCCAGGAGACGGAATGGAAAATAGAGGATACCGCCAGCGTAAGCTTCACGTACCAAAGGACGGTGAAGCAGGTGGTACATATGACGGTAAGGTACGACCTGTTTGGATAAAACGTTATGGATGATCAAGAAGTGCTTGCCGTTATCACGGAAGCATCCGCCAAAAACTGCTGCACCGGAGAAGGGAGCAAGAATACTAAAGGAGAGCGGCCTCGGAGGCGGTGGCTGCAGCGCAATGGTGTACAACACTTCATGGCATTATCTTCCTCAAGGACGCTGTCCATCTGGGCGATAGTCGAGGACTTCTGGCCGACAGCGACGTAAATGCAGTAGATTCATCAGAGCCGCTGTTCCAGTGCTTCTGATTAAGAATGGTATCGAGCGCAACGACGGTCTTTCCGGTCTTAAGATCGCCAATGATCAACACATGCTGGCCATCGCTGATAGGGGGACCATGGAGTCAACCAGGAGGCCTTGACCTGAAGACGTGAGCGCCCGCCGGTATCCAAGGATCCCCTGCCGTCGATTGGGTTTGTCAAAAGCGTTGACAACACGGAGCACCAGTACGCTTGACGATGTCATCCACCTTGATCAGGCAATCGTTGCCAAAGTCCACAATACCGATGCTGTCGGCCTCAAGATTAAGAGCCATGCCCTACAATGCCCGCAGGTTCAATCGTCTTAATGAAAATGGTTTATGAAATTTATATATTGCCTCCAAACCGTTGGAGAACTCAACCAACATTTCGGCCTGGCAGTTCTTCAAGCCATAGGCACAAGCGATACGGTCAGCGATAGATAAGACGCGATCATTTTCATGAAGGTCCGCCTCGGAAGTGGCGTCAAAAATGTGCTGCTCAAGGATAGATGGGACCTCGGAGGTGGTGGGAGTAAAGTACGTGCGACAACAGCAGCAATACGCAGATCCAAAACGAGCCTAAGGCAGGAGAAACAGGCAACTCTGGCGAAGAATGTCACTTGTCATGGCCATGAACGTACGGCAGAACGAAGCAATGCTAACAAGGCAGCGCGAGCAACGCTTCTAAGCATGTTGCGTATATAAAATAGCGACCAAAATTTAACCGCCCTTCTCCGCATTCTAAAATGTCGCATAAAAACATAAAATTTGTCGCATGCATATACCCGTTAGTCCTTACTCTTCAACTTACCACGAAGGTAGCTAGGTGTGGCATTGCGGTAACAATGGCGGAAAAGGGAGGGAAGGAAGAAGCCGGTGCTGTTGCGCATTGACGGCGGAAGGGTTGGAAGAAAGAACGGGGAGGGACGACGACGGACCAGCAAAAACACCAGCGGCAGAAGCATCAGGGAAAGCAACAGAGGAAGTAGACGAAGACAAAAGCACTTCGACAAAGCCATGGTGGGGGAATTGCGCGGGTGCAGCCAAACCACAGTCCCACCCAAAGCCCACATCCTCTCCTCTCAAGGCACTTGGGTTAGGCTTATATCATTATCTGCAGAGGATCCGAGATATTAGAAGGTTGCAGGATGGAACTAGTGGGTATGACGGATAACCTGTTGCCTTTTACTTTGCTCAATCAGATGGAGTTCAGGCCAATAGGGTGGAAGATAAGCACATTGATATCCTGGACAGTCAATGTATTTAGCTACATCCTCAGCCTTATGGATAGGTGCATTATCCATTACCCAATAATGGCCCCTTCATATGTTCATACTTATCCATCTCATCCCATCGTAGCCTTAAGGAAGCTTAGATAATGTCCAGTTACAGTTCCTCTGATCATACATTTAGATTGACCTGCCCTCTTTCTTTTCTTGATTGGTGGATGCGGGAGTCTCAAGCAACATTTAATGATCCCTGAAGCTGAGATTGCTCCCGAGATTGTGGTTGTTTTTGCTCTTGCCTTTGGTATTGTGACCACTGCAGGGGTTCCTTTCTTGGAGCATGCGATGCTGGGTTTCATATTAATACGGAATCCAGCCTCGTCAAGTCGATCTCTGTACTGCCCCATCTGCGCACCCAGTCAAGGTGCTGTAGGATCTTCGCAGCACTATTCCTGTCTACAGGCTGAAACCGAACCATTTTTAATAAGTTGCATTCGTTTTTCATAAATCGACGGAGCATTCATTTTAGATGCTTTGAGACTCTCCAATCTTTGAAGCAGTTGCTCCATCAGCTGCTCTAGAACAATGGATGGATTCTCATCAATGCAATATAAAATAAAGCTCTTCATTGAGAATACGCGAACGACCCCTAGCTTTAGGTCTCTTAAAGATGCTCTCAGGGTCTTTCTCGTACTGTAATGCCCATCGCTGGGCTGAACGAACATGGATTCCTAACAGCTGATGCACTCAAAACCTTCTCAAACATCCATTTGAAAAATCTGCCCTTGCCTTGGTCAGTTTATGCTGTGTAACTGCGCTTGATCCCCGCTTCCTTCATCCGAATGCCTGTATCCTTTCGCTTGTGAATGTGTGTGGTAATAAGATCAGAGTTATCTCTGTAATATATGCTGCGCAGATATTCAGGGTGAGAACAAACGGATTGCAGAGAGTACTTTTCTTCATCGCAGTAGAAAAAATAGGTTGCTCATTTCAGAATGGAAAAGTGTATAAAAGAGAAAGAGTCAAAAGGACGATTTTTATAAAGATGGATTTGCCAAACTTTTTTGTGCGACATCTTGATTTTGGAAAATGGTGTATGCTTTTTTTTCAGGAACAGACCCCACTTAGTACTATTATTTGCAATCAAGTTTGCGCCACGCGGTGATGAATATTACGCCAGCAGTGTGTAGTATTTGCATTTTGATAGAGGTAATATATGCGTGAGAATGTTAGCAGAATAGCAAATCAATTACGAAGTTGTCTCACCTTTAGGGTGCCTCCCCTCTATTCGTCGAATGGAGAGTGGCCTGAGCATCTTGCTTATAGCATCTTAACCCTGCGATAACAGGGCCGGAAAGTTCTTCTTGTCTGCTGCTGTTGCTGCTGCTGCAGTGGCCTTGGCATGTCGGAATCGCTCTGGGATCTCCCCGTTGGTCCGGAGGCTCAAGAGGATGTGCCGAAAGTTGAGTACCGCTGCTGTGTCTCGGTTCCAAAGCCGCGAGCGAGAGAATTCCATGGACTTCAAACAATTTGGGTTTGTACACCTTAGAAGCCCGTGGCATTTGATCTCAGGACGCTTTATTCGCTGCCATGGTCGTGGATTGAGAATACGCTTGAAGGTCTCCAAGCGGTTCGAGCACTCGGGACAGGTGACGGAGGTGCGGTACTCGTCTATTAAATAAACTTTGAACCCATGCCTCTTGAATATATCCCTCCAGCCCTTGCCGCGGATGGGCTCGTGGAAGCGGGCCATGGGTGCAGACCAGTTTCCCATGACAAGCACGGTGTCCTTTCCGAATCTTCGTCGTAGAGTGCGCACCAATCGAGCATCGGCCTGCTTCTGGTTTATATAGTCAGAGAGGCGTAATTTCCGATGGAGCGGATGATTGTGGGCCTCATGATCTACATACGGATGCATCTTTCGGGCTCGACGCTTTCCCCAGTCGCTCTTTGCCGGCCCGTACTTGTTGTGTCCGGGATGGGTCGATGTCGTATGGGTTGTGGTGGTTCTGCTGTAAAAGCTGCTGAGCAGTGACCACTCCCTTGCGCGGGGCTCGACGTAGAGCTTGTACCGGGCGGCATTGACGGTGCTGTGGCATATCTGTGCAAGCCTAGTCTCGGCCTTGCGGATGCTGTTTTTGTTATCATAGCGATCCTTGGCAGTGTCGCGTATCTGACGAAATCGTACCATCCGTGTTTCTCGGGCGCGCTGGTTGCGTGTATACCGGTGTATTTTAGGGAGCTCGGGCGTGCTCAACTCATGCATCCCATAATGGAGATCGCGACGGCCTGGATCAATGAGAAGACACTTGCCCTCGGTCTCTTGCAGCTCGTCATGTGGGATGTCATGAATGTAGGAACAGTCTGCGGAGTGATTGTTCTTGCTCTGATCCCTCCGAGCGCCCTTGTTCCTCATGCTGTCGGCAATGTAAGCGTTCGGGCTCCAGAGCACTGTCATCGGTTATGATATCACCGGTATCAGTCCGGGTTCGCTTACAACTAAGGTTCTTCTTTGCCTCAGGGGTCTTGAGTATGATTGATACAGACACTCCGTCTGTTTGTATTGCTTCAAAGAAACCTCCTGTCATGCCTATCCTTGAATGTCTTGGACTTGAGGTCAAGTACCTTCCCCCATGTCTTCTCAATCGGTGGGTCTTTAGTGGATGCCTGCCTTGATATATGCTGGCAGAGGATTCGCGTGTCGATGTGGATGTGGCATGGAATCCAAGAAGTCCGGAGAGGAAAACACTGGACTGACTTTGCATCCCTCGTCTCTAGGAACTTGCAGAGCTGATAAAAGCATTGAGACGTTTTCCTGGAGATTTCTTCACATCATAGTAGATGTCATCTTTGGCGAACTTATAAGTGTCGTCGTACGCTTGAAGGATCGGTGACAGTTCAGCGAGGATGAGATGGGCTTCCGGTGTGAGATTGCTGTGATTCGGGTTTCTGCGTCGCAGTGCCTCCTTGATTTGACGGGCTGGCTTCCAGATTCTCTCCTCACAGACCTGGCGGAACTCGTGTTCATCGCTGCTAACCATTTCTTTGCGTATAGCTTCCTTCCGCTGACGCGCGTTCAACAGACTGTTGACAACGCGCCGTAAACATTCGCCAAACCGCTGCTGGACATTAACCTTGTAGGCAGTCATGATCTCGGTGCTGACATAGGCTGCGACCTGGGACATGTCGGGATGTTGTCCAGGCTCAATGTTGGCAGCCTTCGAGTAGCCTTCGAGGTGTGTCTTTATGAGGGTCCTAATAGTCTTGGTCGACGGCTTGACCTTCTCGCGCATGAACTTCCTACCGGCCAGACTGAGGAAAACTTCATAGAAGAATGCTTGACCGATGAGCTCGCAGGGGTTGAAGTCATGGCCGCGTTCCAGTTCGTGGAGGAGGATCCAGCGCGAGAGCTGGTATGTGTGCGTGGTGAGAAAGTGGGTAGTCCGGACCAGGTTCTCCAGGTTCTCCAGATACTGCTGCTTCCACCCAATAGACCTTAAAGAGGTCTTGATGACCCTGGTCTTGGCGTCGGCCATGATCGGTACAAAGGAAAGGAAGGGACACGTAATCTGAGGCCGGTAGCCCATATATATAGTAAAACTTGAGTTGTCAATTGATCGAAAGATGACCAATGATCAGTCGCATTTATGCCGCGCGCAAGGTTCTGTGGCATTTCTATCACAAATCATCACTTCTTGTGAGACTACAGCTCTGGTCGTCTGGAGTCGCTGCCCGTGCCACACTGAACATAGTCTGACTGGGTGACTGAGTCAGCCAACAGGCGTTATTACTAATAGATACTCCTGTATTGGCTCTGCAAAGTCATCTTCAAGAATGTCAAATGATATTTGTGCCATCACGCAATTTAATATGCTACCCAGCCGCTAAACTATTTTCATAACCCGCAAACAAAAAGTTCAACTGGCTGAATGGCTAGGAAAAATCCTGTAGACTATGGGCCAACCCACGTGACACCGCAATCGCAAAAACCGAATATAATGTCCCTTGGCCATGCTTCTTTGTCTTTGCAACAGCAATCGTTTTCTTGAGCATATGGATGTTACGATATCGGATCCAAATTGCTAATAGTATATCTCGATATTGCCGTTTTCTTACTCTGTCAACTACAGTATAATAGAAGGGGGCGCCAGTGATATGATGAAATAAGAATTGTACACGACTTTTAGATAATAATAAACACCGTCCTATAAAACACGAGATGTCGAGATTACTGGTGGCGATATTGAAAGGAATACGAAAAAAGGAATAGGGTATCAATAAAAGGGACTTGTCATTTCCTCCCGAGCCACGCCATCCCACTGTTTTTTAAGATCTTCCACGCTGCTGCTGCTATGGCGCTGTTTGGCACGTGACGCTCTTGTCGGCGTTTGAGAAAGTCGAGCAAAGACATCGCCACCATTTGTTGCAGGAGTCGTCGGTCGGTCTTGAGTCATTGTAGGCAAATACACCGGCATTGTGTGGCGCTTATACTGCTTCGGCGTCGATGGCGTCGATGAATACACAGCAAGTGGGGACGAAGGTGGAAGAGGGGGTTGAAAATTATAGTCCGAGTGGGAGACGACACTGTCCCTGAGGCTGGGGATAGGATTTACAGCATGATCATCGTCTTCCGAAGGCAACTGTTCATGTATCGGAAGGTGCTGGAGGGCTTTATGCGAAGGACCTTGACTGGTATTTGAAAGTATGTTATTCCAAGACCGCTGTGATTGAGTTGAAGAATAATCGGACGGGAGGGAGTTTCGGCGAAGATGTCCACTTCGAATTGAGGACGTGGATGAGTCTCTATCAGTAGCGTAACGAGCAAATTCTGCAGGACTAATCATAGTAATCGGTACGGGTGAGTCTGAACCCCCTGACTGTTGTTGCCATGAAAGTCTTTTCTGAATCATGTTCAGGAAACGATCCGGTGATGGGGTAATGTCACGATTCTGCTTGAGTGATTGGGGTGCTTTCTCAGGAAGCATTGGCGTATGACTAGCGCATTCATCAAAGGGCGACTCTATGCTTGGCCTAAGCGGACCATCCTGTGGATCACTGCCTAGAGCGTATTCCATTTCGACTTCGGAATCGACTATCAAACCTCTCAGACCATCCTCATATATCTTGTCGAAGATGGTGTTACCGCTGTTGATGTAATCTTCGATTTTCGTGTCCATAAGAGTTTTGTCGCAGTCATCCGAGCCATTAAAGCTTTCTTCAAGTTTACGAATACGACGTTCGTTTTCAACAGTGGTTGCGATTGCGGCGCGTTTCATGACAATAAGCGTTCGTCTCAGGTCCATAACAGTCTTTTCGAGGTTCTGGTGAGCAACTTGGCGATTGAACTCGTTCATCCGAAGGACCATGATATCGTCTACAAGGACCTGGGCAATTCGTTTAGATTCGTCAGCTTCTAGGGATTTGAGAATTTTAAGGGTAACATCGTAGGCGACCTCTGGTGCAGCGCAGCTTGGGACGCTGAATTGCTCCTCAAATGCATCCATATCGGCCCATTCATCAGTAGGCGCAGAATCGGCTACGATCTCGTCGGCAAATGTAACGTGCTTTTCGGCGCGAATATTTACAGGTGTCTGGTTCTCATCTTCCATAGATTCTCCTGCAGCTTCCGACTGCAACGATCGTATTCGTGCAGATAGATATGATATCTCGGCTGACATGAGATCTATCCGCTCATCCATCAGCTCGATGGCCATCATGTCCATAGGCATGCCGGTTGATTCCGCATTTTCTTTCTCTGCAAAGAAGATGTGTTTGCGTTCGTCAAGGAGTTCAATCTTCTCTGCAGCTAGCCGCTCGCGTCTCACGAGAAGTTGCTCCATCTCCACAATTGCTTGTTTGCCCTGAATGTATTGGCTCAAGGCCTTATCTAGCAGCTGCTTCTTTCGTTTTGCGCGTACTTGCACCGGAATGGCATTCACTTTCTTGCGACCCATCCGATTTTGATTGTTGAAGCCGAACCCGCCTCGTGCGACAATCGCAAAATTGCCACCAATAATGTGCGAAACTCGGCTCAAAAGACGCTCATCAAGCATACCACCTTCACGTACGGCTTTCTTCAGGATATTAATCATTTGCTTAAGTTGACTGTGACTGACAAGGATCTCCTCGTTTCGTTTTTTGAGCATCATCTTTTGCGTCTCATGCTCACGTTCTAGCCGACGCTTAGCCATCGTAGCTTCTGCCTGCTGCCGTTGAAGCTGGTGAATTTTTCGTTCTTGAGTACACATTTGTTCTCGAACTCGTTCTGTTTCGACTTTCATTCGCTTCACCATCCGCTTTTTTTCAACCTGTAAAGAATCCACATTGGCGCGAAGCGAACGGAGCAGCGTTTCATTTTGGTTGCGCGTAGCTTGCATTGCCGAGGTCATTTGAGCATACTTGCGTCGAAGGTCTTGAATTTCAGAGAGTAAGAGTTTTGTTTTTGCTTCATACGCATTTCGTATTTCATTGAGTTGCTGCTTTTCCTTTTGCTGAACGGAGACGTCGGACTTCGACCTGAGGCGGGTTTTTGTGCGGTCTACAGCCGAGTCTCTTTCGCGCTGCAGCTCTGCTAATTGCGCCTGAAGATGAGAGATCTTATCGTCAAACTTCCGGCGCATAAATATATATTCGGTCTCTGATTTTTCCAGGTGAGAAACCAGATCCTCCTTCACTTTGATGTCTGCTTGAATCTGGTGAAGTATCCGCACTAGCTGAGGGTTATATTTGTCAGCTGATGCTATTAAGGTGTTGCTGCCATCAAGTGTCTGGTTTGTGGCTGAGCGGGATGATAATTTTAATTTTGCTGAATTCTCCCATGCCGGTACAGCCTGTATATAAAACAGTTTAAACCGTCTTTAGATCACTCTTCTCTATGTAAAATGGCTTTACATACCAAATCTTCAAGGTCATCCATAATATCGCTCTCATTATGAAGGAAATGTTGTTCGTAGGTCGGTGACGTTAATGCTGAATAAGTACCTTCATCAGACAAATCTCGGTTCATATGGATCTGACGTTCCTTTTCCTCGAATTCCTGAAGTTCATCCTCCCATGCCTTCGCTGTTTCATCCGATGGCTAGTAAGAAGAAGTTTAGACCCTGCTTGTTATAAATGAAGACTTGTACATGAGAATTATACTTTACCTTTATGAGCTCCAGTACCTCCATTCCCTTTCGGATTTCCTCACGTGCCTTCGCAATGCTGTCTTTGACTTCTCTACGGATATCCTCGTCTTGAATGTCGTTTACAAAACCTTCGTCTTCATCAGCATCAGGAAAAATGGTTGTTGACATATTCTTCTTCTCTAAATCTCCGGCCTTTTTGGATGCTGTGTTGCTGCTAGACGATGCACTAACGCGTCCGCCGCGTCGGCGACGGACACGTCTGCGTCTGGAAGATATGCTTGGCTCAATCCGGGACCTGTTGTTCGCGCCAGAAAAGGTTCCAGAAATGCTGGCTTTCGTAAGTGCCATAGCTTGTATGGTTGGTTTTATATCCTCGAAAAAAGTGAGTCGATCACGTGTATCGGCAAGCTCGTTTGTCAGGTCTTGTATTTTCTTTTGATATTGGATAATGAGGGGATGAACATTTTCCATATATGTATTACTCCTGCCCTGCTCTTGCTTTTGCTCCTGCTGCTGCAGTGTATCTGCTACAATTTCGCCCAGTTCACGCTCCATCAATAGCATATCGCGTTCACTGGATGTCTGAATTAGCTCAGCCGACATGTCATCGATGCGATCTCGTAGCCGTTTGTTTTCGTTTTTTAGAGCATGAACTTGGTCTGTGTTTGAAGACAGTTCTGCAGATCCGGATGATTCTGCACGGAGGGCAGCGATCTCCATTCGAAGGCGCCCTACTAGTGCCTTAAGCTGGTTAACCTCAATTGAGCTCCCAGCAAAGTCTTGGTTTACAGTGACACGGTTTTTGATGTTACGGGCACGGTTCGCATATTTCAACGTATTCAATGTCTCCATGAAGTTAATGTCTGCTGGCGATACACAGGCAAGCATAAGCGTCTGGCTATTGCCACCGAGTGAATCTTGGAGGAGGCGAGTCAGCTTTGAGTCTCTGTAAGGGACATGGGTAGGACGTCTCGTTTCGTCTCCAAGTGCAGAAATAACATTGCCTAGAGCGAGCAGGCCGGCATTGATAGCTATTCCTTCCCTTGCACGGTCACCCTGAGCATTTGTTCGCTTCAACTATTTTGGGATTAGCATACATCGAGGAGACGAGAAGGAGACGATCTCAGTGTTACCCGTTCGGATCCAGCCAAATCCACGAAATGGAATTTGCTCGTCAAGGACTTGGTCCTGTCCCCATCAGGTTCTTGTTGTCGCAATATCACGGAGAATATTGCATGGGAACGTGAAGATACAGCATTCATATCAGTAGATGCGGTCGTCCGACACAAGGAGCCTTTTGCAAGTAAACTAAAGGGGAAGGGGTAAGGATCTCAGCAGTTGCATACAGAAGCTTATAATGCAATACCCTAAAAGCTCTTCAGGGCTAAAGCATCGCTCCTCCTTAACCCCGCTCCAGTATATGTTTCCAGCAGTATCTTCTCGTATGGTGACCTCTGTTGTGCCGGTAATAGTCCCATTGGTACTTTTACGTTTCTGGGTAGTACTTGTGGGGTTTAGTAGGTCAACAAGCTCCTCATTGTACAATTCCAGAAATGAGACATAGATTTCAAAGGAATAGCCTGGTTCTCGTTCTGCGCGTGCATCTAGCTTCTCGAAGAGCTCAGAAATACAACGAGGAACAATACCTGAGGGAAAAACGTATCAGAATAACGAATATAATGATTTGTTCATCATGCTTACCTGCGTGCTGTGAGCTGCCACTGTTCTCTAAACCGGTACCCATGCTATATGTTTTTCCAGACCCTGTCTGACTAATAAATTGTCAGCCATCAAGTGCGTTCTGAGTCTCCGGATAAAGTATGCGTACCCATAAGCAAGTATAGTTGCATTGAAGCTACAAAGATGCGTGCATAGGAAAAAAAGAAAACAATTAGATGAGCATGTAACTACCAAAAGAATAAGCCAAAATATAGATGATCTCACCCATCCATCAATTTCTGCACTAGCGGTGCAGCAGCAGTTTCATAGACGTTGTTCTGGTCTGTCTTTGTATCAAAGACGTAGTCATAAGTAAATGATTTATCGGTGCCGATTAGGATCTGGGGTTCGTTCGGAATGTAAGAGAGGCATTCTGTGCAATTGCTGAGCTGTTCTTTTTGAGTCAGTGGGCGAACACGCAACGCCACCCTAGTAGAACAAGGAAATGACAATCTAAAGCATGAATGAAATGACAGGATTGTAACCCGAATAAGTACAAGTACCTCACGGCTGTTGAAGTCATAAGATTATTGAAGTCAGTGGTGGGACTCCTTCAGCTTCGCGTCCAAAATTAAGAACAACGAGAAATGTAAATAATGAAAGAGATAGAAAGCATTCAAGGGGGAGGCGCTGCTCGAGTGTCAGAGAAAGAGCGGAAAACCACCGCACGCATACACGCGCACGCACGCATCACGCACGCCAACTCATGTGTCTTGTCCCGGGGGCGCTTTCCGAAGGGTATCACAAGCATCCGGCTGTCATTCTATCCAGAAGAGTCCAACTTTCTAAATTACAAACCCTCTCTGATCTCGTTGCACCAAGTACAGAGATGAGAGGTCTTTATTTGGCCGATTTGGACAAGCAGCAGCGATAAACTTTGTCACATCTGTGTAAGTGGTAGTACGAAGAAGCACACTTTTCACATTTAAATCTTCTAACGGCATCCACGCGAGGAAGATTTCGACAGAACTACAGCTTTGTGATCTGCCATCAAAGTGGAAAAAAGAGTCTCCTTAGTTTGGGATCGACCAGATACACACACTGGGAGACATGTTCATTTTCTTTTTTTGCTCATCATTCTGTGCATCCATATATTATTTGCTGCGTCTCTCGGAAGATGTTCTGGTGTATATATCAATGGAATTACTTTGTTTTCAACATAGTGACATCTTATATTACGAGTCAGCAGAAGTACTTTGATTATCTGAGCTAAATATTTGGGTTCCAGACCGTTTTATATGAAGCTGCATGAAAATGTAAATAAACCGTTGATGCGGAGAATCATCCGTTATTGTACACGTATGATATACATTGACGGTGCTAAAGCTACGGGTAAGAGCGTGCATATGGCACATTGCTTAGAAGTAATGCATGCTGGGTTTAATCATGTTCAAATGAGATTCTTGTGTCTAGTAGCGTGCTACCCATACACGCTCGGTGATCCAAAAGCGAGGATACTAAATGAGAACACGTACGCGGATTCTCCGATTTAATAAGGGGTTGACAGTTGATCCCGATGATACATGTGCACGCAGCGGCAGGAGTAGCAATACACACCAAAAAGTTATCTGACGATATATCTCGCTTTGGTTTCGATATAGTCGAGACATTATCCTATATACAAAGCTTGAGACATACTTAGATTCACTATAACATCTCGCTAAAATTCTTAGGATATCGATATATTCAAAACACCGGTGACACACATACATATCGACCTTTCTCGTACGTCAATTTGGTCGGTAACAATATTTAACTATAGCGGAAACCGGTCAAATGACTACTCCTTTTGTATATATGTAGCCCTCGTAATTACATGAATGACAGACCCACTACAGAATGTGAATTGGTACAATATGTCGCGATGTAGCTAAATGAGACATCGACCTTTCACCTATCATCCATTAGGAGACTTGGATAAATCCGCCAGCCTCATAGCGGTGAATGTTGTTACTAATCCAGTAGCTCTTTAATCTTGTGTCCCGAGGGCCTGGGACCATCCAAGCGTTAAAGGTAAACTATTGCTTCCTCCACTACCAATCTCTTATTGCAACAAAGTTGTACATCCCAGAACAGATTGGCGCCTTACTTCATGTTGACGATGAAAAACAAATGCAAATATAGGATACTTCAAATAGCTGCCAGGCAAACACCTCTTGGAGATATTCGTGGATTATGAAGATATTCTATGCTAAATTCAATGATTGTCTGGATAGAAGGGCAATATAATAATATAATTTGCATGCTTTCCATATTGGATAAAATGTAACATTTTTAAAGTTGGGTAACAGAAAAAGTCGGGACATGCGCAAAAAAGTTCGAAAAGACGGAATGCAATGCTCCAAAAAAGTGATGAAACTGGATCAAATTCGACAATATCCTTGCAAGATGCTTCCTTTTTCGGCTTTACCGGCTGAGGATTCAGCAATTCGTGAGCGATGTTCTCGTTCTCTTCTCGTGCATATATTCCTCATCGGAATCTTAAGGCTGCGGCGCCGTCATGCGCTTGGCCAATTTCTACGATAAAGGTAAGTAATACTTTTTCGGCGGTTATGGGCAAGCCACTACCTTAATTCCATGTATTGCACCCTTGCCCAGCAGGCGAAGAAGCACCTTTCTTAACTCTTGGGAGCCTGAGCAACGCTGTATGCGTCAGTAGCCTAGCTAGACAGCCAGGAAGCTGCCAAGCAGACGAAGAAGAACCTTCCCTCTGGCTGTCAAGATCGCAACAGGATGGTTGCAAACATAGAGCGGCATTTCTTGGTTGTTGTGCATCCGGCGGAAATCTCAACCTGGTAGCACAATCAGTGTTTTTGTTGTTAATAAGCGGGGACATAAACTTCCTTGCACAACCCTTTTAAATGCATTGATAGTAAAGACGGAAGACATCCTGCAAAAAGATGGCTTGTAACCGCGAGAACCGGACTATCATTAGAAACGCCGGAGAATTTATGTGTTTCAATCATCTGCCAGTTTCTCTTTTCTCCTAAAATACAGGATTTTCAAGAAGTTTGCCACAAAGTTTATTATAGATCGTATAGGTTTTCTTGTGGCAAACTTCTTGAAAATCATGTATGTGGCGTCGATCTTCGAAATGATGGCGGACAACAAAGCTGGGGGAGACGAATTCAACTGCCGCTGGCGGCCAAATTCAGCGCTGCAGATTGCCGACAATCAAAAATACGGTGACGAACAGCTAAATCCTTGAGGCAAACTTCTTCTTGAAAATCCTGTATCTGCCAGCATGTGTTCACGTTATCACACTTATTACGCCATGTATATTTCGGTATCATGGCCCAACGAATATAGCGCTGCAGGAATGTTCTGCATATGAAGCAGAACATTCTGGAACAGAAATCGTTTCATTATTGGATAAAATTAAGAAGGATCTGATTCTACTCAAACGGCAGAACATCGAAAAAGCTGAGCAACTCGGGTTGTATTCAAGATTTCGAAGAGATTCATTGTAAGTGATGGCCATACCACAGAAACTGAGATACTAATAGTAGCTGGTAGTCTGAGATTAATGCAGTTGAGCACATGTCGAAGTCCGTATCGCTCTTTGCTGGCGAAGCAAGCAGCGTGAAGCGGCAATATTCAACCAGGTCCTGCGAAAAGGCAATGTGCAAGAAAGTAGACCAACTTAAGAATAGAATGCTGCTACGATAGCGTAAGGTTATTTTGGTTTCTCATAAATATGGTTAGTAACAACTATTACTTTAGAACTACCTTACATGGAGACATCATTATCGGCGAGAGTAGCAGTTTTACGAACAGTTGCGACAGATTTGGAATGAAAGAACACCATAATCTGCATCTATGTGTCTATTACTCTGGGAGCGCGCTTGGTCTCATTCATGCTCCAAGGTGATGAGGTTAGGGTACATAAGAAGCAGTTGGGGACGGTGCGCGATGAAAGGTAAGCTTATTTAAGACATAGCGAGAATCTCTAATGAGCAGAACCGCAAACAGAACCACCGGCAGCAATTCACGATCCACATCGGGAAGCGCAGAGGTGAGATCAGAAAGGATCTTGTTATCGAATGCTTGTTACTCACATATTAAATTTAGGTCAATCTGGCCCCTGAACGTGGGTTTGCCAGTTTGTGTTGTTGTGTAGAGAATTGTCAGGTATAACAATCAATCGGTCAAAATCGATTTTTTGAGACGGGATGCTCTTTATTGAATAAAAACATTTCTTTTTTATGCGCGTTAGGATGGACCAGGTTAGCTTCGACGGAACAAAGGTTAGCCGTTGACATCGCTTCTCTGCCACTCTCCATCCGTAGTTATTATTCCGGGCGATTGTTCCCTCCTCCTTCATTAAGAGGAAATCACCGATTGGGTAGATGTGAGACGGAAGAAGTCAGGGCATCAAGACGTACTTGCGGGAAGTGTTGGATGAACAGTAGTTCTGCTCGCTACTGGCTGTGTAAGCGCAGTGTCATGAACAGGAGGACTACGACACAGTTTCATGGCTAATGCGGATTTCAACAACTCACACTGCTACAAGTATGTGTATAATATACGTAAGTAAAATGCATGTATAGCGATGTTGACATGAGCAAGATTTGAGGAATACGGGATCATGCAGTTCGGCCATCGTATTTCCAAACAAAAAGACTTACCTGAACAAGTATACAATCAGATCACATACGAGGCACCATTGCCGAATTTCGATTGGCTGTCATGGAAGCCATATATAACAAGCATCATATCCTCAGATCAATATGTATGTTCGTATAGTATTAGACGTATGCATATCATTGATATTCCATTTTGAATAAGGGACTGAGGATAGCTCATCTTTGATATATTCCGTTGCCCGTCTTCCGGAGATCTACGACAAAAATATTTACGCAACGACCTCGCGGATTTTTTATTTTTTACGTCTTGTAAATTTTCTTTTGTTATTATCCAGGTATTGCAAGCTTCATTCATTCTTCTCTCGATAGCTCGGAAAACATTCACAACAACAACCACGCATGTGGTTTGCGTGAATCAGAAATCACCTACTGCCATTATGCGATATCGCCGCTCATAAAGCTCGCTGCGACTGGCAATCCTTGTCTGGCGTACGATTTCCAATTAGGGGCGACCCCTCTAGAGCTTTGGAAACAGGCAAAGAACGATGCGTATGCTGCTGTATATACCAAATTATCTGGTATCGAAGTCCTTCTACTTGAGGCACCGAGCCCATACAGCACTAGAGACAAAGGTCGACATGTTTTCGACCATATAAGGGCGCGTTCGGCTGCTTTACAATGCTTAAGAAAATATTTGTCGTGTATCGTGATGTCGATGCGTCATTGATGGATGATATTCTTACACTCGAGTTCCAAAAGTAACAAAGAAAATCTTTTATTATCATTGTCTAAGAAACAATTGATAACTGTCATTAGACGACTTTATCCGGCTATGGATAATGCGTCCTGTCAACCAAGGAGAGTTCATTTCATTTGAATGACACAGCAAAGTGAAGGTCGACAAATGTCCGGAGAACAGGAGAGCGATTCTGGAGGTTGTGGACTTTCTTCTAGGATTGAAGGTAGTGCCCTGCGCATGACCGTCCGATAAGTATTACTTATCCGCTTCGTAGGAATTGCTCAAGCGTGCGCATGATGCCATCACAGCCTTGAAGGAATCCCATGAAAGCTATATATATGAGAAGAGAATGAGAACGCCACTTGACGAATTGCTGAAGCCTCGGCCAGTAAAGCCAAGGAAAGAAGAATCTTGCAAGGATATTGTTGAACTTGACCCAGTCTCATCGCTTTTCTAAAGCATTGCATCCACTAATTTCGAGGTTTCTTGCGCTTATAGCCTAATCTTTTCTTTTACCAAACTTCAAAGCGTTACATCATATCCAATATGCAAAACATGAAAATTGTCAATTCAAGACTATTTGTTATCACACAGCGGGATGTACTGCTCTTTCCCCACCCCGCTCAGCTATAGGCTACCTGCCCTTTGTTCATCTAATGGAGAGTGACTCGACGATCTTGCTTATTGCATCTTAACCACGCGATAACAAGACCGGAAAGTTCTTCAGGCGGGATTGCAGGAGTCAGGCTTGCGCCAGCAAGGCACTCGTGATTTCATGGCAGAAGCAGCAGTTACTGTACCTTGCGTTTTGCAAGCTTAACAGCTGTCAGGTCACTTTCACCATCATCATGAAACTTGGCACATTTGAACCGTTCTGGAATTTCGCCATTGCCGGGAGGTTCAGGAGGATGCGCCTGAAGTTGAGCACGGCAGCCATGTCTCTCTTCCAAAGCCGCGATCGAGACAATCCTGCAACCTCTTCCATAGACTTTAAACAATTTAAATTTGTACACCTTGAAAGCCCATGGCATTTAACTTTAGGACGGTTTACTTACTGCTATGGTCGCGGATTGGACACATGCTTAAAGGACCCTGGGGGGCTGGAACTCTTGGCACAGGTCAGGGACGTGTGGTACTCGTCAATCCACTACACCCTGAACGAACGCCTGTTGAGTATTTCCCGCCGAGGATGGGCTCATGGTAATGGGCCATGGGTGCAGTCCAACTTCCATGATATTTATGGTGTGCCATCAGAATCTGAGTCGTATCGTCCGCACTAATCTAGCATCGGCCTGTCTCTGGTGGATATAGGTAGAGAGACGAAATTTCAGATGGAATGGGTAATTATGCGCCTCATTATCAGTAGTATATGGATGTATTTTCCGGGCTCAACACTTCCCCCAATCACCCTTTGCACTCCCATACTTTCTCTGCATGAGATGCGTCGATAGTGGTGGTACTGCTGCAAAAGCAGCTGAGAACTGACCATTCCCTTCCTCGGGCCTCGATGAAGAGCTTTTACCTGGTGGCATTGACGGTGCTGTGGGATATCTGTGCAAGCCTAGCCTCGGTCTCGCGGATAGTGTTAATGTCACCATAATGGTCCTTGGCGATGTCACGTATCTGCCGAAAGCGCACCATCCTTGTTTCTCGGGCCCGCTGGATGCGCGTATACGGGTGTATTTTGGGCAGCTTGGGCGGGCTCAACTCATGCATCCCATAAAGAATACCGCGATGACCCGGGTCAATGACAGGCATATTCCCTCGGTGTTTTGTAATCTGTCTTGTGGGATGGCCTGAATGTAGTAAGAGTCTGCAGAGTGATCGTGCTTGATTTGCTTCCCCCGAATGCCCTTGCTCCTCCTACTATCGTCGTTAGCCCGATTTCGCTTGTGATTTAGGTACCTTTTTGCGTCAAGAGTCTTGAGTATGATTGATATAGATACTCCATCCGTTTGTACCGTACCTGAGAACCTTCTGCCGTGCCTATCCTTGAATGCCTTGGACTTGAGGTCAGGTACCTCTCCCCATGTCCTTTCGATCGATGGTGCTTTTGTGGATGCATGCCTTGATATATGCTGGCAGAGGATTCGCGTGTATATGTGCGTATGGGATGACGCCCAGGAAGTTTGGAGAGGGAAGCACTGGATTGAATTTGCCCCTCTTGCCTCTAAGAATTCTTGATGTCATAGTAGACATCATCTTCTGCGAACGCATCAGTGTCGCCGTATGCTTGGAGGATCAATGATAACTCAGCGAGGATGTGCTGGGCTTCCGACTGGAGGCTATTCGAATCAGAGTTTCTGCGTCGCTTCCTCTCACTGGCATACGCCCAACAGAGGGTCGATAGCACACCAGAAACACTCGCCAAATCGCAGCTGGACATTACTTTGTAGGCTGTCATGATGTCAGTGCTGACATAGGACGCCACCTAGGACATGTTGCGGTGTTGCCCAGGCTCAATGTCGGCAGATTTCGTGTAGACTTCAAGGTGTGTCTGTATGAGCATCCTAATGGCCTTGGTCGATGGCTTAACCTTCACACGCATGACCTTTCTCCCAGCCATACTGAGGAATACTTCATAAACAAATGCTTGACCGAAGAGCTCGCTGGGATCCAAGTCGCGGTTGCGGTCCAGCTTGTGGAGGAGGATCCAGCGCCACAACTGCTATTTGTGAGTGGTAAGAAAGTGGATAGTCTGATCCAGCTTCTTCAACGCCTCCTGGTACTACTGCTTCCACGCAACAGATCTCAAATAGGTCTTAATAACGCTGAATTTGCCTTCGGCCATTATAGATCTAAAAGTGAGTTGGCAACTACGTACACGGCTGGGATGTATCGAGTTCGAAGGAAAAGGAAAGAGCACCTCAGATAACGGATAATTATGTTGATAACTGAAAAGTCCATTCAACCATTTATGTGTTTCTCTGTCAACTTCTAACAATCGTGCTGTGCAACGCAGAGAAGAGGTTGCTGAGATTACGTAAATAAAGCGCAAGAGGTATGCTGAGTGGATCGAGGATCGAAAACAATGCAGCGGTATTCACTTCTACCGATGCTGCTGGACCAGCGTGAGCGATCTCTTCAAAACAAAGGCTGCTCGACAAATGATAGCACTCCTCCTGCCATTTCTTGGTGATAAACATTCCCACGGGTTTATTATTAACGAGGGAATCATGAGCCCACACACTGCGATTCTCTTGGAATATAAAAAGCACATGCAGTGTTTAAATCCACTTCCCTTATCAACAGGTTGCCAGCTGCGGTGTTTTAGTTGCTTTTATGGTGGACAGTTAGAATACGATGAGGCTCGTGGATGTCTTTTATTCGAATGAAATCGGAATAAAGATCCTCCATCGCTACACATTTATCTACGATTTATATGATTTATGGAAGAGGTCCTAATTACGTCAACTGGATACTCCGTCTTACACGGGTACTCGGAGATGATAGCACTATTACAGATAAGGTTCTTGTGTGTGTATCGGTGACCTCTATCATAGATTATGTGTCCTTGTTCCTTTCAGACCATCCTCACGTCGGTAAAACCTCATAAAAACCCAGTGGGAGAAAAATAGAGGGAAAAAGACTGTGGAAATGGATCTGGGTCTAACGCGGCGTCATGGATCCTTCAATCCGTAATCACCTATGCGACACGACCATCAGGATAGAGCAAGACGCTTATTGCTCCCTAACCCCCTCCTCAAGAGTATTACCAGCCAGCGCAAGTCCTTATATTCTGTACCCTACCTAATTGTTCTACATATCAACACTGGAATACCCAAACACGATAGGTCAGCTCCTCAAACAGTCATTGTGCAGCAGCAAAGTCAACCCCAGAGCCAGGCCTGTGAATGTGGCACTATGTGGTACGCATTGGTTAAGATGCAAGCGCGTCATCCACCCTTTCGACTAGTTCTTGGTTAAAAACCCGGCTTCTATAGTTTGGATACGGTGTCGCACTGTCTTCTCTGGCACGCGACTTGGAATCATGTCAGCGAATCAGATGAATAGAATAAGCTTCCTACTGCTTGAAACAACCCCTATGGTATAATAAGTAATTTATCTTTTTGTATTCCAATAACATTTACCACAGCGGTGCTGTGGTCGTAAATACAGTAAATCAGCCAGTAGCTGATCAAACAGCTCATAAGAATCCCCATTTTGTAGCTGTGATATTGATGATGGCTTTAGGAAGCTAAAAAAATTACGAGCCGTTGTGATCAAAGCACTTCAAGCGAGTATTATTACCAACAAGCTCATCATTAGGTTGAAGGAGCAGCTTTGGTGAAGGAATAATAGGTTAGCGAAATAAGATTCAGCGTTGATACGAGAATTTCTCAGTATGAACAACTTTAGCTCGGGATAGCTCTAAATAAGGTTTGTTCCCGCTGCTTCAATTATCCCATATATCATCGTGTGCATGGTACGTAGTTATTGTAATCCATGACAGAATTAGCAGCATTCTCAAAATTTACTAGCCTTATGACATTAAAGTATCTCTACATACAGGTCGCAACGTAGACTGTAAAAGCGGAAGCCAATTTCTCTGTTGGGAAAATGCAACTGATGGCGAGAACATCCTCTTTGATGGGATGTCGAGCTCATCGGTATAATCGAAGGAAAGCGAATGATATCTGAGAAGCGATACCGAGTGCCCGACCTATCCTGAACTTGTTCAGTATTCAGGAACAGAATTGGACTTGACACCACATGTATTCCTACACTGCATCTGCTAAAGACTCGAAGTAGTCATTTATAACAAATTACTATAAAAACCACATTGTCCGTTTTACTACTAGAATAAAGACTACAGGTTTACATCAAGTAGCAACCGTCAACAGCCGATGGTGTACGTTCAATCCACCTGGTTCTGAAGGTTATGTCGGACTTCAAAAGCTCAAAGTCACGGCGAATTTGAAAGGTCCAATTATGGATCATACAGCAAGGTTCGATTATCTTTCCTACCCCTCTTTTGAAGTCATGATGAGGTCTAATGGCTGGGTCCTGGCTGTCATCTTGGTTATCTTCCTCTATTTTTCCTTCTCATCCCTAAATTCGATCACAAGTTCAAAAGGACGTCAGCAACGTAACGACCTAGTCATTGAGCGCAGAAATCCATTCCAGCGGCTCAACAGCACCTTACTCACTTCTGTCCTTGCCCATATCCGAGTGGGCTACATGGCGAATCGTACACCTGATTTTGATACGCCGCCACTTCTTGTGCTCTACAGCTGCAAAGAAAATAACAGCTGCGGCTCTCTTGAGGAACGACTGCTTGGAATCACCAGTGCTTATATGTTCAGTATGCTTTGGGATGGCGCTGCCGTCGGTATTGACATGGACACACCCATAAAGTTTGACTGGTTCTTTGAAACGAGTCCAAGCTACATGTGCATGAATCCTGGACAGGTCAAATTCTATCTCGAGCGCGCTGATCCGGCTACCATCCGCAGAGCGGAGAGCATGCATGATCTTCAGACGACCGATTTTGTATCGGAATACACTTCACAAAACATACATATTCTTGAAGCGGGCAACTGGGCTCCCTGGTGGACGTTGCGTGAAAACGCACATATGAAGGTTTTGAGGGACAAGTACCAACTCGAGAAACTTGAACGATCAGAAGGGTTCTGGATTGCAAGTCAACTCTTATTCTCCAAGCCAAGCGAATGGCTAGCAGATCGTCTGTCTCCCTATCAGAATATAATGGGTGGCGGCGAGATGTATGTTGATCCACTCCATAAGCGTCCGACGATGGAAGGGAGCATCCGTGAGCGATGGACTCGGGTGGGTGTGCGGATGACCTCCGCAGAAGGAGCAGACTGCATTGCCGCGCGGGCAGCCTTCGTGTGCAGCCGTGCGAAACTTTTGGGGAAGCAATGCCATCTATTCTTATCTGGATCATCGCCGGAGGTGATCGAGGCATTGCGGAGTGCCATTGCTAAGCGCAACAAGGATGAGCAACCAATGGTGATCCATGCAGTCGCTGAACATTATGAATTCACCCCCTTGTCGATGATGACCGGCGACCCTGTCCTCACTGAATCCGACGAGAAACGAACAAAACTCCTATACGCACGTTCCATCATGGACTGGGTCATCTTATCCCGCATGGACTATCTCATAGGCACTTCAGGCGATGATTATTTGAAAACGGCGGCATGGGCAGCTCAGGTTCAGACCGACCTCTATTTTCCGGACAATGTCAGGAAATGCTTAATTAATGCTATGGAAGATTGGTAACAATCAACTCCTGGCTCACCTCCGATCACCCCTTTGCCATTATTGGCTTATCATTGTATTATACACCGTTCTGCTTTATCAGTTATCGACCTCATATTTCCCTTCATATACACTATTACCCTTCGAACCAAAGCACTTAATACACGTCTCAATGCTAAAACATTCTTGTGGTTATCCTTAGAGGCAAATATCCTCCCCCCCCGTATTGAGCTATCAGCGAGTGGCTACACGCAAGGACATCCCTTCCCTATATCACTGAGGTGAAGTCATTCCCAGATTTCAAGTATCTCGTATCAGCTATGCGGCTACAGTATGGCCTATGTTTTTTTATGCTTCCAATTGCGTGCGGAGTAAAGATAGGTTTTCCTCCATTATCCAAAGTACGCGGACAACTGTATTACAGAAGCTCAACAGCTATTAGTCTACTAAGAATTACTAAAACAAAGTAGAAAAAGAAGGGCAGAAAATAAAATGGTAGATAATATACAGACACCTCTTCAGGTGTTATGGAGCGCTTAGCATCGACATGAGAACTTGCCCATGTAGTAGCATGCTGCCATCAGTAACAAGATAACAGAAAGCTGCTGCCCAGTAAATGTCAACTCGTCCGTGATAACCAACATATGATTGTTATTCTGCGTCCGGAACTAGCCATAAAATAATGTCAATGAGAAATCCCATTCCGTCATCATTTCTTACCTCTTCTTTAGGAAATATTGTGGTCATCGTAGGTGTTTCCAAAGTCGACTTTTGGTAATTTTTCCCTATATCTTTGTTTGTTTAGAACGTTGTTCTGATCGGAAACAGGAAAACAAACACACAACTTACGATGCGTTTCATGGAGGCTATTTGGAAATATCTGTTCTGTATCCGCTTGTACAGGACGGTTTCTTTGACGTGTTGTAACCGGTTTTGAAGAAAGTGACAATGACGGAGTTGCGCCCAGCTCCTCTTGGCATTGCTCAATTCCATCTTCTCTTATTTGAGAAGGTGAATTTGGAGTGATGGGAGCATCTAATTTGTCATTAAAAGTCCGTGGCAGCATTATTGACGCCTCAGGGGCTTCCTTCGGCTCTTCCTTGAGAGACACGTCTTTCCACATATACCGAGTCGCAGACCCGGGGGGATTGGGGATGATGGCTGCTTCAATAATCGTTCCGTCCAGGTTTTCATCTTCGGTATATATCCGGATGCCCATACTATCTGCTCTGAGTTCAACTCGGATTCCGGTTTCAGGCACTGTATGAACGCTGAAGCCGCAGTTGTACATGCTTGTGTGCGTCCGAATGTCCGTGCACCACGTTTTTGTAGATTCATCACGCTGGGCGTAATGATGGGACGGATTGTGCTTGGCGATAAGAGAGATCCGGTAGCTTTTGTCCTTTGAATCAAATATTTCCTGGGTGATCTTCCCCGCTACACGTCGGATATAGGGTGGACATCCATGCTGCCTCAGATACCACTGAACGCGATCAACACATGACGGCACTTCCATCGTTAACTGACGGATGATAGCCGGGGGCAAGGGTGCGGTTCCTTCCAGGTCCATGTGACACACAAATGTCACCCGAATTCCACTCGGCCGCCCTCGCTCATTGCGCATAGGACTGAATACCCAACCATAGATGTGGATCTTACCCCGCACATGTGTTTTTTCTTCGGGGATTAGGTTGTCCGTTACGCTCGCGCTTGCCACATAGACTGTACCCGTCGCCGGATCGCTGTCAATTGCCGTCAGGACTGAGAAATCCCGGCTATGTATTGGAAACATGCTTCGCATCTGCGTATACAGCAAGTACTCTTTCTGCGAGAAACGTTCAACAATATGCCCCTTCTCAAAGTATTCATCCCCTAAAAAACAACGAGTTTTAGGAGAAGTGGAGCTTTAGACATGAAAGGTGGCGTACTTACATATTTTGCGTGCACCGAAGCTCTGTACCACCGAACAAACCTGTTCTGGTGTCCAACGCGCATTGATGGTCGCGTCTCCTCGGAGGATCGGCAGCGCAGACCCCTGCACAGATTTTGAATAGAGTTTGGTACTATTACGTTCTCCGAGCTGTTTCCATTCTTCTAAGTCATCTGTAGCGAGGCGCTTAAGTGTATCCAGACACTGCTTGCGGACTGTTCTATGGCGTGATGGAGGGTATAATCGACCAATGGCAGGAGCTGTAAGCTGTACTGAAGGAAGAGATGCGGCTTCAGAAGTGTTCGAAAGTGGTATAGAGTCGGTGGATGGTGATATGTCGATGTTGTTGTTGGTGGAGCTGTTTGTTCCGATAGAGACATCGTCGTCAGCAAACCGGATACGCCGATTTAACGATGATGAGCGGGACGATGTGCCCGAATCAGCAGGTTGTGAGGACGTGTTTGGAGAAGAGCGTGCAAGGATTCCGTGCGTAGGATGAAGGTGGCTGCTATTTAGTAGGTCCCGCCAGAAAACCTATATTAGTATTCCATTCTACTGCTCAAAGAAAACATGTAAAATACCTAGACATTGCTGCTGAATTATGGGGATTCGACGTGGACGTTTTGCTTCTTTGCCTTGAATTATTAAAATGCTGCTGTGGCTGTTGTGATTGATTCATGATAGATGGGCGCCTTGGACGATTTCGTGAATCACCGATGGTTTCTGAGGGAAGATTCGTAGCCGATGATGATATGGGATTTCTATCTTTTAACCGCGTTGCTTTCTGCACCAAGTATGCCTCGACGTCGGCAATGATCAGAGGACGTCGAGCAAGTGATTTCTTTGTCAGACCAGCGATCCAGCCTTTGACGTTTTCTTGGGTGAAATAAGTCACTTTGGTGGATGGAGGTGTTGTATGCAAAGGTTTGAGAACCCAACCCTGTAGCTTCATATGTCGTCGAGTTCGACCTGGAACTTTGGGTAACTGGGGTGTTTCGATGCTCGTACATGCAAATGCAATTACACCGTCTGCTGAGCATTCTATCCGCTCAACCAATGCTACGTCGTAAGCTCTAGAGAGTTATAAAAAAGGGGATGTGAGACTGCAGATCATGGCCTTATATTGACGGGTAATGTTATCTTACTTTGACGAAGAGCTATGCCTATAGGCTTCGTAGGTGATGGATGTTGTTTCATTCAAATTTGCAACCAATCGGCCTTCTTCAAAACTGGCGATAAATACAGGCACAGGCCACGTGTTAGACTTCTTCCCTCCGCATCAACAAAAAAAAAAAATAAACCCACTTACTGATTATCCCATAGCTTACGCATGCCAATTACATAAAAAACTGCTTGGGGTGAGAAGCCATGGATAACGGTTTCGCCTTTAAAAATAGGCGCCTTTGAGTCAGCAATCTTAGTCGTTTGTTTCGGCGGCTGATACATATAGACCATAACACCGCTTTTATGCTTGAGTGTTTTCTTCCATGAATCCTCACGAGCGAGTTGCTTAATGGAGTACATGGCCTGCTCGGCCTGGTAATTATGGTAGCTTTCCGAACTAAATAATAGCGAAGTAGTGGTGTTGTTGGAATTGCTGGTCAAGTCCACAAGCGAAGCGGGCTGTTGAGTCGGGGTTGAGCTGGTGCCGGGTGGGGATTCATCGTCGTCACTGAAAGGGTAGGCGGAGGGACTAACGGTACCAAGGATGGGCGGACGAAGATCGGCGTCTGATTCAGCTTCGGTGGAGATGCCGCTATCGCGATCGTGTGAAAGGACATGGACGGGAAGGAAGGACGACGACGAGGATCTCGAAAGGGTCATGGTAGGCATTCCTCACAAGCAGAAAGCAATCATGCACAAGACGCTTCCAGTGAAACGAAGATAACGGACAAGGTAGAAAAGAAGTATGAAGGAAGAAGAAAAGCGGAAACAAAGTTCGCGCTCGTGCTTTGTGGATCGTCCATTTACACGCGCAAGGAGAGTGGTCCCCCAAATTGCCATCGCGGCAATTGTATTAAATTATCTGTCTGTACGACTTGGTACGCTCATGATCTATAGGCTTTTTTGGTCCGTTCCAACACGCGCTCATATAAACTTATACGATGCGTCAAGGCCTTTGTATTATTCAATGTAATGAAATCAACCTCGATGGGAAATGCCATATGCTGCATGTAGGATAGCTGCGACAGAAAACTTGGTTTTAGCTGCATATTTCGGATCCAAACCTCACAACGTGCGGCGCAGCATCCATCAACGCAGAAACTAAATGTGCGAAATTGAGGTCTTGAGGAGCAAAGGGTGGACTTTGAAGTAAGTCTTTTCTGGTTACACAATAACTCAAGTGGATACAGCAAAAAGGACACCCACAATTTCCCCACTCTTGTCTTCAGGAAAAGGAAAAGGAAGACGGCCAGGGAGAAAGCTATATACATATCCACACTCCTACAGAATGAATCCTTTCCGCGATTGCCTTGGCCGTTCGCCACAACCTATTTTGCTTCCACCAGACGACGACGATGACGAGATTCAGCAAGTTCTGCAGCCGGATAAGTCGGACGACCGATCGCATCGCAGCTGCGGTCTCTGGGCAATAACTGCACTTCTCCCTCGCCGATCACAGGGCATTCGGCTGGAGGATGACGCAGAACCATCATCATCCCAACCCTTTACTGCCGATGATATTCCCGATCCAAATACGATAGCCAGTATTGGGCCTCTGCTTGATCATCACGTCGCCAACGTCGAGCGCGATGAAGGCGACTGCAAAGAGTTCATGAGGCGGGATACGTTTGCTGTTCCTAACCGATTTTTGTCACGGAATCCGTTTGCAACGACTTCCAGCTGCTATGACGATGATGCCCAGGTCTTGACAGATAATCGCATATCGACTGCAGCATCAAAACAGAAGGACGCCAAGGTGCGATATCGAGTGGGATGGGGAACAGGGAAAAAGGAAAAGGGGAGGCATGCAAACAGAATCAAAGCCGTTGAGAGACTCATAGTGTCCCAAAAAGATGAGCGCTGTCTCCGGTAGCAGCGGTAACGGAATCAATTCAGCTGAAGTTGGGCCCGAAACCCCTTTAGCAGATCCCGACCATGGCCAAGAGCTATTGGATGTTGCAGCACATGACAGAGCTGAGCCTTATAAGAGCGACTGGACTGAAATGGATCAAGAAGAGGATGAGATGGAAGAAGAACTAGAAAACGTACATTTTAAGCGCCAAGAGGAGGAGCCACGTGTTCGGCAAGAGCCAAGCTTTCCGATCGTAGGCTTACCAAGAACGCATTTTTCCTCGGCTGGGATGGCTAACTTGATCATCAAGTCTGAAAGTACGCCTGCGGTGCATGATGAAGTCGATGAGGAAGCTTCAAAAGGACCACCAGTACCACATCAAGGGGAACCATTTTTGAACGATCCACTAGCAATGGTGGTACAATCAGAAATACCTAAGACGACGGAGACAAAGCCAGAGGAAGCATCGTCGATAGTAGGACAACAACAACAGCTAGAACTGATAACTTCCGCACCGCTCACATCTTCCTTGAAACTCACGATGACTGATCCGCTATCATTCCAGACAGATCAGAGACCAGAAGTGATACCCGGCGCAGACTCTGTGGGTACTGTTCCAATCATATCAGAAGTTCCAAAGCAGGCCGAGACGACAACGGCTGCTACCAGCGTAAGAAAGCAGGAGGATGCACAGAATCAACCCACCAAACAATCACATGAGGCCGAGAACGATACTGACACCGAAACGGGTGGGACTGGGAGGCGATCGTCCGTTGCTGCGGTAGCGCATTCTATTCTTGGTGACCGCCTCGATGACTTCACCGAGAAATTGGCATTTATCAAAAAGAATATCATTATGAGCTTGGAAGACGATGATGAGTATGGGTGGGACGAAGAAACTCGTCAGTCCACGGCTAAGGAGCAACAACAACAGTCAAAGCGACGGTATAGTGAGAGGAGGGGTTAGAACCAGAGGAGAAGCTCTAGAGAAAGCTAAATAAATTTCTTCCAATCAAACATGGGCCAACGCTTAGAATATCGCTTGATCCACTTCTATCATCTTCCGAAGGGGTAACGACTGCCTCTCAAGTACGCCATAAACGAAGTAGCTCCCTGATGGACATGGCCGGGCCATCCATTGCTCGTTTCATTCACCAAATGAGTGGAGATGACCATTCGACAGCATTCTCGCCCTCGTCCTTCTTTGCATCCCTTGCTGGCCCTGACCCTGATAGAGACCCTGTTTCTGTAGGGAATGCAGCAGTCTCGTCTTGGCCGCAACAGCACCAGAGCAACAGCACTGGTACTCGACAGCAGCTGAACCATAACCACCATTTGCCGCTGTCTTCGTCACCATCTGCTATTCCTCCTGTGGTGCCTGAGGAAGAAGAGGAAGCAGAGGAAGAGGACAATGATGAGGAGGAGCTGTTTGATTTTGGCAAGATGATCAATATGGGTCGGACAATGTTTAGTGACGTGGCGAACCGAATGCGTAACGCGAATCAGCACGGAAATGAGGGGGATGACGCCAATGGAAGTTGGACACTTGATCGCGATAACTGGATATAAAGAAAAAAAAGCCATCATAAAAGAACGATGCATCCACTCGCTATACCCTTTTCCTTCATCTGCTCTCCTCCACTTTATATTTCTTATTCCTTTTCGCATCAACATTAATAAAGATATATTCGCACAATGTTTCCAATCACGAGCTACACGAACATCGCCAATCGATCCCCTATATTTGAAATCAGAAATGAGCAATTGAAGTCCAGACAAAGACGATAAAGGGCCAACATAGAAGCTTACGGCAGGCACGGGCGTTTGAATCCACCGTTCAATACGTTCATCTTTATATTCGTCTTCGAATGGATGCAAGCAGGCATAGAGGCACGACTGCAAAACCGCCTTTGCTTCCTCAAGTTCCATTTTTTGGAAGTTGTCGCTAACTTCCTGCGCGATCCAGTTTCTCAATACAAAACGGGGATTTACGATGTCCATCCTCTGCTTGCGTCCAGCGTTGTCCACGACTTGATTTCCATTGCTTTCTTCAGAAAGCAGGCGGTGACGATAGATGGCTAACCATGGTATGAGATCTTTCTTGCTCTCAGCTGTCTTGGATGGATCCTTGGGGAACACGTCCAATGCCGCGTTTTTGGCGTCCTCCTCTTCACCCGCTTCCGTTACGGCATAATTAGAGAGCGATCTGAAGAAACGATGGTAATCGATATCATACTCAGTTAGCCAATCCAAAAGCGGAATCACTACGTCGTTCATGTCGTTCGCTGAAGAGGTGTTTGTATCCGCTTTAAGACCAAGCCTTTGTCGCATACGCTTGAGCAGATGTTCCATGAACCAGTCCTGGAACTCGTTCTGTAAGAGGGCTGCCGCCCATTCTTTACCAGCCGCACGGTACATTTGCCGGGTATCGTCATCCGTCACATTCGAGCGTGGAGGCGCGTTTCTGTCGATCGAGGGAAAGATAAGTGTATCAACGTCATTTTTGGCGCCAATCATCTCGAGTAATGGCACCGCAAACTTGAAAAGATTGAAGATACACACCGTTGGCTGCCGTCTAAATGCGTATTCTAAAATTCAATTTGAGATGAAAGGGCAGCTGGCGGATATACGCATCATAAGTACTTACGACCAGCATCATCAGAATGATTGCAAATGTTGGATGGAGTGTAATAGTCCATCATCTCAAACGGGCCATAGTCTAGCGTGAGGCCAAGAATGGACATGTTATCTGTGTTCATTACTCCATGGTTGAATCCTAAAGGAAGAATTTGCCGCTATTAGTATCACGCAGTAGGTATTCTTCCCAGACTCTTCTTCTATTCTTCCTATGCCTAATTACCAAACGCTTGCCATTCTGCAACCATCTTTGCTGTACGCTTCGCAACATTACGTAGCAGACGAGCGTATTTGTTTCCTAGACTATCGTCGCCTTCATCCTTGACAACATGCTCGATTGTATAGTCAGCCAGTTTACGCACATTATCCATATCGCCCCGCGAATAAAATATTTCAAAGGTGCCAAATCGGAGCCAGGAAGGCGCAAACCGCGTTACGACCGCTCCTCGCTCGGGTTGAGGTTCATCTTTGAAGAATATATAGGTAGTTCTTTTGTGAGTGTGATCTCCCCTTCTGACCTGGTCCTGCCATGCACTCCTCACCTGGTCTAGCGTCGTCTCTAAATACTTCTCGTGAAGACAAAATTAGCGCTAGTGCACGTGTCGTCGGGATACCCAAAGAGTGCATATGTTCCGACATTAAAAACTCACGAATGCTGGAGCGTAGAACAGCATACCCATCGCCATTGCGTGAATAAGGTGTCCTTCCAGCGCCCTTGAGCTGGATTTCCCAATGTTTCCCTTTAGAGGTCTCGGTTTCAAAGAGGGAGATGGCCCTGCCGTCTCCAAGCTGGCCCGCAAAGAAGCCGAACTGGTGCCCACCATAGATCATAGCCCACGGTCGAGTACCGGGCAAAATATGATTGCCAGAGAAAACTTGTAAGAATTCATCCGTCTCAACGGATTTCGGATCAAGCTCAATGTCAGCAAGCGCAGTTTCTGACACAGCGAGAAGCTGGGGATTCGGGCAGTTTTCTGGTAGAAGGTACGAAAACGCAGCATTGTAGACTGGTCGAGACACCCGGAGCAGGCGTTCGGATTGCACCAGGTCTGTTAGTGATTCAGTGTAAGCATCAGCAGGCAGCGAATTGGTTAGCAATTGAGGGCGCAACGGAAGTGTCTCGAGAATCCGTGCAGCCATTGTTCTGATTCCCATACGAAGAAAGCTGGATAGCAAGGAAAAGTCACGACTCTAATGTTCGCATAAAAGGGATTCACATGACCCGACGTCACAGACTGATTAGCCTGTTCCGCGATCTTCGCACTATTTTGACCCAGGTAAAGGCAGCCCAACGAGCTGTCGGGGATCTGCATGCTGACAAAAAAAAACTCCTTGTGCGGATATGCATCCTGGTACAGTTGAATCACCCGTTCCTATTGTCACCTCCCCTGATCCATGAAGAAGGGCACTCAGTGTTGGTGGGACAGGAATTATAGTTTTATACATAGGGGACACAAATCTGGCCTTGGTCCGCGTTGGCAATAAACAGGGTAGTAGCAAATATGGACCTATGCTTGGGACTAGTAAAAGTATGTTGCAGGGCATTGTTTATCTTCAGAACACTGCTTAGTGCAATATCCGCCCATGCCTTGCATGCCTTCAGCTATGTCACACCAAGAAAGCCTGAAGAAGATAAAAGACAGCAGGCAGGTAAAAAGTGAGAATAAGTAAAAAATAAAAACGAGTCGCGCACGCGTTTCCGCTTTTCTATTTTTTCCTTATTTTTCCCAACCACCCCTCTTTTGCTTTGTCGAATTCGATCGTGATCATATACGCACAATGACGCCGCTATCGAATGGAGCGCCTCCCCCGTTGCATCAATACGCACAGCAGCCTCCCCCACCACACCTTGCTTCAATGTATCCCCACCAGCCTTATCTCTATGCCATGCCATTACAGCAGCAGCAGCAGCAACAGCAACAGCCGCCAATGCTGACACCACCACATATGATGAATAATACTGCGCCATCACCTAACACACAGGGTCTCTACTCAACCTACCCGGCACGATTAAAACAGTCTAAAGACAATGCTTTACTTCTGCCCAGCAGTTATCTTGCCGATCGCAAGACGCGCTTTCCGACAGAGGACGATCAAGAGGATGACTTGCTTGAATCGGCAGACGATTCCGACGAGGGGGCGTCGTCATCGTCCCCCGCAACAAGCACCATAAAAGGCGGCGCTAGCGCATTGCGGCGCGTAGGTCAGATAGGTTCTACTGGACCAGAACTGGCCAAGATCCAACGCAAGAAGAATCACATTTATCCCAGCTCAGCAGCACTCGAACAGGCATCAGCCCTTGAGGAGGTGTTAGTGCCAATTCGGCTAGATATTGATTTAGACGATGTACGGTTACGCGATGTGTTTTTATGGAATATGAACGGTAAAGAAGAAGACAATGTGCGATGGACGCAAAAAATAACATATCAATCCGCTAGAGCAATTCTTAACACCCGAAAAATTCGCGCAAATGCTATGCGACGATCTATCATTGCCTACCAGCAAGTTCATGCCACTCATTGCGGAGTCCATCAGAACTCAAGTAGTCGATTTTGAAACTGTTCATCTAGTTGAGCTGCCGGCCGAGAATATTCGCGTGGTGATTAATGTAAATGATCTCAGCATTGAACACAAAATGGCGAATTGGCTGGCTGATAAGATGAGACTAGCTTGACCTGCAGATTGGCAAGATTAATCTCCGGGATCGATTTGAATGGGATCTGGCAAATACAACAAGCAATGCACCCGAAGTATTTAGCAGGCAACTGGCTTCTGAAGTGGGCCTAGGCGGCGAATATTCGGCCATCATTGCCCACGCTATTCGGGAACAACTTTACAGACATAAACGACAGTGGATAGACGAGGTACTCATGTGCATTTTTAACAAAGTGAAAGCATGTGCATCTAATCCCAGTCTTTTAGTCACTCTACGACCAAATCACGGCACCTCTATCTAATGGTTTCCGCACCGTGGAGGATGCAGAAGGATGGACACCACAAATGGACATCCTGCCAAACGAGGAACTTGAAAAACTGCTTATTGCACAAGAGCGTAACATGCGGTAATGTTCTATTATAGCGGGTAGTGACGGAGAATTTTCTATCACATTTGCTCATGTTCTTACTGTGTAGACGATTACGGAGAGAAACACGCTTCAAACGGTCTAGAAGGCATTAGCTTTAAATACCCACCCGTCGAACTTTCTTTCCCTAGCTCGATAATAATTACTTTATTGATTGACGACGTATCGCGGCTGGCTGGTTTGTGAAGCATAACATCCTCCCTTTCATTTCTATGATAAGGGTAGACACCACAAATAAAGCGACCATCGTCCGTACCGTACGCAATCATTATCCGTTGCGATTTGTTTCTCTCGCTCCCCGATTGCATTATACATTGTGCGAATATATGGAGAATTGCAAGTTTTGCTGTTCGGCTAAATCAATCTATTCCAGTGTAATCAAAGTATACAAATGGCAAGGAAAAGAGCGATCGAAATTCTAACAATAATCGGGGTGGATTTAGTGCTCCTCGTCATGATGATCGCCGTGATGATCCCAAGGATGTTGCAATCCCTATGGTGGCATTAGTTGCAAGTAACACGCGTGACATACAGCCAAATTTACCAGCAAAACGGGGCCGTCCTGCTTTGCCCGGTACATCATCCAGAACCACATGGTAGCGCCAAGGGCCTTGCCAGTGAATCGGTGCCAGAATCCGGCAAAATGAGGGTGGAATCCCAAGCCTGCTGCGCCTGCCATTTCAAAGAGAAGGTGTAAATGTATGTCGAGAGAGAGGTGGTGGGAGGTACTTTGACGCTGTTTATTTCAAATGGACCGCGGGTTCTCCCGCCCCCCGAACCTTTGTGACGTTGTTGGTGTTCCTTTCCAACAACCCATCCTCTTTCCTCTCCCCCCCACCCAAAAAAAAAATCAAGTTCTCCAGAGCCAATCGTTTTTCTGAAAATTTTGCTGAGAAACTCAGGTCGACGTTGCAGAAGAAGAACGCATAAAGATATCTCCGCTTGTTACGCATGTCTACTGGTCATTAAACCGTTATACCGAATATTCTCTTCACCGTACGATATCTGCTCCCAGAGAGTCTTTCAGTATGTCGAGTGCTGGCTGTAGATAAAAAGAGTTCGCCTCAATGAATTGACATTCGTCAGTCATTTGGAAATTGTAGACCTTCCCCATACACTTTAGCTCATTCGAAGAGCAGTATAGGTGTCCTAGCAATAACCAGGGCGGAAAATTAAAACAAGGAGGAGGAGTTCAGCAGCGAGAGAAGAAAGTAACGCGGCGAGGGTGACGCGGAAGGGGATGTTATGGAATGAAGTCTGTCAACTGTGCGATCCACCATGCGGCTGATAAAAACAGTTAATGAGCTTTTCTCTTTATTAAATCCCGTTATTTTTTTGTCTTCCAATATCTATACATTTCTTCCAACACTAAGCTCTTTCTAGCAATGGTTAGAGATCAGAAACTGAATTACTGTATGCTACCCTCTTGATACAGATATGTTTTTGCCCGTTACATCAAATAGTAGTGTTTCCAACTATCGCGATGCCCCTGATTGAATCCTTTCGGTGAAGTGTAGTATTCATAGTATCGCCTGGCGAGAAGAGAATCGCTAATGGTTACTGGAGGTGGTCGACATTGTCCATACCACCACAATGCACGCGTACTCCTTTCCTTAACGAACTCTAAATCAATCAAAGCTCCAATATTGCAGCCTTCTGGAACAATCGTTTTTCCTTCTGGAGTATGACTCTCTTTATTTGAATACAATTAGACCGTGTGTCACCTTCAGGAACACAGCTCTGATCGACGAGCACTTGGCTGGATATCTCCAACATGCAAGCCACATGAGACCATATCTTCCATATGAGCAGCAGTGCTCGATATATGAAGCTCGCAGGATGCTTAAAAAGTACAGCAACAACACCAATACGAGACTCGGTGATCATCTCAAGTTGGCCGTCGATAGTTTGCTGGACATTTGAGGTCAAAATGCAGCTGTGGAAAGAGACCTGATCGATCAGGGCTTGAGTGCTGAAGAGATAAGCACCCGTATTTGGGAAAACGTCATCAAGCCTGGTAGACATTCCAGGTTGGCAATCAATAGCCGATAAGTCGATATAGGTCTCATCGGGCCGCATAATCTTGGGGTGGTTTTGCGACCCTACGGCCTGTTTTCGACTCTTATCCTGGGGAGTACACATTCCTTTTACGGGCTCGTGAGATTATTTCAATGTCTCCAGTTTTCTGCTTTTAATTATTTCCCACTTCGTCGCAGCTGGTCCCCATTTATATGCTGATCGACACCAAAAGACTTTGTCAAAACGTTCTGTAACGACATTGGAACAATAATGACGAGTTCATCAACTTGGAGACTATTGGCATGAAGTAGTCGATCTCGATTCCAGATCTTTCAGATTCAAAAAACCATATCATCCGTCCCCTACGTGTTTCCGGTTAAGTCAGAAAGATTTTGGAGAGATTGTTGTTCATCGGAAGGCGTCGGCAGGCGTGTATTCTTAGCCGTTTCGTTGAAGCTGATGTACCCAAAACTCTCTCAAATTTCAACTTGGAAAACAGTGGACTTCGTCTCGGCCGGTTTAAGTTGTGTACCTGCGTGCAGAACATGCTACCTTCTTCAGAATATCTGTGATTTTCGCCGAGGAAATGTGCGTAGAACTAAGGTCAGGGTTACCCCTGCTAGATATACTACGCAAACATTCTGTGCGAGAACAAAAAAAAATAGATTACTCTTCTCAAACTGTCAGATGACAACAGTAGAAGTCGTCTTTACCAAGGAATCTTTGTGCAAGATGACAAATCAGATGGTGCATACACGGGTTAATATGTCGTTGAAAAGTTCAGCAAACCCTTACTGACAGAGTAATATTTGTGAGTCTTTTGATGAATGTTGTGTTCAGCAATTCAAAAAAGACAGGGAGTCGTCAAGAAAAAGAACCCCTTTTATCACTAGTCAATCATGATTGACCATATGTCCAGCTCATACACACTAGCACTGATTATTATTGTACGTAAAAGCCACCTTAGTCCAGATCCATTAGAAAGGTATAAAACCCGTAGAATAGCGAAAGAAGTCATCCTCTTATTTTGTGTAAAGATTCCTATTCAGTCTTACAATACTGCTGCTTGTGTATCTCTATTCTATACACATTCCATGGATAAACTGGAGCTAACGATAGATTGATTGTTGCACGAAATGAAATCAATGTGGGATAAAGAATTACACTGCATCTTACCCGTCAACTTACCTCGGAGATATCCAGGTCTGTGCCGACTATAACCCGCATAGGAAGTCAACATCGTTGATGACCTCCTTCGCCTCATCCGTCGGTCATCGAAGCCATTCTGGCACTATGACATTACTGCGAAGTCTTGAGAATATGAATTACGTCTGGGCCAGTTCCCATTAGTTACACCGTTATAAACCAAACCTACCCGTTGTAACGAACCAGAACAGATAATGATGTGATTCTCATATCTTCTACACGCCATGGATTACATCTCATTCGATCGCAGATAGCCTCTCAATCTCACATACAGGACAACTTTAATGGATTTAGGTTCCAGCGTTCGCTGCGTAGAAGATGTCGACTGGACCCAACGCAACGTAGCGTGCGGACAAAAGATGGCGATGAAGTCTTTTATGTCTTTCCGCCTGCGCTTCTCGCTTGCTGTAAATATGACAACTGGTGGATCTTCGAGAACATTGTTCAATATAGTTGGTAATCAGGCAATGGTCAAAGTTTGCCGCGATATATGACATCGACTATTTGCAAGACTAGAGTGCCCTGAAATGGGGCGCTTCAAGCTCCTCATCTTTGAGCCAAAGAACAATAGAATGCGGACATAACAGCGATGCATTTGGCTCATTGTAGTGTACGCAAAACCTCATGCCTATACGAAGCCAGCTCCTTTTCGAATGTCCATCTTATTCTTCGTGTCAGTGTCAAATTTCTCTATAAAAAAAGCCCAGAATGGCCCTGCACATTTCATCTAGTGCTGCACTGATGAAACAAGCTCCACCGTTCAAAGCCAAGGAAAACAGCAATCCAGCGTCACTGTCAAATCTAGGCAATTATACCCATTCACATGAAAACATTGAAGAGCAAAGCTATACATGTACGCCCATTGGAGAGCGTGAAGTATGCTTGTCGTTTGAAAAGGTGAGTGGGGAGAGGAAGGGAAGAGTCCTGTCCTTGTCCTTGCTATTGAACCTCACCTTAGATAACTAGAAAACAGCACCGCATTGTATGGAATATCAGAACAAGCAACCCGTTCGGTGTACGTGGGATGACCCTGACTTAGCCGACAATATGCGCAATCAGACCACGCTGTACGATGACGATGCCATTTCTTTGCCTTCCTTTCGTGGATGTCCACACGTCAAGAGTATCGAGCGGTGGAAGTTTATAAAGTTCAAGGTGAGAAGGCAGCAGCTTTTAATATTCAGGGGTGATGATGAATCTATATTATTGTCTATGTATCCAAACGTAGAGTCTCAATTTTGCCATTGCGATCATGTCGATATGCCTGGCCATTTGGCGGCAGCGTAAGCTGGATCGAGAACAGTATCGGCGCCTGGCTCAGCGGATAGGAGTAGAGGTTTAATAGAAAATAACATCAGGCTATGCCAAATTCTGTATACACAACAGCATTTACAGACAATTCCAGTGTTAGGTCCCTCTTAAAGGGAGACGGGATGCGCGCGCGCACATCTTGCGGAGAACATCATATTAGTTAATTCAAGGGCCATCCATTCATTACAAGGACATGTTGTTGCACAAGCAAAACAAAGCTTATAAATTTATGGCTGCATGATTCTGATGATATAATTGCTTCGTTGAGAGCGTGTGGTGGCCCCCCGCTAATAACTTCATATCAAATCTCATCCATCGAGTGACCTGGGATATGTGTTCTTCTTCAATGGCCAAACGAGGTTTGCTCCGCAAGCAGTCTTGCAAAATATCGTTAGTTTCTTTGTATCAACCACCCTAAGATGTCAGTACCAGCAGTGCAAGATGACCTGTGAGCTTCCACAGACGTAGTTCAAGAGCAGTAGGAATATAGTCGAGTCATTCCCATTCGAACCGCTTCATAGATGCATTGAATAGTGCATTATATACATATGACTCATACCACTACTATGAGCGTTAAGCATAAATATGCGTTGTCAACAAACCAAAGAAAAGGGCATTGATCGAAAGAAACAATATGACTTGGTTTTGTCAATGCAAAGTATAGCTATGGACTTCCGGACAATCGATGTGTCTTTTGGTCCAATTGAACGAAATGCTTGCCACATTTGGTCGGGGTTAGATAACTAAAGAGCAACCACAGTATCCATTCTGGATGCTGCCTCTGTTGCAATCCTGTAACGTGAACATGGCAAGTGCAATCATAATCATGAGCGAGTCTGCATGATATAGTCATTGCTTTATGGTAATTGATGATATATAATAAAAAAAGGTATTAATGAAAGAGAAGGGCACCGGTTTTTGATTTTTTTCGCCCGTTATTGCATATGTCTTCGAGATCCTCGCGAGACAAGGTGTTGATGCGTTTTGTTCCGAGTATCTGGCCGATATTCGTGCTTTTTACGCAGTGGCGTTGGTATGCATCAGACACTTGCTTCAATCGATCCATCTTCATTGCAAACGGTCCGAGATCTTTAATGGACATCGGCATCCTGAGACGGCTAAACTCAAACATGACATAAGTGGCATCTGGCTGCCGTACAAAGAGGTAAAACATAGCGGTATCGCCTATTTCCCAAAAGGTATGCTTCGTTAGAATTGAAATTAAATGATTAAGCCGATCGACATTACCGACGACTTGAAGAGCCATGTAAGCGTTGATTTGATGCTTATCCATTGCATCCTTGCAGAGTATGGCGAGGCGATACAAATCCTCATGCGCGCCTATGTCGCCGTCGTTGTCATCCGATTTCACTTCGCAGAACCCGACTGCGTATTCAGTGGAGGACTGGTCAGCCAGGACCATGGCTCCGTCCGGCCGCCAAATCTCTGTGTTTTCGACTTCACGATTCAACCTGGATGAAGTAAGCTCATTAAGGAAAGTCCTTATATCGACTGTGGATTGCTTACCACCGAAACAATCGGCTGCACACGGGTTGATGGAAGATGGGACTAACGATCGGATCAATGTAGTTGATAATCAAGTCCTGCTCACCAATAGCAGTGCGCTGGCCGTATTCGGGTAGTTTATTCAGGCTATGAAGAAAGGGATCATTAGCAATCGTTCCATCCCGTCTCTTCTTCGTGGTGCATCCTTGCTCAAGGTGTCGTTCGTACCAATTAATCAACGCATCAACAATTGCCGAGTCATGTTCGTCTACTTCGATGGACATGCTCATCAACTCCATCTTCGCAGCCTTGCGGCCAGTCAAGTCCAAATTCTGCAACAAATCAAATCCAATAAGAGGCGAACGTTACATGGATCACAATGAGTGGTATTACCCGCAAGGTAGATATCACCCGAACAAAGACGTCATTGTCCACTTTCAGTTCGCTGTTGATGTACTCAGCCTTCAGCTGATGTAGATATTGATCCAGATTACGCAGGCCTATGTGCTTGATCAATGACTTTCCATGCTGGTGCTCATTCATTAAAAGGATTCCGGAGAGTGACCTATTTGAAAGACATTTAATCGGTAGTTCCGCCATTGAGTTGATTACTGCACTTGCAAGAGCTCATGAATGTCGTCGTCCATTCGAAATCCTCTGAATTTGGACTTGAGGATTCTATCTTCACGGAAACGCTTGAATGATTCGCTGATGTTGAAGCCGTTCTCAAGAACAACATGTTGCTATTCATTGTCAGCACTGGCGTTTGATCTTTCACTCTCGTTAACAGCTGACTTGGATCCTTCAGCGACATCCACATCCTATCCACACAAAGATAGTCAGAAATTGACATCCACAGTTTAGATATAAAACGGAGATGTGGTATCTGCATCATGTTTAGCGCATTCATACCAGAGATCGGGATACCGAGCACACAGCTGCCGCCGTTGCCTTTCTGAGCATATTATAGCCGGCCGCCCGAATATCACTTTCAGCCTTTGCTGCGGAAAATAAGGCTTTTAGGTCAATCACCATACTGGGAGGCTTTCTGCCCGGGTACATGCGCTTATGTATTGACTTCATCCTAGACTTCAACGCATTCACTGCGTCGTCTGCAGTATGATAATAGCCCAACCACGCTTTGACAGTCGGCTCGTTATCTCCGACGAAACCTACCAAAGTAGGATAGTCGGTTTCACGTATATATCTTTCCAGCGCTAAATACGACAATGATGTTAATAATTGTAAATAGCCTTGGTCTTGCAACTACAGGGATTTTTGTCACCTTTTGTAAGCTCGGACATCGACAACCGCAAAAAAAGACGAAAGAGATCCGACGACTTTTTTTTTCACAGACTTGGATCGGAAGGCGATACTGTGTTTGAAACGGACTTTAATGAAAAACCCATGTCGAAGCGACATAACACGAGAGTTCCCACACTAAGCGTGAGTTGCTGGCAGCTACACTCAAGTCATTGCTGCTACTACTTTATGGCTCAACGCCCTTTTTTGCCCGTCATATTCATTATTTAAACAGCCTCGTGACCGACTAATGAAAGCTTTTAGAAATAGATAGTGTTCTCGAGCTTTTTGCTTCTCAACGGACGCCTCGATCGCAAAGGTGTTAAAGATGGGCTCTAGCCGTCTATGAGAGAGAGATCTACAGTAGCTTGTACGTCTACCTCTGATCTTTTATTCCATACTATTATGTATTCGAAACGCTCGGATGAACGGAAATCTAGCAGTGAATGCTGCGAACCATCATCTCGAGGCCATTATCTGTGCGGTATTCGCGTGGGGGGCAGGATGGGGGCATCCATCGCATAGACTGCGAGTCGTCTTCTCCAGTCAAGCTCGCTCTGAAAGCCCCACTTCATATATGGCCTCGAAAATTAAAAAACTCGTGTGTAATTTTAGGAAATTCAGACTACTTTTCTCTACAATCCATCATCTGGTGCCTGGCAACCATTACCAACCGTTGTCGCGATGACAAATCAGGCTCCACAGTTTTCATGACAAGAACTGCGGGATAAACCAGTGCTGTCATTTTACAAAAGAAATTACAGAATCACATGATCTATTCTGTCAAAAGATGAAGCCATTTTACATCCCTGGTTTGAAATTTGTTAGCTTACGGAATATCAGAATTCTTATGCGTTAACTTGCAACGTATTGTTCTTCGAACGGAAAGACGTGTGTGCTCCAGAATTATTCCCCTCAAGGGCCATTCATACATCCTGACTATATATGTCGGCGGTAACGGGACCGGAAAGATAAGGTTGAAATGGTAATCATAGTAGCCTCAACATGCTTGGGCGTGTACCTCCTGGATGTTCTCGCCTTGCCTGTTTTGTTCTGATGCTCTACTGCTTCGATGTATTTAAGACATTCTCCGCCTTTGGATACTACATTTTCCATTCCATACTACGTTTATGCTCGTCCATCTCCCCCATGAAACATCAAAGAAGGGGAGATGACGCCCACCCAGAGCCGCAACTTCCGATTAACCCGCTCTCTTTTGTGGCTGCAGCGGGTCTCAAGTTGCGCTTGATGATGTCTGAGGCGAGGATGGTTATAGCAGTTGTTGCTTTGTTCGTGTGTTTGGTACCGTAACTACTGCAGGAGTCGCTTAAGTCATGCCATGCTGCCTTCCAGGTTAATACGAGATCCGGCCCTCATTGGTGAAATGCACAGTTTTTCTTACTCTTCCTCTCTACAGACTGAAATCGAGCAATGAACTGCTGGAGCGTCATGTTAAATACTTCAAGTTTCATAAAGCTGTTGCGCAGTCATTTTCCCAAACGTTGCTCTAGGAAAATCAATGTATTCTCGTCAATGCATTCTAGAAGAACAACTCGTATGTTCGCCGCCGATAAGTCGCGACTGATCCCTGGCTTTGGGTTTCTTAGAGGTGTTGGAAGGATACGTTTTCGCGATATGATCCCCATCATTGGCTGAAGGAAGGAAAAAATCATTGCTAATTTACTGCAACTAGTGCACTCAAAACCCTTCCCAAATATCAACTTAATACATCTGCACTTGCCCCTGCTCCTTTCATCCATCTTTTCGCTTGATGGCATGCACAGCAACAAGCGTAGAATCATCGTTGCAAGATAACCTACGAATCCACTCGATGTGAGAATGAAGGCCTTGAAGATAGTAAATCCTCTCATCAATGACATAGTCTATCGACTCGGGAAGGCCATGGTCGTCATCAACATGGCGCTGTCCATTGTCGGAAATAAGAAAAAAAGGAACCGCCCAAAAAATATCTGTTTTCAATGCAAACGGGCATTTTTGAGTGGCGGACTTGGCATCCACTTCCGCAGCAAACTCGTTAGCGCAGGATTACCTCTTTCTTCTCACCCGGCTCCTGTTGTGAGGCAACAAGTCCATGGACCCAACATTATTCTGTATCGATGATAATGGCGATCACACAGCCCAGTTAACGAGCATTGGATCGCGCATGCTGTTGGATTATAACCTGGTCATTGGCGACAAGCGCTTTGACATGCTCGAGGTTGAAGGCTACCTGAGATCACCCAACCACCCCGACCCCTTTACGCATGGCCATCCTTTGCAGAAAAAGAGCGGATATTGGGTACCAAACAGATGCATCCACATATAACTTAATAGCTATTTTCGATGCAAGCATCAATCATTGACAGAGATGAAGTTTTTCCATCGGGCAGGTATGAGCAATACGCTTCGGAACGGATCAAGAAAAGGCGTTGATATCACCATCGGAAACAAGAAGATCGATAGTGCAGGAGGTATGCTGATTCGTGCTGTTCAAGAGCACGGCACCGGGCGGGTCATCGATGGGCCCTGTCTTCTGGTCAATGAAATCATGGCTACGCTCAAACACTCGTCGCTCGCCACTGTTGAGTGGGATTGCTGGACGCCAGCAAACAAACTCTATCTGGAGAAAAAGGTGGTATCTCTAGACGAGAAGGTACATCGATCTTGTCGTGTTGGGCTTACAATTGGCCCACAAGAATACGAAACAAGACTTCGATACATTAGTCGACCCTATCGGTTCTGTATCCGGCCAGATCTTCTTCCAAAAGGGCGTTTGTGGACCGTTTTTGGCATGCTACAAGACGGTATCCCACACAAGCAAATCGTGGCCCTGACTGGCCTTCATATGCGGACAATCAATAAGCTCAAAACTGCCTATGAAACTGGGTGTAGGTGCCTTCACAAGACGCTCCATACATGCATATTCAAATCAAAAGGGATCAAGACGGGCTCATCGGAGTGGAAGATGACCGTCATGTCAGCTGTGAACCAATGGAACATAAACCTAGCACTAGGGGAGGTCATTGACATAAGTAGGGAAATCGAAAAAAAGCCGAGAGAAAGGAACACGAAGGCCATGGAGAAGTGGCTTCCCAAAAAGGGCGCGCTCTTTGTTCCTTAGAAATTCGGTCAGACCAACCAATAAAACGTGCGCTCTTCTTTTTAAACCTCCGCACTGGGAGGGAGTTGGTGATGGGTGGATTGCCCCGGTGGGGGTGCACACACAAGATGGGGAAATCGTGCGTGCCAAAGCCCCTTCTCTACTTCGACGTGCGATAATCAGCATGGTACGTTTGAGTGCAAGCAGTATAAAACAACCAAGCAACGGATGGGACTCGTTGTGTTGCATGGATGGATGTGATAGATGGATGGATGGATAGATGGGTGGTTGACTATGATTCAGTGGGGGAAAAAAACGATCTATGGGTGGCAAAATAAAACAGTAAAGAAACAATTACCATTGATATTCATTAATCTTGCTCCGTTCTTCTATAGGACGCCCAAAAGCAGCCCGTTAAACTCGCCCGCGTTATCAAGGTCCTTGGCCGTACTGGTTCCCGTGGTGGCGTGACCCAGGTTCGCGTCGAATTCATGGACGACACCCAGCGTAGCATCATCCGCAACGTCAAGGGTCCTGTTCGCGAGAACGACATTCTCTGCCTCTTGGAATCCGAACGTGAGGCCCGTCGTCTTCGTTAAGAAATTCTCAACGTCATCGCTACTGTTTATCTTGCGTATCCGGCAACTAGAAACGCTCATATACAATAAATTTGCAGAGATCGCTACTGCTGATGCGTCTTTGATCAAAGGAATTGCCTCTCAAAAAAAAGCGTTTGGGATGACTTTTTATTCCTGTAGGGATGCTTGTTGAATCACATACGGAGACACACTATGGTCTTCTTCGTTTCCGTGCGCTATCACTGAGTATTGAAGCAAGATTCTCCATGTATGACTGTCGCCGGGCACTGGTGGAGACCCTGGGAATAGACGTATTCAGCTTTTTCCCCTTCTCCCCTTCCTAATACTGTACCTGGATGGTGATGATTCTGACTCTCCATTTAGCAACTCTTGCATAGTAAGTTCCCGCTTCATGTCTTCAAATGCCCATCGCTCTGCCTATGTTTGCATTCAACGCTTTGCTCCCGTCCCTTAGGCATTTATGACTTACCGCTAGTTTCCTACGCTCATCCCCTAGTCTAATAGCCTCAGCAGTTATTTTCTCTTGTTCTTTCATAGCCAATTTTCGGGTTCTGCGTAGACTAAGTTCGGTGCGTTCATCTTCCTCGTATGCAGACCCCTCAGAGCTTATTTTAAAGGCAAATGAGTATCTTTTTCAACTCGACGGTGCCCTACTTACTCTGACAACTCCGCGGTTGCATAAGGGTTTATGTTATCAAAGAAATTCCTATCAGCAAAACGCATATACATGCTTGCTTTTCGCTCGAATTCTTCGCACAGTTGTTCTAGTAAAATTATTAACGCATGCCTCTTGTGATCCAATCCCCTTCTTCATCATACGTATCGCATCAATCAACTCGTCATTGCTCTGCTCTAGTCGCTCTATTATTTGATCTTTTCGAGTCATGTCTTCTTCGCTATATGCCTTCCGCCGACTAATTTGGTGATCCCATTCTTCTTTTAATTTGGCGAGCAAATCATGAACTCTTGATATTGCAACTGCGCCGCCAATGTCGAGGGGTAATCGCATAAGAGGGTAGTCCCGAGCACCATCGCCATTCTACAAACCAAGTTGAATAAGCGGCATGTAGAGAATAGAAAGTGAAAGAGTACAGTTTACCATAGTACTCGGGAATGCATCCTTGTAATTTGTTATCTGACTTGCGAGTAAATCGGATACTGCGAGGTAAACGTCTGCGACCAGCTCTCTTAGTTTGTCAGCTTCTAAGCGTGCATTTTGTTCCCTGTTTCTGCTTTTCTGTAACAGATCCGAATACATCGCCTTCTCCTGGAGACTTGAATTAGAGATATCGGATGAAAGCGCAAAAGCTTATCACCTACTTCAGATATCCCCATATCATTGTCTTCGCCTGGAAACGGTTCATTTATCACCATCCCAGTGACATTGACCTTTTGTCTCTCATCCATGAGTCTATATAAGCGCTCCTTGATCTTGGCTAGTTCGGTTTCGTGTCTTCGAGTTTCATGCTATTTACACGTGCCTCATTTAGTTTTCGAACCAGCAACGATACTGTGATTCAGACGTACCGCGTATTGTGATTTCATGTACTGCATGTTGTGCTTCGCTCGGGAGAGCTCTTCTTTAACAGTGCGACACTTTTCTGTTTCTTCTTTTAAATTTTTGTTTGATGACCTAAAGATAAGAGTAATGTTGAGTTTGGCCGCATCGTTTCCTCGCGTACACGTTCTCTTCATACTCGATTCGTGCCCGTAATTGAGCATTCTCTCGCCGACTCGCCTCAAGCTCCTGCTGGCAATTATCCTGTTAGCGAGCTCGGTTAGATTCAGTCGGTATGTTTTACGTAATCTGTAAGCAAGTTCCTATTACCAGACGTGCTTGTAAATCATTTTGGGTTCGCTTCATATCCGATATTGTTTCCTCCAGCTCTGACTGTTCGCCGGCATTTTTCTGAAAGAAGAAGAGTTCACGATCCAGGTTTTGCTTCTTTCCCAAAGGTGTTCAAATTCGTCAATTACCTGAATGTCCTTGAGCATTGTGTGGATGCAATTCACGATTTTACATTGATCTTCTGGTCCATTGCTATCAAATATTAATGGAACAGGGTAGCTGTGAGCTGTAAGGAGTGTATTGATGTAATTTGCAGCGGCAGCAAAATTGGATGGTGTGCAGAACCTAGAAATGAATCAATCGAACGCCAATGGATTCAAGCTGAAAGAACGGAATTGGTGATCGCGCTTACTCGGCTTTTTCGATAGGCACGTCCGGTTCGTCAAAGTTGATTTCTGGTGAGAGAGAAGCCTCAATCGATCTTTAGCTTTGTTAGCATGAGTTGGTATAACAATGGTACGTTTAACCTACCCCAGATCGAAGGAGTGCTCACTGCTTAGATCCATTCAGGGAGGAGAGTTCGATAAAGGAAAACGAAAAAGGAAACGCAAGAACGCGTTAAGCGCAATGATTTTTGATCAGCAATCATATCCGATAAAATGATATTATTTCTTTTTTTCTTTTTTCTTTTTTTAATATGTTGGATGTGTAATACGAAAAATGATCTATTTCTTCTCGGGAGTGCCTTCCTCGATCTGTTGAGTGGAAGGAGTGTCATCACGGCCAGGGCCTATGGAACACAAGTCAATCAACGTCCGTTGGTACTTTCCAAAGGCGAAATCTTACCGTTCTGCTCCCAGGGAGACAAGGCTCCCTCGAAGTTTCTGAATGCCTGAGTCAACTCGAGAGGCTCCTGAACAACACGCTTCTTTTCCTCATCATAACGGACTTCGACGTAGCCCGTAAGAGGGAAATCCTTGCGCAATGGATGACCCTCAAAACCATAATCGGTCAAGATACGGCGCAGATCGGGATGTCCCACAAAGAAGACGCCAAACATGTCATAAACCTCGCGCTCCTGCCAGTTCGCGACGCTGAAGAGAGGGACAGTGGAGGGAACGGGCGAGGTTTCACTGGCATAGGTCTTGACGCGGATACGCGCATTGTAGCGCATGCTCAGCATGTTGTACACAACCTCAAAGCGATATTCGCGCGAGGGATAATCCACACCGGTGATATCCTGGACAGACTTGAACTGGCAGTTGGTGTGATCGCGCAAAAAGGTCATGACGGGAAGAAGGGCGGAGGGGGCAACATAGACGGTCAATTCATCCTTGTACACGCTGAATTGCTGAATGAACTTGGGCATAGCCGAGATGAGATATTTTCCGTACTCGTGCAGGGCATCGTTGCCAGACTTGTAAGAGGGATCCGCCTTTTCAACGTTGTACACTATTGTCATGGAAGCACATTGCATCAGCGACTCTCCCTCATGGAGCATGGCACGCCTGTGCATGCATGCACACAGAGTGAAGAAACATACCTTGCGCTCTGGCAGCACTCATACTGAATGCTCGGCGAGCGGTGACAGCAGGCTTCACTGGTTGCAATCAGAGTGGAAAATATGTAAAATGTGACATGAGTCGTTCGGTACGATTTATTTCCACGTTCTCGGGTTCGTGAATCTCTTACCTGCAGCCATGAGGGGCTGCTGGCGAGCAATGCGGAGCAATGTGGCTTTGTTCAGGATTCGAGAGGCCATTATAGAAGAGATAGAGCTGGGGGGTTCTGGACGTTGTTCGTCGCTTTAAATGGCCTAGAGAGTCCTTGTTGCGTCGGCCTTCAAGGAATTGTTTTGTCCATTGAAATCTGGGTGTGGACGTCACACTTTTCGCGGATCACCGTCCAAATTTTTTGCTTGATAGGGACCCCTAAATTGTCATCCAGCCTATTCGGCCATATCTTTAATAGCCTGAGCCAGTTAACCTCAGCGATAATATCAGCGTTCTGAAACCCTCCGTATATTGGAAGGTGTTTTGAGTATCAAAGAGAGTCCCTGAAAAGTATTCTGGGGATATATGAAGATATGGCTTAGCGAGATTCGTTGAGGACAGAATAAAGCACAAAAGATTAGTAGATACGACTTTCTTTGATGGTACCTACATGGCTTTGTCCAATGAAGATGATGCTTGCAAGCATATTGTACCAGGGAATTGACGAGCGACGGCGACAGGGTCTTGCCCGGGACTAAGGGATGTAAACTATTTGCCGGATTTTTTCCGTTTCCGGGAGCCGTGTGCACTTTCATCCCTCGGCTTGCAGCCAAGGATTTGCTCCGCATGACTTTTACCCAGTGCCTCTTCCTTCGTCATTCTCCATGGAAACCGCAATCAAGAAAGCGACCCGCCACGAACACATTCCCCCCAAAAAAAAGCATCTGGACAGTGAGTGAAAGAGCCATCGCTAGAGATGCAACATGGCTCATGTAGCTTTTTGAAACAATAGAACTGGTTTCTATAGCGAACCGAAGCCCTGAAAAGACCGGCCATATCATCCATGCTCTTGAAAAAAGGATGCATGAGGCTTCGTGGATGGTGAGCTATAAATATGCAGCGCTTTACAATGGGCTCATATGTTTTTGGTTAGATCGTTTTCAAAGCATTTATTGTCATCCATACGCTTATGCGAGGGAGCTCAAACGACTGGCTCGTGGATTATGGATACCATCACCCGAAAGCTTTCTCTACAAGCCGACTACGAGATGAATCGTCTAGTGCGTTGTCTAATGTGGTCTATTGCACATGTACTTATATTTTTACATAGACTATATCCAGACTCGCAATCTCAAGATCTATAAAGGATATCTTCGGGAACGCATAAAGACATCAGTCAAGCTGAAATATGATCCTGCAAAACTATCAGACGCCAGAAATCTCTACCGAAGATCGCTTTCGCCTTCGTTCTTCAACGAGATTAAAGTTTTTCAGAAATACATTGCATCCATCCTTAAGGTTAAGGTAGGCTAGCGCTTCCTTTTGCTTTATATGCGGTCGTATTATGCTGTTATAAGTGCTTTTCTTTCATTTTTTGATAGTTTACACATGAGGCTGCAGAAGGAGCGATATGTCTGTGTGCTTACCGCTTGGTGGTGGAAGATCTTATTGATAGCTTCAATGCATTGAATGGAGGAATCGTCAATATGTTAGGTGTGTGGGTATATTCAACATGTGGAGAAAAAAAGGCTTCATCTATTATACCCGTTCTGTCTCGCCCACGTTTGCCACTGTCAAAAAAGTGATCACTTATAATCAAAGGAGTAGAACATTACTTCACGATGGGAAGATCCGATGCTGAGACATCCCTGGATATTTATAAGCTCTTTACCGTACAGACGGAGGAGACCGTCGGCTACCTGCACAACGCTAAGATCCTGCAAACAAGCAAGGACTTCACTATCCCCCAAGTTAAACATGTGAGGAACACCGGTCAACATTAAAAAATGAACCAACCATCGATGATTATCTGGTAGGCGCCACTTTCGTTGGTCACGGCATTAGAAAATTATTTGGATGATCTAAAATCCGAGACTACCAAGCGTATGCGTTTTATATTCTCTTGTATAAGAAGCAAAGAACATTAAGCATGCTATTCTATTTTCTAACTTTCCAGCATCTCTGCGAAGATCACATCTACCGGACACAGCACACATATCGCCAGATGTTTCTCTGCCGCAGCCGCCGCAGCCGAAATCTTATTCAGTCGACTTCTTCGCCAGTCTTGAAGGTGAACATGCTCTAAAGTCGATCCCGACAAAAACCGTCGTGCAACCCACGCCTGTTGCAAATGCAGCTTTGACTGTATCTGTTCGGTCATCTATTATCACCGACTCTAGGAACTCCAACAATCCCTTCCGGGCAAGCATGATAAGTTCCTCCTCATCAATAGCGCCCATCCACACAACGCATGTGCCAGCTAGGCATTCGGCATTTCCTGCTCCCCCGGTACGGACTACAGCTGCAAAACCTGATCCGTCCAATTCAAATCCATTCAGAGCAGCATTAAAAGCACAGCCGACCAATCATGTCTCACTGCATAATCCGTTCGCAACCAGTTCCCTACTACCTTCGTCTACATGGTCCACCAACTCAGCAAAATCTCATTTTCTGTAGCTTGCTGTTACAAGATATCACCCCTCTTCAATCATTCTCTGCCCTGGGTTGATCCGATGCAGGATTCTATCGCCGATAGTTGAGGGGACGCCCGGCCTTATTGTTTGTTTTGGTCATATGGTGCAGCTGAGTATATTCACAAGACCCTGTAAGCTCCATAGTACTTGGATCCAATGAACTCTCGTTCCGATAGCAACATTGTCTGTCTCAGTATGCAGCATATACAGTAAACGAATAGAGTCATTTGGCAGAAAACATAACTTCGTTCGCACAAAAGAAAGTCCATATAAGAGAGTCATCGCTGTAAAAAAAGAACTTACAAAACCTGAAATAAGGGGAAAAGAAATCAAAGGACATAAAGAATAACCTACATAAATGATGGAACTAACGGAAAGAAAACAGGAAGGCGTTGTATGTACCGATAAGTCCTTGAAAGGGCTTTTGAAATGGGTGTAGAGAGCGGGTGAGTTGAGATAAAAGAAAGAGAAACTATTCACATGAGGGCGGCAATAACAGCGAAACGCTGAAATGAGCCTGGTTATGCAGAAATGGTAGGTTGGATGGCTGCTTCGCTGTCAACAATGTCGTTTGGATGAACATATGTACATTCTTTTAATGCCTGCTGCTGACTTAGCCGTCGTTGATGGTATTGGAGTTGCTCTTGCAGTTTGATTAGCCGCTGGGACTGGTCATCTGAAAGGCGGAGGGAGGCCCGGTATTCGAGCGATTGAATTTTTTGTTGGAGACTCTTGTTGCGCTTCTCAAGATATTTTATGTAGTCGACTGCCTGAAACAGGACGTTGCTTTTGGAATTACTCATGTTTTTGAGCGATGGCACAAGCTCCGTGAGATTCTTGAAGCCGTTGCGAATAGTGCAACGTCGCTTTTGCTCAGATGCAATGTGGTTCATCCGCTTTTCTTCCTCTGTCAGCAGTTCTCGACCGCTTTTGCGCCGTCTGAGAGGAGCAGTGCTGGTTGGAGACGGTGATTCTGACGATAGGGAGTCCTGTCTTTGCTGCTTTTTGGGGGAGGTGGCGGGATAAGGCTGGAAACGTCGCTTTTGCTCATCAAGTGATTGGAGAATCGAATATCGTCGCCGTTCTTCTTCTACCTCGTCGTCCACAAAAAATGTGTCGAGGAAGTTAGAGAATTCGCGCTGGTCTGTTTCGTTTAAGACTGAACAGGAGGAAGAAGAAGAGCCTGTTGCCCAAAAGTCATCGGAGGAAGGCAGCGGGATGGAAAAGTCGGGGAGACTTAGAGTGAATTCGAAGTCTATGCGAGTAGCGCCAAAGACTATAAGAACTCGGTGCCATCGACTTGGCTGAGGAGGGGGTCTGATAGGGGCATACCTTCGAAAGGAACAGGTTCCTGTAACGCCCACGGATCGTTGTTCATGGTCAAGGTTCGCGAAAGAGCTGCAACTGTAGGGTGTTTTGAGTTTCCACAATTTATGTCTTCACGTGCGAACAAGCTGTCTAGCTGTTTATACGCCATGGCTCCCACGATTACATCAATTACCTTTAGCGGGAAAAGAACATTGCTAAGGGTGTGCTACCAAAATGGCAGCGCCCTCGTGGAACAACTAGGGATTTCACTGATCTGGCTTTCATTCTCCACATATCGCAACCACCCAGGTTCACCTGATTGGTCCCAAGATCCATGTCACACATACCACAGGCCCACCGCAGGCCCGGATCGAACCAAGCGCTTGGAGACGGTATCCCTTACCCGGGTATTTGTCTTTGTTTGTGTATTAATATTATCAACCTATGTTCCACTACCACCTACCAGAACTGCGAAGTTCTCTTGTATCTGATACTGTACCTGTCTAGAAAACCCATCAGCACAGACAGAAGAAGATGATGGCGGGGTTTAAGATGGTCCTTGTTATCCAAGCTTATTGTAAGTTCTTTGTGCGATGCAAGAAAGCTGCTTAAATAAATTGCTTTGCCATTTTTACGTGCCAAGGATCAACTTTTGTGTCCATTCCTCATCCCCACACTTTATTTACCATGTCATACCTACCGAAAGATGCCATAAATTGAGGCTCTCCATTTCTGTCACTGGTTAGGCTTACTGTACGTCCCTCGTCAATGCATGCGTTATGATCACTCCCACATTATCTTGTGCACGGAGTACATTTTTGAAAGTAAAGTATGCAGCGTACCGGATATCTTCCAAATCGCTCACTTCCTTATCTCTTTTTTCTTGCACACATCAAGGTATCGTTACCAGAGACTCTTCATACATATTCAAGCGTTCGAATATCATTTATAGTATCTGCATTGAGCTTATTCAAGGTTTGCTACATCACTCTTCCGATATAGGTCACGTCTTCAGAAATTCCAGTTCATCTTAATAAGACAACAGTGGTAGCAGAATCTATATATATACTGGGAAGTTGAAATGATCAATAAAAAAGCCATTGCCAATGTTCACTTGGTACTACGAGATCTCCACGCTGGCCCTATAACGCTTGGCAGACTGATCGCTTTTAGCATCTATTCTAATACCGCCGACAAGGGAATATTTCATAGTGATAATCTTTTGTATCTATTCGGCTGTATATTCTTGCGTTGAGCAAAAGTGAGCGATTGCTATTTGCCTGAGTTGGGCAAGGAACAAAACAAATGCCCAGGCGGCTTCCATTATTTCTGAATGTACTACTCGATAGTCCATCTGTTAAGTGCTGAGTGAAGCCACTCCTGTTAGTTGCATGTGAAAATAGAAAAAGCAGCTCGGACCATGGGACGTTTTATAAGAAGAATACCAGAGGCTTTATGACTTCTCATCGTCCTGGATTTTGCTTCTTCCACAATTAGTTAAGAGGAGCACATTATTAATGGCTTCACGCACATTTGCTTTCCCGAATTACAAAGTTAAATGAGGGGTGCAGTATTCTTAGCTTATTGTCCTAGGACTTCAAGCAGATTGTTTCAAGGAGAAAAGCATATTAAATTTGAAGAAAATCCATACCAGTTAGTAGGAACGGAGTAGTAATATTTGAGATACTCTGGTTCTTGGTCGGGCGGAGCAAAAGAGAACTTGATTTCGAAATTCAAAACCAGCACCGCATAGCAACGTACCACGCAATAGCGCGTTTCTTCTCTACGTTCATCGCCCATGCGCTTCTTGTCTGGTGTAATTTTGACGACCGTGTGGCTACTGTCTACAGTAGCGGCGCAGGTCAGCGTACCTCTGCGTACTCACTCCATCTCCATGCCTTATATTGGTACGTGTATGCGCTACCATTCGTAAAGAGCTCAACTTGTTCCACTTACCTTCCTATGTGCCTGAACCAAAAGACGACGAATTACAAAACCGGTGGTTTGATTTCGGTGGAGATGTTATCATCAATACCAATCGACAGATTCGTCTCACAAGTACTCGCCAGTCTCAGCAAGGCTTCCTGTGGTCCAGACTGGTATGGGCAGATCCACAAATAAACCGATATTTTTTTTACACCCACTAATCCAGAAGCATATAGCCTTTGACAGCTGCCAACTTTGAGATTGAGTTTGAGTTCAAGGTCGGTGGCCAGACTGGCCATCTGTATGGTGATGGCTTTGCATGTATGTACAGCACGGCCCGCGCCCCGCGTGCCTATTCCTTATTTTCAACTCAATACTGAAACTCGATGCTAGTGTGGCTCACCAAGCAGCGTTCAACGATCGGTCCTGTTTTTGGCTCTGTGGACAATTTTGAAGGATTGGGTGTGTTCTTTGATACCTATGATAATGAACGGGCTCATGTAAGGAAATTAAAATGGATCGAGTTCCGAGGATTGCGGGAACAGGCTGACTGATACACCTGGGCTAGCGCCATACTTTCCCGTATATCTCGGCCATGTTGGGCGATGGCGTTAAATCATACGACAACTCGGTGGACGGAAGGAACACCGAACTCGCTGGCTGCGAGGTATGCCTGACAAAGAATGAGTCATTAGCACAATTCTGATTCTTTTGAAATCCATGCGCAGGCCAACTTCCGTTCAAAGAGCTTTCCTACAAAAGCTCGCTTGACTTATCATAAGGGTAACTATGTTCAACTCAATGTCATGTGGCGCGAAGAAGATGAATGGGATGAGTGTTTCAAGGTAACCTATACATTTCGCGGATTGAAGCTGCTGAGATGGATCATATAATTGCGGCATGAGTTTTTCTAGGTCTTCGATGTTCAGCTACCTGACCAAATATATCTGGGCTTTACTGCGCATACGGGTGAAGTGACAGGTAAATTATAACTGCGTGCTAAACAGTATGTTGCGAATAGGAATAACTGATATCCCTTCCAGACAACCACGACATCATCGGTGTGACCACCAAGACTTTGCTTCCTCAAGCAAAGGAAACGAAGCCGGTAATTATAGACAAATATGCATATATTCGGTACACAAAAAAGGAACTCTGTATTAATCGCTTTTAACACGTCTAGGCTGCTCCTGTTAAGACGTCCAAAAGCGGATCTGGATTCTTCTCCTTCATCTTGAAGCTTTTGGCTGCCGCTGGTCTGGTTGGTCTCCTCGTCGTTGCATACCGTGCGTATGAGAAGAACAACAGAATGAAGAATTTCTGACATAGACAGTGAAATAAAAAATGTGCTCCAACAAAAAGTGTATTATCCTTCAAAGGGTGTGCGAGGGCATCCCACCCTCACACACAAAAAGTTCAACTTCCGCTACCTGAGGCGGTTGTCATAGAGCATCCTGCTCAGTATCATAGACCGATCTCTTTCTACAAAGGTATGCATCCATCCCATAGAACAATAGCCATCCATTCATCGAGCAAACGATAAAGCAATACTAATGATCTTCCTTTACTTTATCTATTTACTACACGCTGTTTTTATCTGCGATAAATGGATGGATTCGATATATAATTTTTGTAAATACGAACATTAGGCCAATATGGTTGCATTGAATCTGCCCGCTGACGTTCTGGCCAGCGCTGATGGCGCTCCCAAGCTCTTCAACAAGTGGTCTTACGAGGATGTTGAGGTTAAGGATATCTCGCTCCAGGACTACATTCAGGTGCGCCAGCAGGTGTACTTGCCTCACACCGCCGGTCGCTTCTCTGTCAAGCGTTTCCGCAAGGCTCAGGTATGAAAGCTTCCGTTTCTGTTTTGCTCGTGTGCAAGAACAGAACTACGAAGTCCAATAATTTGGGGTATGTGAGAGTTCATGGGTTATTAAATTGGATATATACATAGTGCCCCATTGTTGAGCGTCTCACCAACTCGCTCATGATGCATGGCCGCAACAACGGCAAGAAGCTCATGGCTGCCCGCATTGTCCAGCATGCCTTTGAGATCATTCATCTCTTGACCGACTTGAACCCCATTCAGGTTCTTGTTGATGCCATCATCAACACCGGTCCCCGTGAAGATTCTACCCGTATTGGCTCAGCCGGTACCGTCCGTCGTCAGGCCGTTGATGTTTCACCTCTCCGTCGTGTTAACCAGGCTATTGCCTTGTTGACCATTGGTGTATGTATCCATTCGCCGATGTTGGCAATATAGACGCGCCTTTGCTGATGGAATTCTCTTTTTCTCTATAGACCCGTGAGGCTGCCTTCCGCAACGTCAAGACCATCTCTGAATGCCTTGCTGACGAGTTGATCAACGCTGCTAAGGGTTCGTCCAACTCATATGCCATCAAGAAGAAGGACGAGTTGGAGCGTGTCGCCAAGTGTAAGTACAGTCTTCGTTTAGCAATCTGTATATGTATAACTGATCTGGCCATTTTGCTTTTTTAGCCAACCGTTAAGCAGCAAACATTTCATGTGGATTTCGCAAAAGATGTTATTTTGCTCGGCGATTTTTTGCCTATCTATTTCTATGCATTTGCTTTTGCGCCCAAAATACAAATAAATGCTGTTGCTTGTGGTTTATATTCCTATTTCTTTCTAGTAGTATTTGAGTGTGCTGGAGGATTAATGCATACGCGAATATATACACAAAAGTAAATCTGATGTTGTTGCGGGCCTGAAGCACATCATCGACTTGCGTAGTTTCAGTTATGGCCAAATGGGGAGTATCCTTTCAATGCCAAGTTGATACGAGAACAGTTGTGATAGTTTCAAATTGCTTCTTTTACTGTCCATCACCCTCGAAGATTTTTGAGCGAGCGCGACTCTGTGCTCTATTAATTTATACACCCGCAAGCTGCGACCTGCTATAGAGAGCTTCCTTATATCTGGATTGCCCAAATGGATAACGCAAAGGGATGGTCAAAGGAATTGTATCGTTGTTGTTTCTCTCCCAAGCAATGATTGGCTCTCAACGGAACCAAATCTACGAAGGGAGCCGAGACTCAATTCAAAACGATTAGAAACATCCAATCAGAGCTAAGGATACCGATGGGGGCCTATGTTGCCTCTGCGGAGAAACGTTTTACACCCTCTCGAGCTGCAACCAACCCATCTTTCTCTTTTCCACGATTCTTGCACAATTACTTTATGCTTTAAAAGATTTCTCTCGTTCAGTGTAATCATTCAGCATTCTCTCAATTTAATCAATAATTCTGGGAGCAGCAACTAATTTTCATTGTCTAGATCATGTCGAAATCAAACCCTGGCCATCCCCGCCGTGCGATTTATACCAACGCAGAGGATGAAGTAGACATCGACGAAGAACCGGTTGACACAGGCCTGATACGTTGCATTTGCAACTCCTCAGAAGATGACGGCTTCACCATTCAATGCGAGCGCTGTCTTGTCTGGCAACATGCCTTCTGCGTTAATATTAGTCAACACAACATTCCCGAGCATTACCTTTGTGATTGCTGCGAAAAGAAAGTCCATTATTATAATGGCTCGGGACGGCCCAGCGACCTTGATCGAGCTGTTGAAAATGACGAAAGGACACAGAGAGTACGATCCCGATCTGATTTACCCAGTGGAAAACGGAGAGACGACAAGGCGAAAGGTAGTCCAGACAAGCATCATTTCCGTGACATTCACAATCGAATGCACGTCGCCGCCGATGACGACGAATATAAACCTATTTCTGTAAAGCGGTCTTCTCAGGTGCGCAAGAACCCTGTCGGTCGCCCCCCGTCAAAAAAACCGAAGCTCTCAAAGCGGATACCTATGTCAAAAAGGACTTGGAAAGGGATGGAAGATAACTCATTTCTCCACTTCAAACCGTCCACTTGCGACATCAGTAATTTTCAGCCTATGAACCGAAATATCATTCGAAGCAGACATGCAAAACAGATATTCAAGGATGCTCGAGAACGCTGGCATCGGCTGGAACGGACCAAGGAAGCAACCAATGAAGTGAGCACCACGCAGCAGCGGCTACCAAGAGAGATGAACTACCTGACAGTGATGGACAAGGACAGCATCGGATCATCTCTTCCCAAAGCGTCGATGCGGCCATTACCCAAGTCTCTCTACTCGAATAATTCACCATCAAAGCCTAGGAAAGGAATGTTTGCTGATATACACATTCCTGCTAATCGCTTTCTGGCAGAGATTAACGGCGATATCCTACTTAAATCCGAATACAAGTTTGACCCGGATAACGATTTTGCCATGCTTGGAACTCCATGCCCGTATGTCTTTTTCTACCCAACACTGGACCTGTGCATCGACGCACGTCACCGTGGTAATGATTACCGGGGAATCCGCCGGTCATGCCACCCCAACGCTGAGCTCCGAAGCATAATATCTAGCCATTCTAAAGACGATCAAGAGGTCCGGCTGGGGATTTTCACTCGTGGAGATGTGGAAAAGGGTGACGAGATTACCATTGGCTGGAACTGGCAACGTGGTCATATAAGCTGGAAGAAAAACTTGGAGTGGCATAATTCAGAGATGCGTATCGATTGTGCCCACCAAGTAATCGATGAAGAGGAGGAAAGAAGTAATAGGAGAGCAGTTGCAAGGATGCTCCATTACTTCGAGAACGAATTTGCTGACTGCGCATGCGAAAATTCAGAAGTTTGTTTCATCGACTATCTCAGACGAACCAATCCGTGGAACGACCTGGACTGGCTTGATGATATCGTCCCGAAACCAAAAACGCAGCTTGGACTTTCTGGAAATGGAGTGGGTGGTTTACATAGCCATCGAGTACATACCAGTCCTACTGAGCCTAGAAAACAGTCAACAAAACGTTCTCGTGACAATTCAAAAGGCAGCGAATATGCACAGTCATATGACACAGTCAATGGTATGTTGAAGAGCCAATCGGCATTTAAGTTAGCGTATTCTAATTTGTCTACAATTCTCTTTCAATTACTAGATGTACCATCGAGGCAGAGCATTGTATCCAACTCTAACCCAAGGATCGAGACTGGAGATAAAACGTCTTCAGAAGCTGGAGATGATAACATTGATATTGATATCTTGTCCACTTCACCAATCGGAGGAAGCCCTGTTATTACGCCTGTTGGATCGTCCTCGCGCGCTGTAACAGACACCGAAGAGGAACTCGACGTTGATGGGGACATTGACGTTGGAGACGAGGAATATATTCGTGATGCAAGCTCTCGTGCTGCAAACCACCCAAGCGGGAGCTATAACGGATCTGCTTTGTCTGCTTATAGTTTATCAAGTCTATCTGGGGAAGAGGACACTGCGGCAGGCAATCAACAAGGTCGCAAGACAAAGCGTCCAATATTATCATCAAATAGCAAAGGCAACACTGAAATCAACTCAAGCGGAATATCTTTAGAGTCAATGAAATTGCCTTGTAAAAAGATCTGGATGCGGAACTTTATTAAGCAAGTTACAATCCCCAAGGAACTGGACGTGACTGCAGGTACGTGTGTGTATGCGTACTTATACGATTCTAATCTCATCATATTAACGCCTGCAAATGCAATAGATAATACATTACCGTCGCATTCTGACATAAAGCAAGAATCAGCGACTCCTGGAGTTACACACTCGCCTCAAGAAAGCACAATATTTCTTTCCAAACCTGAAAATGCAGATAATCTTTCGAAAAAATCCGCATCTGTGGACGAACTTACCGAGGGCACCAAAGGTGGAAATGACATTTGTGACATGGATGTAGATGACGGTGAACTCAGCGATGCCAGCTCTGCATCTACAATTCCTTTGGATCATGATCCAGATTACCACATATGCGCTGAGATTCACAATGTCGACAGTCAACCTGCAAGAACATACGATACTAAGCCTACTGATATATCCAAGGAGCAATCGGATGAAAAGGAAATAGCCGGCGGAGTGACCAATGAGCTTACCAAATCCGAATCACCACCAGCGATCCAATCGTCAACAAAAGAAGCAGTTGAAATTGGAGGAAACAAGGCAACGACAAACGCGTCTACGGTGGATAAGACGCAAATGCCAGTCGAGAACAACCCAGCTCCTCCCGAGAAGAATGTGGCACAAAGCGAGAGCGTTACGCAGATTGTTGCAAGCCAGCATGAACAAACGTCTGCGAGCAATAACGAGCAAGTGAGGCCAGCTAAAGTTAAACTTTCATTGCAAGAATATCTATCTCGGCGCGCAGCTAATCAAGGAAGCACCAAGGAGTCGCTCGCTAGCACAGAAGTCGTAACCAAAGGCGAGATGCAGCTCTGCAACACGGTGAGCGCTGTTGATATCTCGTTGGAGACGGAGCAACCTGAAGCGATTGTCAACCAACACTAGCAGCATTCATCGCAGGACCTTTGTCACTATCAGGTTATATTCGAAGTAATACCCAAGTACTAGCGAGCATGAGGGCTTTGTTCGCAATTTATCTCTATCGTGGAGCTTCAAGAAACTGGAGTTGCCACAACTAATTTACTAGTATCCTTGCATTATCCATTCCACACTTTAAAACCCGATCCTCTCTTTCTCTTCCCTTTTTTGCAGAACTCTCGTTCTGTGTGTACAGTTTATCTTGCATACATTCAACAGCGTGTATATACATTTATTGAATGACATTTCTATTTTTCCAGCAAAATTGCTTTTTGCACAATATTGCGTCAATGCTTGATCACGGGCATTATGCGTATTCATAAAGTCGATTGCATACCTCCGAATGTAGTATACATGGAAATAGATATCGACGCTTATAAAAGTACGTCAACCTTTGCTTCCTACACATTGGAATATAGCAGTGAGTAATTAATTTGTTTATGAGCATGGGTAGGGTCTTGCGATTGATGTACCGCTGTATTGAGCCTATGGGCTATATCACTGACGAGGAGATGTACTCCCTTACGCCTTTTATTCGTACCTAATGCTTGTGTAGTTAATATTGAACAGTAAATTTGGTGCCTCGAGGGTTTTGAGCGCTTCAATTGTAGTAAAACAGCATGGAACACTATGCTTGTTCAGCAACCGTGGGTATCACAGTGCGAAACGTATCTTGACAGAATGGATGTGTGTCAACGTATTAAAGGCCATTATGTGGCAGTCAACGATGCACCTATTGAAAGGACTGAGGATATGTCTAAGTATTGCCAGGCGCATATACAGTGTTTACATTAGATTTGGTATTGATGCGAGCGATAAGTTAGGGTTGTCCCCGCACATGAAATTTATTTCGCCTTCCTTTACCGTGATATAGTGGCAACCTCCTCTGGTTCTCCGACCCGATATTGCTGAAGTAAGACGTACGTATCTCGCAGCCTGTGGAAAGCAAACAGAAGATTATGAAGGAATATCAACAACCTCCTGAGACTCCGTATGTTTTGTTGCACACCGCTGCGATAATTGGCATGCCATCTTGATATCAGCCGGATGTTATTACGAACCACACAAATTGCACATTTTTGGCCGACGGTGGATACGTAGTCTCTCGACAAATGCTATTAATTATACAGTCCCATTTTTGTATATTGCTACTGTAGGCACCAACACACATGCAAGCTGCTCAGTTTGGTCTCTCTAATATCTTTCAATCAGTTTAGACCCTCCGAGAAGGAATGCTATAAGCAACGAATTCTGTATTATCTGTCCAAGTCGCTGTGGTCACCTAAAGAGAGGGAGTTATATGGAATTGTACTATGCGATGCGCTTTTAAGTCTCAGAGAATGAAGAACGAGGCTCAAGAAAGGCGTATACATATCCATTGTCTTCCTTACCTTGAAGTGTGATAATGGGCTGCGCAGCTACAGGTTGTCTCTTCGGTGATTCTGTGTGCATTTGCATGGACCGCGAGCAACCAAAGAGCTTCAACTGATGCAAAATCTCTCACTCAAAATGGAAAAGGGCAGCAATCCAGTTAGCCAGGGCCATCGAAGCTCTGTTTTCCGAAAGCAATTAGCGAGAGGTCTTCTGTGATGGTCCTCCAAGGAGCCATCGTGAGATTCTTTACTGAAGTGATTTCACTACTCCCGATGGATTTCAATATGATGCAATTCGCCACAATAATGGTTTTGTTTGGCCAAGCGCTGATCAACGCCCCAAGTGTAGACGCAACATGTACCTGCGACTGACACGCATGGAATGCAGTCGAGGTATCCGATAGCAGCTTGCATCGTTGCCGAAAAGGACGCCTTGCGGTTTTCCGAGCTATGTCATCCTTAGCGGCGCTATATGAGGACAGATCTTCTGAATGCAACATCCACCACATCAGAGCTGGGACAACTCTCGGATGACTGATCCAGTTTCGTTCGTTTTCATCATGTCACCCAATGTCATGTCTTGAATGATCATGCATCGACCATATTGGATCCACACATGTCCCAAATTGCAGAGTGTTAGACGTCCTAGAGATGAACACGTAGCCTGGTCATATAGTTACGTACAACTGCGCGCCTTGCTGTCTCAAATAATCTTTATTCCTTTTTCCCTTCAATAGCCCTTAAAGAGAAAGGTAGTTTTTTCTTTTTAATTTCTTATTGCGCCTTTCTCTTTCTTCGTCATTGTTCTCTTATCGCTTGCAGATTTTTTTATTTCTTTTCTTTCATTACCTTCATTGACTGGATAAATACTCACATTGGTATCTATCATATTCTACACTCCAGAGGCATAGATAAGTATCTTTTGTGTTCCTCTATGTGCTCGCTTCCAGCTCTAGTAGTAAAAATAAACACAACAGCACTTGATATCTGTTCTTTATTGTTCAAAAAAAACTCAGAGCTATTGTTACAGATACATGTGTCACCCTCGTATGCGGGCGAAGCATAAAGCGGAGTCTAACACAAAAGACGCTTCTTTTCACCCAAAATTTTTAGCCCATAAATAAGGAAATCAGCTAAACACCATTACCATGGATAAATGTGGCCATAGAACCGCATATCCAATTCGTTGCTTAAACATCATCTCAACCTCTCTCGGTAACTTTACCGGATATAAATCTGCCATATCTTACTATTTGCAAGATGTATGGCTCAAAGCTATGAGAGTCATAGTTTTAAAGGCAAGTGGAAACTGAAGCCAATAAAAAAAGGATCAAGGACTGTTTTTTATGCCGCTCAGCGACTTGAAAAAAGGAAAAGGCCCGTTAGATCGGATTGGAGAGACTGAGTGCGGAGCAGGCGGGGATAAGGTTCTACTTCATGGGCGCAGGATGACAGTCTTTTTTTTTTTTTTTACTTAGCCTTGCAACCTCGGTTTTCCCGTCGGACAACATGGCCCTCACACCGCTCCATGCCGGCAGATTTGCAGATTATGAGGAACTCCACAAGGAGGACGCCAAACTTTTCCGAGGTTCAGCACGGATTCAAAATGTTTGTCGACAATCGAACCCGCCAAAGACTTCCATCAGTCATCCGATCAAGTGAGTTCAAGTTCCTGGAGAACTAGTGCAAATGCGACACATACAAGCAGTCGAGCGGGGGGATGCTAATGGCATTTCGAGAAGAGGAATGAGCTTCTCACATAAGGGGATATAGTATCAGCTGGATAGTTCCTGAAGAATATCTGTCGTATCTCTCCATTTCCGAACTCCCCGATGATCTTGATTTATTCGACTTGACTGATCCTGCATTGAAGCAGGAGATGGAACCCCGTTTGGTCATACCTCAGGAGGATAGTGTCAGCAAATCGCCCTTGCCGGTCATGGGCAATTTGGCTCTTAGTTCTTGCCCGGGAAAAAAGGTGAGGCTGACAGGAGCCAGCCGCGGCCGGGCGGCCATCAACCGAGACCTTGGCCTTGATATGGAGCGAATGCGATCTTTTGGAATTACGACTATTGTTTGGTAAAAAAAAAAAGAAGAACACAGAGAGTGAGCGAGAGAGAGAGAGAAAGGGTGACCATACTCGAAGGAGGAGATGTAGGAGTATATTGCGACGTCTATGTCTAATGCTTATTTCTATGCAACCCATCTGAAGTTGTCTGAGCGACACAGAGCTTGAGTACCTTGGAGCACCATGGCCACTCTATTCGGCAGCAGCAGCGAAGAACAACATGCATATCATTCGGCTACCGATGGTTGAAGGAAGCTGCCCCAGTTCTCTGGCAGAGGTCGATCATGTGATTAATTACATCAACGTCGTGATTCGAAAAGGCGAAAATGTATTGACGCATTGTCGAGGGGGTATAACATTGCTTATTTTGGGAGAGCAGGTGGAAAGCAAAAGAAGCTGCAGCTAATGAGATAATTATGAAAGGCGTCGGACGAGCCGGCCTAATAGCTTGTTGCTGGCTCTTGAACAACCTATTTTGTTTATCAGCTGAGCGAGCGATCCGCTATGTGCGGATACGGAGGAGTCCAAAGGCGATCGAGACTATGCGTCAGGCAGAATTTGTCATCCACTACTCGCAACACATTGGACAATTACTCGAGCAGAGCAGAACACCACAGAACTCACTCATACCCACCTTTCGAGATGATGGTACAGAGAAAGAGACAACGGCTGCGGATGGAAACACAGCAAGCAAAATCTCAGGAAGTGCTGTGACCCAACAGAACCAGTGTATTGACAGGGGATTAGGCCATGATCAAATGCAACACCGACAGCTTCAACAGCTCCAAATGACGCATACTGACTATACGCTATCGATACCTACGATGGATGCCATCTCTGATCTGGAACGCTTGATGCGTGACAAAGATTTGATCGGTTATGATTAGCTATAACATCCCACCCCTCCTTCTCAGTAATTTCGCCTGAATACTTAATGCAAAAAGCTCTTCATATCATATTATGGATTTTGGCACAATATTGTATCTGTGTATATATACACTTGCATCCGGTATATTCCTTATCCAATTGGCCCTTAATGAACGTCTTATCCGACAATGATCTATATGAGGAAAGAATCGAAAGTTTCAATGGTCCGAACCGAGTGGCTGGGTATCTCTATCACATGGAATTGTTCGTGCGAATGGGCCATCATTTTGAGGAAGATCTCAAATCAATGAGCATATGGAATAAATTGCATGAATTGCAATACTGTTTGGAATATAACTGTAAAGTCCTTGTGCTAAATAAGTTGAGCATAAGGGTCGGCCCGAGGCCCGAGGTTGGAAGGATGTTGACGGAGATCGTCTGAAGGAGTGTTGTTGCAAGGTTCAAATCAGGTCTCTCTGTTCATAAAATTACGTACCGGAATAAAAAGAAGAGCTTAGAAACACTAGGTCGATCTGCAGTGGTTAAACAAAAAGGCCCCATATCAGTACATGCATGAATACATATTATCAAAGATGTGATAGATTGCTCAACAATGAACGCAGCACTAAACTAAATATCTCCTAGATATTATCTAGTCTTCCTCTTTTCAAGCGGACAGACTCATGGCCATCTAGCGTGCTCAATGGGAACTGGTGTCTCGATAGTTTCATTTCCCCTTTCCCCTCCAGCGCTTCTCCAGCGAGGTTGACATCCTCACCCTGTCGCGATTCCTAGCACTCACACTAGCCACCTCCCTTCTCAATAGTAGTAGCACCTCTAGAAAGTAGAGACCGTGAAAGACAGGTGAATCCGCCCTTATCAGAATCCAATAGAAATTAATATCGTGTTTGAGAGAACAGCGATTTCGGGCATGAAGGGGGAATGGCTGTCACCAAGAACACATAACCCCCCTAGGGATCACAGAGATAGATGCCCTCAATTGTATGATGAATGCTCTCCTGACCTATAGTCTTATGTGTGTCTGTTTATTTAATAAGAGTCTCTTTAAGAGAAGGTCAGAACAACAGAATTTGCATAGTTTACGTCTAGACGAACAAGAAATTGATAAAAAACAGGAAATTAGTCAACTCTTTCCCTCAACTTATAAGGAACGTTGGTGCAGTAGATGGCGTAAACAGACGATAATAAGTCGTGAGACTCGAAGGTAGTGAACTTTATCAGAGAAAAGAACAACGATTCGTAATACGAGTGTACGTCTGTATAAACCAAACTGCCAGCGGAGTGGCCCTCACTACTAAAATTATTCTACTTTTGATATCGCGACACAAATCACTCAGGACACGACATCACCCTCCTCCAGGCTCTTAGCCGGTTTCAAGTGGACGGCACGCTTGCAGAGAGCCTGAGTGGGTCTCGTTAGATTTAATTACGGTGGCGCTTGCCATCGTTTGTTTGACTACGAGTAATTCGACCGTTTTGGGCATTGTCAGTCTTACGTTTCTTGTTTAGTGGAGGTGGATTCTGGCCGATGCGACGCCAGTAAGAGCTTATGGTAATGGTATCATCAAACGAAGACGGTGGCTCCCAGGAATCATGGGATGCCGAATACCCCTTCCATCTTACTTTATACAAATACCCATTTTTGTTTACTTTGTGAGCTACAATACGATCCACGACGAAGCGCTCTCCGGAATTTTCTTCAGTTTGCAAAACTAGTTTCAGTTCAGAAGGTGTGTAAGCTCTGCGCTCTAAGTCATTTTGCATGTCTCTTAATTCATAAGATCCACCTTTAGTCATGCGAACTATGGTGTAAGGACCTTCGTACTCGGCATCAAATTTGCCTTGTTTTTCACGGACTCTGACCATGACTTGGTCGCCTGACTTAAAACGTACTATTTTGTGCTTTTCATCAAACTGCTTTTTCCGGTTTTCATTAATTGTGTTTGTGCGCTCATTGATTGCCGGGAATATGACTTCCTCCATGTTTTTTATGACTTTCAACATTTCTTGGGCACTTAACGGTTTCTTCGGTTTATCATTACGATAATCTTTGAGTTCATTCATGTTGCGAGCAAACATTAGAGAGAAAGGTCTGGACTTATGCCGTTCTGAGACTTTTACGTTCAGTGCAAGTTGCATCGTGGGAACAAATATGTCCCAGTCTTCTATAGCACCGTCAAGTCTTTTCTTGATGCCTCTAATTGCAGACTGTACCCACCTCTCGGCAGTGCCATTGCTTGAGGCAAAATATGGAGTAATAAGTCTGCGTTCAAAGCCAACTGTTTCCGCAAATAGTTCCATTAATCTGTTAGCAAATTCAGTGCCATTATCAGATTGTAAGATGCGGGGAGGTCCGAAATCACACCAAATTTGGACTAATTCTTTAACAATTGTGTCGGCTTGTTTGTTTGGAATGGGACGTAATATGCAGAACCTTGTACAAACGTCCACCAGGACCAAGAGGTAAACATTACCACGCTTTGTTAATGGCAAGGGTCCTGCCAAATCAATTGCCCAGTGATCTCCAGGTATTTCAGCGCTAATTGGGCGCAAAGGATTATAACCTTTTCTCATTACGTTGAATTTCTGACACTGTGGACACGCTTGTGTGATTTTTAGGGCATCTTCTTTTAGGTTCGGCCAATGAAGGCCCTTGTGATGTAGGTCTTTTATAATGGCTTCAGCGCCAAAATGACCAAACAAATGTGATTCCATAAGTAATTCGTGGCGGTCCTCGACAGGAGGTACCACGGCTTCCTGGATCAATTTCGCAGAGCGATTTGCAGGCTCTACTTTTTGTTTGGTGCGATTAGAAAGCTCTGCGGGTTCACCCTTCCCCAGCAACTTTGCCGGAGGGAAAAGGCGGGATAAAGCGTCAGGCAAAACGTTGTGTATGCCGGGCAGATAGACGACGTCGAAATTATAATCCAGGATGCGGTCAAGCCACTTTGTGAGCATGGGATTGAGCTCTTTCTGAGAATTTAGATACGTAAGGCTACGATGATCACAGAATACAGTGAATTTGTTGCTCCATAATGCTGTATGGTAAGAGTTGAGTGCGAACACAATAGCAAGGAGTTCTAATTTTGTCACAGAATAATTCCGCTCGGAAGTCGATAGGGATCTAGCCTTGAAGGAGATGTATCGTTTGTGTCCAGCGTCATCCAACTGATACAGTACGGCAGAAATGCCAGTTCGGCTAGCATCAGTGGCGACATAAAATTGACGAGAAAAGTCAGGTTGGTAAAGGACAATGTTTTGTTTTAGCATCTGCTTGAGCGTGTCAAATGCGACTTGATGTTCTTGTTTCCAAACTGGTCGTAAATCGGCAATATTACGCAATTTGTCCAATGGATTGGTCAAAACCGATGCTTTAGCCAGGTGCTCTCGGTGGAAGTTGATCATTCCCAGAAAGGCAGCGACTTGTTTACCCGTAATGGGAGTCGGGATTTCGTCAATGATGGCCAACTTACGTGGATCCAAACTTTTTCGGCCGCCCTCGGATATACAATATCCAAGAATGTACACTGTTCGCATAGCGAAGCAGCACTTTTTAGGATTAAGTACTAAATTGACGTTGCTTAGTCGTTGAATTACAGTTGCTACATGAGTAATGTGCTCTTGCATGTTGGCGGAGAAAATAATTATATCATCCACAAAGGTTGCGACATAAGGTAAGTCCGAGAGAAGGACGTTCATACAGCGTTGAAATTTGCTGCTGATTGTTTTAATGCCAAAAGGGCAACCCACGAAGCAGTACCTACGGCCATCGACGACCGAGGTAAAGCTCGTCTTAATTTGGTCGGGTTCATGTATTGGTAAACGATGAAATGCTGCGGTAGCATCCAAAGTGGTAAACACGTTGTACTGAGGTTGACCGACCGTGTTCATGATATCGCTGATTAGCGGAATGTTGACAAACTCGTCTTTCAATAAAGTGTTGAGGAGACGTGGGTCAATTACTACTCTCCAAGAGGTGTAACGCCCATCTTTTTCTGACTTTTTTGGAGCCAGGGTAATAGGATTATTCCACTTACCATAAGCAGCATCTGGAGGCACTTCGCGTATCACTCCGTCAGCAAGCCATTTGTCAAAAGTTTCTTTCAGCAAAGGTTTATGCTTTTCAGCGATATTGTACTGGCGGCGATAAGCCGTTTTCCCGGGAGGAGTTGACAAATGTACAACAGCCTCTGGTAATGTGCAAAAAGCATTTGTTGGTATGGCTTTGTTTACCGCCAAAAGGGGATTAATCTTCTCAAACAATTGAGTACGCTCCAATTCAGTACCAGCTGGTGACGCGTTTGGTTTGGGAATCTTTTCTTTCTCATTCCCGTCATCGTTCTCTTTTGCGCCATTGTCCCAAGTGGAGACAAGCCCAGTATATCCAATACCGAAATGAGGCATGAGATCAGTACCAATGCTCATAACATGGTTGTTGCTTAGATTCATAATTTCAAAACTATGTTTCAGACGGCGATTGTTATACTGTACGTTCAATTGATTTGTAGAGCCAATACGGTCAATCGCAAGGGAATTATCAGCCAAGTGTATTTTTCCAGCAACATGGCTGTTTATTATAAAGCTGTGCTTTTTGGCAAAAGAGAGGTCGACCGAGGAAAAATTCGCTCCTGAGTCAAGCAACGCCCAAACTCGCTGGCCCTCTATTGTTACAGGTATAACGATTTCCTCTTTGTGAGTTCTCGACTGTTTGCATTTGGTTGCAGCACGGGAAAGCTTACATTGTTGGAGGAGGGTTAGAGCTTCGGCCATTTCCTCATCGTCATCGGTGGGAGCACCAGCTTCATCATTTTCCTCCTCAGCTGCATTGGATTGCTGGAATACCAGCGTGGCCATTCGGTTGGCCCATTCTCGACCTTCCTTACGCTCATTAGGCGCGATTTGCGGCTTATTTTTTGAAATCGATGCAGGCGATTTGTAGTTTGGGCAACTGTGCTGGCTGCTAAACTGCACAGCAATGCCCTTTTTCAAGCAATGCTTGCACGGATTAGTGACCAATTTTTGGGGTCTACCCTTACCATTGCTGAAGGAATCCTTATTGCGTTTGAACCGACTTGCACGATTAAGTGGCTGCGCTTCATGTGGGCGCTTGGTGCCGGACGTGTTGGGAGTTGGCAAGGATGCCATGTGCTTATTCAGTTCGCGAATGTCTTTGGGCCATTCGGTGCCGAAGTTCTTAGCTAAAAAGCTAGTGACGACGCGGTGGGATTCCGGTGTCATATTTTCCAAAAGCAACGCAGAAATTAGCGGGTGGTCAGATTCAAGTTTTGCTGAATACACAGCTTTGATGAAGCGTTGGAGGTAATGGTTGATCGATTCCCTATCGCCTTGGTAGCAGTTAAGTACCTCGACAATGAGTCGATACTCCTCCGTTGCTGTGTCAAATAGATTGACGATTGTTTTTTGGACGACTGCCCAAGAGTGAGTTTGTTCACCCTCTTTTGTAGGATTTTGTACGAGTTCCTGCTCGAGTTGTTCACGCTGGGCTGCGTCCAATGCGCGAAGCAAAAGACGAGGCCACAGCTTATCCAAATGCTTGGACAATCCGGCATAACCGATCACCGTTTCAAAGGCGATTGCCCATTGCTGGGCCGAAGCATAAACTTGCTTGGCCTCCGGGTTTGAATGCTTGGTGGTGCGCGTGTTGAGGTACGGAATGTCCTTCGGAAGTTTAACTCGGTCGTAGTCGAATTCGGGAGCGACCGGCTGTTGGTGCGACACAGGCACTGGTTCACCCGTGAGCTCGGGGACGAGCGGGAACTGGACTTTCCACAGCTCCCGGCACTGCGAAAGATTTTCCTGGGCGGCCTTGATGGCGGCAAAGGCGGCTTGGCGTGCTTCTTGCGACGCGCCTTGTTCGTGTACAACACGATTCCACGCTCTTGTCAAGTCGCCTAGTTCGGCGACGAAGGTGCGGCAGACTGACAAGGCTGCATCCTGTGGCGACGCATGGTCCGAGAAGACCGAGCCATTCTGGCTGGTGCCAGCAGACACGGGGGTGCCGATGTTGTTGTTGTTGGTGGTGGTGTTCATGTTGTTGCTGTTGTTGTTGTTGTGTTTTTGGTGGTGGTGGTGGTGGTGGTGGTGGTGGTGGTGGTGATGAGAATTCACGAAAAAAAGTGCAGTAGATGGCGTAAACAGACGATAATAAGTCGTGAGACTCGAAGGTAGTGAACTTTATCAGAGAAAAAGAACAACGATTCGTAATACGAGTGTACGTCTGTATAAACCAAACTGCCAGCGGAGTGGCCCTCACTACTAAAATTATTCTACTTTTGATATCGCGACACAAATCACTCAGGACACGACAGTTGGCAACTGTTTTCAATGACATTGTCCGTCTGCTCACACGTGACGTAGTTCCTACGTTGTTGGATATGGGTTTAGAACATGCATTCGGGGGTTGATGAGCTTTCAGGATCACAGTGCAGCTCAGCGTTTCTAGCAGTGTTTCAAACTGTCTCCCGAAACTGCAGTGTACAGGCTCCTTTAACAGGTCAAGCGATCCCCCAGCAATGATTCTTTCGTCTTTCATAATGCGCCCCGCTTGCTGCAGAATAGCTGTTGCCTTCAGCAAAACTGGACGTGGGATACTTCATGGACATCAAACTCGTTCAAAACTGGGCAACCAATAGTCTTCTTCTTTCCTTTATACAACCGATGAGCATAAAGCATCCAACACACAAACAATAACCATCGCCCAAATCGATTAAGGCACTATGATTCAGATAGCACTTCAACATTATGGTGTTTCCGTCGCGAAAAAGACATGCACATGCTTTGATACCAGGAAGTTTAGATGGCAGCATCCGGACACGAAGTCAAGCAAAATATAATATATTCCATGACTTTGAACATGCCTGCATAAATTACCTTTATCGTATAATGCCTATGCATAGGTAAGCGATCTGTAAGTCGTTTTCGAAGAGAGTGTCCTTCCAACGACAAAGAAACGCTATAGTTGGCGATAAGATGGACGTATCAAAACCATCAGTCACCTAACTTCCTATTTTCCTTTCCCCTCCCCTCCTGTACCTAGTTCAACCTGTTTTATGTCATCCATATACACATAGGGGCTCTCCTTTTTCTTATACTCTATATTTTTTTGCTTTTATTAGCACAGTATTTGTTCTTTAAAATGAAACGCTTACCATCTCTTTTAGTCTCACAAGAGCATTGATAAACCCATCTACGCACGCGCACACAATCTATATGGCCCCCATAGCAATTACCGCCAATCCCATCTTCTTCCCCGGGAGTACCGAACAGCAACAAATTTTACACGAGGTCAGAATAGAGCATGATTCCAAAATAACTGCGACGTTAAATTATCATGGTACAATTAGTGCCATCATCGAGATTTTTGTGCCACAGGCAATTTGCCAAGCTCTCTTTCTGGGAGAGATCACCTTCACGCGGATGGCCGAACACCAGATCGTGCGACTGGAAACATCCGTATCAGAAACTGTCGAAAGGACGGTGCTGATATGTTGCATCGCTTGGAAATTGCCACCGGACAATCTGCATACTCTATCACGCATTTCAGTCACCCTTGTTTCTGGAGGGATAAGCAGAAAGACCTCAGAGCCATCGTCATAACACATGGTCATGACACCTCCTCCCTCGCAAGGATCCAGTCTACATCTGCCGACACCCCTGCGGAAATTCCGACTGCAACAAGACCTCCTTCCTCGAGATACTCGATACTAACCAATACGTATACTCCTCAGCTAAACACCCATGTCCTTGTATCCTTGAGTTCAACTTTTTCCGACATTGACTGTCTATTACTAGGCAACAGAAGCGACCAGCAATATGGCCGGTCTCAGCATCCGAAGCATCCATCGATACCCGCGTCCTCGACAGGCATCAAGATGGCATCTTTTTTGCAAAGGCTCGGCCTTGATGCATCGGCGAAGACACTGCACCTAAATAACCCCTGTCCTCCTTTGACGTCTCGCCCTGATTGTCCCAACCTCGTGCCTGCCAGGAGCGTGACAACACGACTTGTTGACCGTATCCGGACCAAGTTACAACGGCATTCCTCAGTGCGGCCAGCAGCGAGTGAAGAAGTGGCCGCCTCTATCATTCGGTCTTCACCACAATCTTTTTTGGCATCATCTTCTTGTCTCCTTCGAAGCTCGAATACCATATACTGTAGTCTGGGGCGGTTTGAAGCATCCCAGAAAGGTAAAGACGTTTAATCCTTGTCGATGATGATCCCACGCCTACACGTTCTCTTACGCTCGTGTACACACACACACATATATATATATACGAGCACGAAGCCCTTTCCAGCTTGGAATAATAAAAGGAAAAAAGAAAGGAATCAGTCAATAACATCTAAAAAGCTATAACTAGGGAACTGTATAGTCAGAGCGTCTCTAAGAGAGCCATAATATGCCTGTACACAAACAAATAAATCTCGATACAGTATGGGCGCATATTGTAGAAAGCGTATCTTTGAGTTGTTAATGCTTAGTTGGTACTTTCTGTGGGAATGAGAATGTATACTTTGAACTGGGCCATGGGCTCATATTTTTTATTTTCTTCAATTCCTATATCCAAGCTAAGGTTTGTAGAAGAAGAAAAATGGAGAGAGCATACAAATAGAAGAGCGATAGGGCAAAAAAAAGACTAATATAAATAAACATACAACCCAGCAGAGAAAGCGGGAATAGGGGGGCGGGGGAAGAATCTACAGACCATCATCATTAGCGTGTAGAAAGAGATATAGATAGAGATAAAATCACATAGGAAAAGAGTTAAGGGTAAAGAGGAATAGTATCACACACAAAAGCAGCGAAGAAGAGTGTAAGAGTATGTAAAGGTGATATAGGTAAGAGTAGAGGTAAGGGAACAGGAAGCAGTATTTCCAGACAAATTGGAAAAAAAAGAAAAGGTTATAGATATATAAAGACAACAGAGCAAAAATAAAGTGATCAAACAAAGCATGTATACATAAAAGGGGTTTGGGCGAGAAAGGAAAAAGAAAATCGTTGGACGCCGTGCAAACAAGAAACTAGGAAGCAAGTCTTGCAGCGTCAGTTACCATAATACCGGTGTGTTGGTAGCTTGGTGTGTTGTTATGACGAACGAAGGGGCTGAGTAGCACACGTCTTGAACGAAAGGAAATGTGTGGGGGTGTTCATCACTTGTAAAGTGGGAACACAACTAAACAGAAGCAATTCCTTTTTCTGGAGTCTACGGAACAGATACTGCCTGTTCCCCGTAGACATGACTAACAGCTCGTATTGCCATTGTCTTCGCATCCCATTGGCACACCCGCGCACTATCTGTATTGTGTTGGGAATTAGATTTTATCCAGCCATGTGGAACGCGAAATACATGTACCTTCTGGATAGCGGCAAGGCGGAGGATCTTCAAGCGCTTTGACTATTTGGCGTAAGTGGAATGCAGCTATATGAAACAAGGCGGAATCTAAGTATACGTATCTGTGTATGAGAACGACGCACACACGCGGGCACACAAGAAAAAAAAAATAAACTACTTACCGTATGGACTTTTGACTGCCGCCAAAATCATCGTGCCTTTAGCTGATACCTCTCTCGCTTGCATCAGCTCAGCGAATGGAGTAGGCGCTGTTGGATGGCGTTGTGGTTGTGGTCGCACCGCTGCGGCTGGAATAGAGTCGGCCCTTATGGTGGAGCTGTCATTAATATTTGCGCCATGTATCCTACCAGACGACGGCGGTGGCGGCGGTGCTAGCGGAGATTTGAAAGCAAACGGTTGTGGCGAACGCATCTGTGATTGCTGCAACATCTGTGGCTCGCGACCGGCCAAAGTTTTGGGAGGTGGACATTGGTTCACAATAATGGGTACAGAATTGGCCGAACATTGTTGTGAGATATCCGGCACCTCTTCCACCATTGGTACCGTTGGTTCCGGAGGATAGCTTTGGAGTTGTACTGAAGATGGGGTTGTTGCTGGCAAGGTAGCAACAACATCTGCGGAGCGCTGTGTCAATGGCGATATACTAGACACGGTGGAAGCGGACACACCAGGAGACATGGTAGTAGTAGACGCCGCATATTTCACAGGGGAAGGTGCAGCAGCAGCAGCTACAAGGGAAGCAGCGCCAGCAGTAACTCTAGCAGGAGAAGCCATGGCGGGAACTGTTACGGCTGAGGCACTATCAGTAGTACCAGTAACGGCAGATGGTTTGGCAACAGGAGCCGTTGCTGGTCTCTCTGCCGATTTCGGAGGTGATACATGCAAAGATCGCTTGCTGTTGTTGTTGTTGTTGCTGTTGTTGTCGCTGCTGCTGCTGTTCATTCCAGCGGCAGTAGTAGACGAACGCGCGACAGAAGCAGGTGCGACAGGGCCATATTTTTTCGCAATGGTAATGGGGGCCATGGGTTGGGGCGGAGGTACGGCCAGCCTAGCAAGGCACTCCGAATCCTTGCAGCATTCTGCAGCAGTGAGCTTGCGACCATTGAGAGTGGCTGGATTCGCCCCAAGCTCCAGCAAAAGCTTCACGAGGCGAGGCATAGCCAGAAAGCAGGCGAGGTGGAGTGAGGTATTCTTGTTGCCCCACACGTGGTTGAGAAAAGACGTAAGCTCCCTCGGGTCGGCGTGGAGACGCAAGAAGCTGACAATCTGACAGGCTAGCGCCTCGTTCTTGTGAAACATCGCAACCTGAAGCGCATTAAGATCAGTCGCTGTCTTCCCAAACCTGATCTGTGCCTCCGTTCGCCTAGGCTGTTCAAATTGGAGGACCTTGTGTTTGCTTGACGCGGGAAGAAAACTTGCATCATTCGACATCCTCGACATGAGAAGCGCGTTTTTGATGTGGACGATATGATCAGCATCCTGCGTGAGTGATTTCCATGCTTGCCTGTCGTCCGTGGCAAGGATATTCTGGATTGTCATCCAGATCTTGGGAATCGAGGAGCACAGTGTTGATGAATGTTTCTTGTGCCCATGATGACTGTGATAGTGACCAATGGTTTTGTGGACGTCCATGATGTTGAGTAAATACAGCTGGGATATTTACACCAGGAAGTTCAAGGAAGGGGGATTTTAAAAGGAAGAAAAGTAAAATGTTGGGAAGAATATACAACAGAGGATGTAATAAAAACAAGGGAGAGATAGCTTTTTTGAGAAAGAAGTTTCGCGGCACCCACAAATTTGAAATTATGTGCGTGTGAGTGTGGAGCGCAAAAGGTATATACTTCCCAGCTTTCCAGGCGAATAGGTGGGAAAAAGTACAAAAGCTGCCGGGAAGGAAATATATAATAACGAGGAGTGGAGGTTCAACCAAAAGGTGACAAAGAACTCGGAACAAAACAAAGCTGACTGAATTGAGGGGTATTTATTGGTTTTCTTCTTGGCGTTGATCGATAAGCTTTTTAGCACCGCAAATGTTGGTTCCATGTGCCAAAAAAAACATGACATTTTAGTGTTTAGAACCGGATTCCCATATATACAACCGGACATCCGCTGCACACTTTGATTAGTAGAAACAAATAATTCAACGCATGCATACAAAAAAAAAACAGAAAGAAGGGCCGAGAATCAATGGACCCACCTGATCCCCTTACTGTTCTATATTGAGATAGTAACAAAGAAAACGAATTTGGATACACATCCTTTTTAAGGTTCTGGCTCTGTGTATAGGGTCATCGGAACAACAGCAGCAGCAGCAGTAGCGAAGACCAGGCGGGAACGCCGCGCGAACACGACAGCTACCCAAATCACGAGCGCAACGAGGTGCATTCTGAAAGTTATTCGCGAAGCAAATATTAATAGTAATATGTCTAAACAAGTACTAATATAACGTGGCTATATGCAACCTACGGCAAGGCACAACTGTTTAGAAAATGATGAGACATAGACATTTTTATTCCCCTCCCCCTTTTTTACTATATAATAGTTGGCTGGTGGTAACGAGCGAGTAAGAGATATAAATACATGGTATATCCATTACTAACAGATGGATTGAAGGAGAGAACGCAAGCGCACGCGATATTGGCCGAGTATTTGTCCGTTCGACGTGAGAAAGTATTCTACAGTGGTATTGCTACTCTCTCTAATATGCACTGTTTACCGCTCCGCTTCAGAAAAAATTCGCATTTGTTTGCTATCAACCCCCTTGCGGATCTCAGTACAAAAAAACATTTTTGTCGGCGCGTACATCTGCTGTATACGCCGAATCCATTAGCTAAGCATGTAAGTAGATGGATGTTTACCATATAAAATAAGTATATTAATGCCAGACAGGGAAAGAGGCGTTCCTGGATGGCGCAAAACAGCTCTCTTTAAGAGAAGTTGACTTCATTCATTCAATGCGGCCCGCTGACGGTACATGAAAAAAGGAAGTCCCTGTGTGCACCGATCAGATCAACAAAGTACATTAAGACTGATCGCTTCTCTATTTGTCAATTGTGCATCTGAAATAACGAGTGATATATTTAATAAAAAGTGGGGAAGAAAATGTGTATGTGTATACCATTAGGACAATATGTTCCCGCTTCACGCGTAAGCGCGGGAGGTAGCGATGTCAATATTTAGGATTAACCGGATTTTCACTACCCCTATAGATTTTTTTTTTACTTCCGAACGCATGCATACAAGCCTTGCTCATTTTTACGTTGGGAGATCGTTGCTATGTCAACGCAGTAAGCGGTTTGGTTTCCCGGTCTGTGCGTACGGTTTCACTTTATTCTGGCCAGATACGCGTATATGACTTATGAAACGTGTTACCAAGCAGACTCACAAATGAAAAAGAAAGGTCGGAAAGGAAAAAAGGCGACGACTATAAAATCTGTAATATAGTTTTTTTCCAAACTCATCTCATGTAAATAGATGCAAGCGTCAAGTCGATCTGCTATAACCTTTCCAATGGACCATTCCATGAACCGCATGGCTACTACCAAACTAGTACCGGGACTGACGCTTGTACATGCGCATACATGCCATATATTTTTTCAGTTTTTTGTATTTGACTCGCCATGGAGCACGGAAAATGCCACTCAGAATATGCCACTTTGTGGCCAAACGGAGACCATCTTTTGCTATGATCACGATGGCCGGTGCACCCAACCATGACGATCCCATCAGTCAAAGTAAATCACATGAACTAAAAATGGTCTATATCATCCCATGATTTCTGATATGGTTTTCTCCTAAGAGAAAAAGACGGGGGGGAGAGAATCGCAAAGCTGCTAAAGTACAAAGAGTTTCATCAAATATCTCGCCCCGTGTGTCCAAAACAACAACAAAACAACAAAACAAAAAAACCAGCAGCGAAACGAAGGTAAGGAAATAACGATCTTGCTATCATGGCTAAAGCCTGCCTAAGATGGACTTCAACTTGTGGGGAGCTTTTAGTCCATAGTATATCGTCAGATGACCTGCATCAAATTGACGGCGCGTACGGGTCACCGGAGTCAGTGTTTGAGATTGACTCTTCACCAAAATAGCCATTTATATGATATTGTACACCATGTACACGGTAGTAAACAGATGTGGATGATAAAAGAGCGTGGACGTAGTCACAGAATGCTTCGTACGACGTTGTCTTTATGGTCGTATGCCCCCTGTATGCCATCAAGGATTCCATCCCAGAACCAGCCATCATGTTACTCCTATCGTCAAGTTCTCTCTGAGAGCACAGTCCTTTCAGCTCTTCGATAAAGATGGCGGGCTTTAAGCGCACATTGGGCGGATGACGGGATACGGAGGTTGTTCTTGAAGATGTATATAGTACACGATTTTACTCTTCTGGTGGCTTTTAAGAGTGGGACCGCACTTGAGCAAGTCGTTTACCAATTACCTATGCCGGTACATAGCCCTTGTTTGTTCGTCAGTTGAGCAATTCGTGTTTCAAATTTTGATCACAGACGACTTTTAAGAGAAGATCAAAATTTGGGGTATCCGGTATTCTGATAAGGTGTGAATTACATGATTTTTGGATTTACTGTTTATAGTTAATTTAGTAACATATGCCTTTATTACTACAGCGACAAAGGCCGTACTTCTGTGACGGTTATCAATTACGGTAAAAGAATAGTAAAAAACGATATGAAAAAGGTGGGTTGGTAAAGGTACTGCATGCGTTCTGAAAAGTCTTGACAGTTTTAAGATGCCGACGAACAGAGTGAACAGTTGAAAGCTTTGAGGGCAGTAAACAACTTCTCTTTGAGAAACATGATCCACTATGGTTCAGGTACTGATTTCAGACCCAATGCCATGTTAGATCGGATTCCATATGGCAACTTTAAATTGCACAAGATATAGTCATTTTAATCTTCTTCAATCGTGATGTAATAATGTTCTTCATCAGGTCCGTTTCTATTACACTTGATAAGAACTTCATGAAAGTATATTCGCATTCGTGGTGATCTTACTGGTCAACTCGGGGAGGTGACTGATCGTGGTTTATGCTATCGTTAGCGTTTTAAGAGACGTAGAAACTGGATGGGTAGATATTCTTCAATTGAGATAATGATATTCTGGAGCCATATTGTTTCTAAGTTCTTCCTTCCTGCCAATGCTAGCCAGTGATATATCTCTGGAACATCGTGATCCACACTAATGTGACGGTACTTGTAAACCGATACTGGTTCATATTGTATCTTGACAGATTATTATTACCAACAACATGTCGAGTCGTCTGAGCGAGAATTGTTTACGAAGAGCGATGAGCATTGTTGGCTTGCGGGATGGATTCGATAACGTTTTAGAGAACATAATTGTATCTTTATTGTGCGATACATCTCGCATGGGACGTCAGGGGAACCTCAGCCCCTGATTAAACTCATAGTTGCGGTGGACACGACTCATGCGGCACCAGAATGATGGATAGCTAGATTCTGCAGATATTGAAATAGCAGACTCGCACATAATCCATTTCTTATTTTATCGCGTCTTCTTCTCTCATAACTGCTTGCTATGCTGCCAAGCCAAAGTAAATTTTGCATTCTTGACTTCAAAGTATGCAGTTAAAAGGTAGGCACTACCGTATCCCACACAGGGTTGATCTGCTGACCTCGCGACAAACGGTTTTCTTGCTGCCCGAAGTAACCATTTATCATATTAAGAGTCCAGGTCATAGATACCACAATTTAGGCGTCAGCATTAAGACCGTATTCGGTGATGTGTGTCAAGTTATGTGTTGAGGGTGGATCGTGAAAAGGAGGTTTGCTGTCGTTAGTTTAACCTTTTCAAATACCTGCGAATAGCCACAGCAAAATCATCGCACGAATATTTACAGGCTTAAGTCTAAAGAGCATATAAGCATCTTGTATTCGGTGACATTGGAGAAATAGGCGAGTATTAAGTGGTTCAAGGGCTAAAGCCTAGCATGCCTAGTAATCAAAAAGGCGTACGCGACTGCTTAGCCAATCAGAATTCAATGGGGATCAATCCCAATCATTCCCGCTGAAGCATAAAATGTCACGGGTATCTCTCGCCACTCGGTTTGATGAGACCAACCACTCCAGGAGCGCCACAGCCTACTAACCTTTGAATCAATTTTACAGAAACAGCGACTGTCAAGAAATCAATATCCATAGTAATTAGCGAATAGCATTGATAATCGCCGTTCTGGGTTGCTTTGGCTTTTTTCGCTCATGACGTCATTTTCATCTGTCACTAAACGTAGTCACCTGATACCATAGTCCGATCCATTGCACACCGAAACTCAACGCAATTTTTCCAAGTGCATTCTTTGTGCCGATTTGTAAATTCTTGCTGGTAAGAAAAAGAAACTTTTAATGAAACCCACCAAAAGAGTTTCTTAGGCACTGCGGTATCTCCGACTTCAGACACAAACCTAGATTGCGCCTAGTCAAACAATACGAAAAGCGCCCTTGGGTACTTTATTTCCGCACAAATATCGGGGATGTCCCGCCGGCCCCGCCACCCGTTAGTTCGCCCCGTGTCAGGCATTTCAACGACATAACAAAATGAGTAGGAACAATAACAAACCAAAGTCCGATGATCTCATCGACCAATAGAGGCAGGTGAGACAAGTGCGGGCAGAGAGTCTCCTCAGCTGTCCAATGGCGATATTTTTGCTGTTGTATCTTTCATGCCAACCATTTGTCAGTAGTTTCCGGAAGTGTTGCGCACAACCGCTGCATGGGAACAAAGGAACGAAAGAATGAAATGTTCCAAATTAAAAAGAAATCGATCTTTTCATTTCTGTGTGTGTGTGCCGATCCCCTTTTTTTTGTGTGTGAAAGGCAAAAGCCCCGATTTAAGGCGCCATCAAATCACAGCCACGAAGATCTCTCTTTTCCAACCTCCATCCCCTTAAATAAGGGTACACGTATGGAAGTATGCTCATTTTAGGATAACAGAGAAGAGATGTATCTACCTGCTGGCTCTTTAAAGCAATAGTAAACTTTTTTTCTTCCGAATTTTTCTCTTGTCATTAAATGAGCGAAAAGAACCCAGCTCTTTTTAGGTCAAGGTGGAGTACTTGGCGAAGCGGCTCATTTGAGGCTGGATGTTTGGGTGCCTGGCTTGGCTTTGACTTTTTGGATCGTCGAAAGACACTAAACAAGAGCTTGTCACACAAACACATTTTTTTTTTGGTAAGCACGATGTTCTAATTTTACGCTGTGTGCATCCCTACGACATTCTTTTTCAAGCTTGTATCCCGACTATCCGTTTCTTTTGTTCGACTTTTCTGTTTTGTCATTTGCCGGCAACCTCTCTTCTTCACTCCCAGTCCGACCCCACACCCTTGCACCTCGCTGTCGCACTCACCGCTTTATCCCAAATCGATTTGGCCGAGGAACTTCCCCTGTGCTTTCTTTGTCCCTCTCTATCAACCTTCGTCATCGACTTGAACTTAATCGCGGGCGCCATGCGTGATTCGCTCTTCAAAATGTTTGGTTCAGTCAAACTTGTACAGGAGGTGTCCCGATCATCATCTGCGCAATCGCAATCCACCGCTAATCTTCCAAGCTCTTCGGGTCCCTCGGCAGTTGAGGTTTCTCCGTCCAGTTCACCTGATGCAAGCAGTTCCACTCAGCGCAACTCAGAACCTCTTTTGCCATCGCCATCCCCGACGACATCTTCGTACAGTAGCTACTGGCCGACCCATTCTGTGCAGCCAATACCTTTCAGCTTCAACAATTATACACCTGCGACGCCGAGTTTACCAATGTGGATCTCGTCCTATACCTACAATAAACCGACTCGGGGTGTCCGGGATTTGTTGTTTGGCGGGGCATCGACCCAGTCAACTCTGCCGCCCGCCAGTACCACAAATCCACGCAACCACTCTAGACGAAGCTCTCGGAGCATTCGCCGCTCGAGACAACTCTCTAAATCGGTGGTGGTGCAAACTGCACCGAGCCATGGCCGGAGACTTAGCCGATCATGGGCATCACCAGGCAAATATCTCCAAACGCTCGACGTGAACCCAAAAGACAAGAGCAAGACGCAAAAGCTACTTTGTCTCTGGCCGCTTCCTGTCATTACGCGTTACATCATCGCCCTGTCACTCTTGATATCGTGCCTAAATTTTTTCGACGTCTTGCATGTGTCGTGCTCTTCGCCTTCCTTAGTTCTCTATCGGCTCGACTTCGCGAATCTTGCCTTGTCACCCTTTTTGTTCACATGGTCGCTCCATGGTATTCTCATATTTGGCTGGAACGTGCTTGTGCTCGGACTGTTTGAGGAGTCGTTGACCCATATGCTCGGTGGAACGCGGCAATTCATCCGTCTGCTGGCTGGAATCGTGCTCGGTGTATCCGTGATCCGTCAGGGGTTAGGGTATTTATTTACAAAATCGACAGGATGGGCTGTCCCTATTTTATTCTTCAACGACTCAGTGCATGAATGCAGTCAAGGTAAATAGATTGGGTACTTTTCCGCTCCTCGTTTGGTATGGACGAAATAGATTATTAATTCCAGAGTTTAACATTAGGAATTGCGCCATTCCTTTTCGCACTGCTCATGGTCCAATCCTTAAGCCTCGAAGACAAGTACATCATGCTCTATGGCGACACCGATCCTAATCACAAATTGACAGTGCGCAAAGTTACGTTACAGCTTTTCATGTGCCTCGTGAATTACCTTGTAAAGAACATTCTCTGGTGGTCTCTCACTGGCTTGATAACTGGCTATATCGCTGCATTTATCATCCAAGCTACCATCCTTCGAGGAAAGCGCCATTCGACTTGGAGCAAAGAAGAATCATCCTTTGATGATTTCACCCGGCCTACACCGCTATGGCGATTGTTATGGTCAGCATTGAAAAAGGCTGGCGCAGTCGCCATGCTCGCTTTCTCCATTCTTTTGCTCTTTAACGCCTATTACTTGTCCCAAGAAGGGTCTGTCGATCTAGCCCTTCTTAATCAGCTATCTGATGACAGATACATGTTTACTTTTGTTGTCATGACTGCACCTCGTCGTGGTGACCCGGCATTCCTATCGCGCACGCTTGATTCGTACCTTTCCAACTGGCCAACCAACCCAGAACCCGAGTCACTCTATAGTCGGATCCAGGTCATTGTGTACACCCATTTTAGCAATCACTCTGGGTTTGATGCTGCGCGCGAACGCTATTCGACTGATCCCAAAGCACAGCGCTATATCAAGTGGCTGCGCGAAGAGGGTGCGGATGTGAATCAGAGGTTACACGTGTCCAAGGCTCTTCGACAGGCTGTTGGAACTTTCCAGAGCACTTATGTTGCATTGATGGAGGATGACTTTCCGATGTGTGGGTCGAATGCATGGCGGGATATCGAAAATACAATTTACAAGGCTCATCAGCAAGTGCCCGATCATTGCGGCGTGTTTGTTGGTACCGGTGGAAGGTAAAAAAAAAAGGACAAACGTAGCATTATGCGTTTTATTCTGACTGTCGCTCAACACATTTCCAACCATAGTGGCCTATTTCTTAAGCCTGAGATAGCAGCATTGGTGTCAAAGCTCCTATTCGACTACATAGATACGCCTCCGGATATTGTCATCCAAAAGTGTTTACGCGGTGATCTTCCTGAATGCCAACAATGCAAAAACACATTAGTTACTAGTAAGACGCTTCTCATGTACCATATCGGTTTCAACACATCGACGAGCACAGACCGTATATACAAAAAAAATGAATTTCAGTGTGGATGGCGACATCCTTTTGTAAGTACAATCTGAGCTTACATAAGGGGCATTCTGCTGATTCGCACATTTGTAGAACGGCGATCCGGACGTTATCACTCTTTAATAATGCAACAATAACTCCATAGACAACGACGGGCTCAATTGGGTGCCCTTGATACCATTCCATCTATCCTTGATTTCGCATCTTACTAGACTATATTTAATTACACACCATATACATCTTTTGTAAAATAGTACAGATCTGTTCGTTGGCTGCTTTTTTTAAAAAGAAAAAGAAAAACTTAGTTTTATTATGTCGTTATTATCATTATCATACTTGCTGTTTTTGTGACCGAGAGAAATGCACATATGTCTGGTACATATGAAACTGCCTAGTTTATCTGTGCGCATGAAGCGTGTTGGTACAGTGTTGACAATATACTAAATCGAGATTATTGCAACGTGCGCACACAAATGTCTGCAAGGAGGAAATAGCCCTTTCGAATACCAATAAAAGTCTTCCAATCCATTTCCTATATGGCTTTTTCTCGCTTTCGCTTTCGTCTTACAATGAGTACACGAGGTGCAGCATACGAGATTCGTTTTTGCAAAGACAATGTGTGTGAGAGAAAGATTTGGGGAGAGGCGGGGGAAAAGAGCCGATTAACTCATGTAAATCTCATCTTTGCTGTTTAACATGCCATTGTAGATCGTCCAAGTGTTTGACTTGTCAAAAAAGAATGAATTCAACGAGCAAAAATTACCATACGGTACGAAAATTCTTGTCCATAAATGAATTATAAGATCTTCGAGAATACTGAATGGCGACAGTAAATAAAAGAATATGATGAAGACGATGTGATAAACGGACGATTACGCTACTCAAAATTGCTAGCCGAAGCGTCTCCAACTATGACCGCTCTTCCTTCTTCTTCTCCTCCTCTTCAGCTGACGGAACAGGGATCCCACCCGATTCCAAAACCTACCCGCTCCAATCAGGAGATACTCCTGCAAGTCGAATCCAGGGACAAAGATATCAGTCAACCAACGTGGTCTTCGGCGTCGTTTTCCTCGACTTCTTCAACTTGTTATACCAAAAGCACACCATCCAACGTATGCGTTAACACTGCCCTGCGTGACAATTTGATAGCCACGATACCCCCACCCTCTCGCATGCACCAGAACCAGCGGGACGGCACTAAAAGCGCTAGCAGGTCCAACACAATGGAGAAATATCATGAAAGTGGTAGTACATACGCTACCACATGTAGCAATATTCCTGATATGAGCCAGTTACCGTCACCTATCAACCCACCCCAACCCGCCCTACGACCAATGACGTACCGAGAACATTGGTCCATGTCCGATCATTTGCCACCACATGTCGAGACGGACGCAGATGCAAAGAGACAATACGAGATGGAAGAGAGGCGGGAAGCAGCAACAGCAGCAGGCTGCTGTTGTATCATCTGTTGAATGATGCTCCCTTTCTTTGGTGTGCTGATATTACATGCCCTCGCTCTAACGTGGATGATAACAAACAAATGTATTTGTAAATTACTGAAGAATCCACCCTTGTAAAAAAAATAGATGAAAGAAGAGATATACGTAGTAATATCCTTTTCTTACATCCAAGCGATGTAACAAGTGTATTATACTGCATTACAAGCATCTAATTGATGGTTTACTCGACAGACGAGAATCCCAATTTCGGTAGCAACTCTAAATTCGATAATACCTCTGTACCACATGCCAAAGTCTTGTCATTTGTAAAAGCGATTGCTCTCCTAAGATACCCGATTGGAGAGGTTTCTGTGGGGAAGTGGGCTGCAAGAGGGGGGAATCAATCCTTTGATGCGTGGTCATCCTCTCTGCGTAGCCAAGATTTCTCGTCTCACTTTTTATCCCTACGAAGCCCAGCCAGGGCAGGAAAGAACAATGCGAGCATTTATAGTTTTTTAACACCGAACTGTGGCATGCTAAGAAAGAAAGCAACGTCGATCTTCGATTTTCCACTTATTGCAGCTCACTAGACCAGGAATAGATGGTTTTCCTCCTCCTCCTCCTCCTCACCTTAGCATCCGCTTCCCCCCTTCCCCCTCCTCCGTGACTCTAATCGTTCTTATAACTAAATACGGTGTTTTATAAGGAGAAAATGAAAGGGGAGCACAAGCGGCTGCCTCTCATTTATTACGTAGAAACGAGTTCCGGCGGGGGTTCTCGAGGTCGATGATTGCTCGTGTCACCATGTGGACGATAATGTGGCGTTCATACGTGCGCAAAGACTAAATGAATGCGCCAGCAAAGTGATATTGGTTAAGGTTTATTTTTCTATTATCGTTCTCGTTCGTTCTACACGCAAGCCGAGGAAAGCCCCAGGGTGGCTAGATATCTTATTCCTTTCCTCCCTTTCTATCCCCGCATTTTTCCTTGTCTGTTCACATGTTTGCGTGGAGGAGATACGCTACTGTTGCCTTCGAACTAAAATATATGTAATATATATTATATATGTATGTACGTATGCGATGATCGAATTGCGATGCAGCGATCTGTAAGCTTGATTTTTTTTTTACTTGTTTCAAATCTACACACCACAAATATATAGGTGTAGCAGCAACCCTCATAAGACCTCAAATACGCCATCATCACATATTCTCTAATCTTACCTTTCTACCCCAATACTCATCAAATGAGGATTTATAGTGGTAGAGATTATCTAACTCACTTCCGATGCTATTGTTTAAAACACACACACGTTCAATCACAAGTATAGATATATATATTAAATATATGCGCGAATGGTAAAAAGTAAGATAATAGTACCATCGACAATACCAGTAGGACGACTTAAGGAGTATTATAATTCTTGTGGTGATGACTGCAGACAACAGCACGAGGGGGTGGGGAGAAAGAGAGATAAGAAGGAGTCGACTGTTTTAGAGTACGAGTTAGTGCCAGCTGTGGTGATAGAATATACTTGTGCAAGAACGAGCTAATGAGCTTGTCTGCATCAACATCTATTGTATTTTTCTGAAAAGATAAGAATAAAAGTAGCCTTCCACGTGCTACATAAGGAAAGATGCGAACTACTACAATCACAGAATGAAAAGCTATTTTTTGCTTCAATATAACTGTACATTATTCTCAATCCAACCACTATTAGGGTTCGTCGAACCCTGCGCTATTTCTTATATCATCTCATTTTATGTTTGTTGTGTGCTCGCCCAGAATCAAACAAGAGGATGGTTGGTTCATTTGCGCACAGGTGCCGAGTTTGTCAGAAAGGCAAATGTATTCTTTCTCCTTCCCCACCCCTTTTCTATTTCTCCCTCTGCCCTACTTAGCTCCTCCATTTTAATATGTGATATATCTCCGCCGAATCTCTCGTTTTTATATACCAACGCCCCTTCTCTTTTGCATAGTATGTATTATAACAGCCACTCTGATCAGACGATCTTTTTTGCTCTTCCCTTTCTTTAAATCTCCATATTCACAACAAATGCCCGATCACCCGGCAGCAGCATTACCTAATTCACGGCAAATGTTGGGTGTCTCCTTGGCGGCGTATCTCGACACCGATCTGAGCGGTAGAGCAGAAAGAACTACGAATCTAATTTCATCAAGAACGTTCATTGACACGGAGTACGAAACAGTTATCACATGTAATAATAAAAGCAGACCGATGGGAAGCACACACCACCGAGCCAGTCTCGCTGACAACCCTGGGTTGAGCCGTAAAACCCAACAACGGTCCCTATTTCGTAAACGGTTAAAATCTGTCTCAGCCTCTCTCTCCAATGCTCATCTTGACAATAACAACCAACGATCAACCAAGAACAATGATCCAACCAGAAAGAACACAAAAAAATTACCCTGGGGTCGAGTAAGTTACCCCGATAGCTGCCTGGACAGCGCATAATCGCCCTGCATATACATACACATATGCTCATTAATTTTTAGACCCTAATTGCCTTGATGAGGAAAATACGTTCGGTAAATAGAGAAGAAAGAAAGAGATAGAGAGACAAAGAAAATTCAACGTTTGCGCTGGGTCTAACACTTGTCTAAACGTGCACGCACACCGTGTTCCCGTTCCTTTCTTCGCGTCAATCAGAAACGCGATGGATTACAGCGGTCACCGTCTGTTCCATTACACCTGGAGTCTGAAAGGTGCGCGCTCGATAAGGCACCAGCGCACACGCTATCCCTTTATCCCTTGGTAAGCACCCGATCAATGGAGAGCCAGCTATCATCAAACAAGCAGGGTCCAGAACGCCAAGTCAGCCTTCATGTAAATAGCAATAGTGCTGTGAGCCACAGAACAATCCAATCATCTAGTGATTTCACAATGCACTCCGTCTTTAACACATTCTTCTGCTGTGACGACGAGTACGATGAAGACGGGGTTGTTTCATCGCTGTCCCCGGACCTCCATGACGTACAAGAGGACAACCAGGAAAATATCGATAATCAAAGCGAACCTGCTGCTACAGAAGCAACGAAACAGAACTATGAAAGTGACCCGTCAGCAATAAAGAACCGCGATGCATCGAGCGAGCGACTGCAGCATGCAGCACCCTCCATTGATTCTTCTTCTTCTTCTTCTGCAAAAGACATCGCTCAAGAGCTATGGGACAATGGGGGAAAGAGGAGTGTTCTCCCGTCTTTATGTGGTCGCGAAGGGGTTGCAGAATGGCTAGGGAAGAAGTAAGTCTGAAGTAGCGCTCGCCTGCCCTATCCCCCGGGTAATCTGTCTTTTTTATCCGGCACATATCTCATCTCATATTTTTATTTTCAGCGACCCATTCAGGGCAAATGTATTGAAGCATTACATGGGCCATTTTGACTTTGCAAATAAACGACTCGACGACGCATTCCGCATGGTGTGCAACAAGTTCTACTTTAAAGCCGAGGCCCAACAGATAGACCGTATTCTTCAGGTGTTTGCGTTACGCTACTGGGAATGCAATCCCACGCATGTGCTACGGAGCTCAGGTGTGATGAACCGAGATTCTTTCTCCAACCTTTTGACTTTTCTTCTTTTTTCCTAAAAAAAAAAACCTCGCAGACATTGTGTATGCAGTTGCTTATTCCATGCTACTGCTTAATACGGATCTGCATGTGGCGCAAGAGAAAAATCGACACAAAATGACACGCTCAAAGTTTATCCAAAATACCATGGCTACCATACATGACCTGGCATTCCCTTTATTGCGTGCGAATACCCCATGCTTTCAAGAACGAGAATCTCGGTCGCTGTTGCCCTCAAGTGAGAGCGTGGTGTCAGGCATGTCCATCAGCTCGACTGCAGCTCCACCATCATCTCCAAAGTGGATAATACTTCGACGAAGTATGAGCTTGGCCGGACCAAATGACATCCGTTACAACAACAGCCGTCATTCCCTTTGGATACCAAAAGTCTCAGGCAGCGGAATACGGAGTAAAGATATGAATCAATGGTTCTCTCAAGTGGAGGCACTCTTGAAAGACATCTATGATGCAATCAAGGCAGAAAAATTCTCGAAGGCTGGCGACGACGAGGGTAACATTGGCGAGGAGCAACAGAAACGACGGAAACGACGCGGTCGGTCGCTCCTTTATATCAGAGACGCTCCGAATAGCCATGATAAAGACAGCCAACACCAGATGGATGATGATAACACCGATGGAGCTTTCACATCGCCCTTGCCAGTAACCGATGCATCGCCAAAGTCCATCAGAGAAGGACTTTTGATGAAAAAGCACGTGATGGGGGCAAACAATAGAAAGCCAAGACAACGGGACTGGCAGCTCTGCTATTTATCCGCTCGCGATGGTACTCTGAGCATTTACCAACCCACAGGTTTGATTGCGGACTGTGACAAACGTGTATGTGGAGCTACCTCCCAAGATCGACGGCGGGGGAGCCTCTCCATTCTGTTGCCAGGTCAGATCCACGAGAACCGACGGCTTGATCTAGAACTACACAAAACAACGTCCAACATGCTACACCAAACATATCATCTTCGCCATCCGTTGGTAAGGAAAAAAGTATAAAGAGAGAGAGGGAGAGGAAATGCGTGTGTATACAGCGTGAATGCATAGTAATGCGGAACCTTAATATGAAATGCAGCCAAGCCGAGTTCTTCATAGAATAGACCTTAAGCATGCCCTAGCAACCGCACTGCCGTCGCCAACAACATCAGCTGGTGACCATCACGTCTTTTGCCTCCAAACAGCTGATGGTGGGGTGTGGCTCTTTGAAGCTGCAGATCATAGCTCGGTTCTGGAATGGGTCTCGATATGCAACTACTGGGGCGCCCGTCTAAGCAAAGAACCGCTTAGCGGTGCTGTGGGTAGCCTTGATTATGGTTGGGGAGGGTCCTTTCCTTCCTCGGACCAAAGCCTTGTCAAACCGGAAGAGTCCGTTTCTGCTGGTGCTGTGACTGCTACTACTCCTTTGCCAGAATGGAAGCCGCCACTTCCTTGCGTAGTGCCGAGTACGTTATCGGAGAAAGAGCAACTGCAAGCGCTCGAGAAGCGTGTTCTTGCGATTGATAAAGATCTCGACCTTCATCGCGAAGGAAGACGGCATATATATGCTAGGGTACTTCTTCTTCTCCTCTTCCCTTTCTATTCTTTTCTATACACACACTATGTCTTTCCCATCCGCTCATTTATTTATATAGTTTTCCGGATCGCCTTCTCAAATTCAGAGGGCGCTTGACAATTGGGAACGGAAGGCACAGTATATGATCCAGGAACTTATCAAGACCCGTACTTATTGCGATACTCTGGCACAATTCATTGGCCCACCATAACGTGGACGTAACCGCTGCTGGTCAAGCTAAGATCAATTGTATATATATGACACTTGATCACCGAATACTACATACAATCTCTCTGATATTTTTCTTTGTATAATATATATATATATATATATGTATATATATAGTGTGTATCTTCGGATGTGATCGAAAAGAAAAGAGAAGAAAACCATTTGGAGGGGACGGAAAAAATTATTTGGTTGCTGTCTGGTGAAGCCGACGGAAGAGATGTTCGTTAAGAAAACTTTTTTTTAGTATTGTTGCTCTTTTTGAGTTTTACAATAAGAATAGCAAGTAAGCAACAAAGATGACTGCAAAGGTGCAATGATGTCCGCTTGAATGTGAGAGTGGTGTGGTTGCAAGGGAGACATGAAGCGGGCCATACTTTCCAATAGAATCGTCCGGGTAAGGTGCGGATTGGGTAGGGTGGAAACTAGAGACGGTAGACGAGCTAGCAGGATGCGAAGGTATAGGGAAATGAGTCAGCACAGTGGTGGTTGGCGAAGGAGAGTGAATTGCGGACGATGTATAAAGCGTGCTTGTTGTGCTACTGTTGCTGGCGGTAACGGCGCTGGTCGTTGCAACGGCAGCAGGTGCAGTTTCTGCGGGTGATGGTGCCAGACTGCTGATGCTCGCGGTTGTTGGGTTTTGATTGCCTTCTTGAGCTAATATCACTCTCGCACTGAGAGCGTATAGGAAAAGTACAAATAAATTCATGGAGGGAGGAAGTGGGGGGGGGGAGGAAAGAATCACTAGCACCACTGAGACACAGAACGAGAGAAAGGAAGAGCGAAAAACGAGAGGATGAAGAGAGGCGAGACAAAAAGAGGGCAAGAGAAGGGGAGCCTATTACTCGGCGGATGAAGGAAGAAGAGGGGGGCAGTGGATGGTCAAAAAGGGGCGGGTATTGTTCTTTTCTTTTGTGATTGGAAAGGGATGAGGAGGAGAATATCAAGCAGGCATGTTCAATCCCATCCAGTCTTCGTAGAAGAAGCACCTTTTTTCAAGTTCGCCCTGTCCCTCAATAGAAGCTCCTTCTCACGTGCAAATATCTCTTGCCTTTTGTGAAGGTCGCCAATGTAATCCACCGCTATGAGCAAAAAAAAAATAAGAATCCCTATCAATGCGTAATCCAAAATCGGCAGACGTGCACGGAGTAAGCAGGACATACCTTTACTCAAAATCTCCCATTTGCTTGTCTTTGCTCCCTTCTCGACCGGCAAGACATTCATTAAGTCATCAAATAGTTCTTTCATTTCCTTGCGGCGTCTGCGCTCTGCCAGCTTATGACTCTCGCGCAACTCGGGTGTCCGAGAATAAGGGGTTTCTGATTTTCGACGTTGTTCGTCCACGTGTAGCATGCTCGGTATAGAATGCCGTCGCATAGGTTCTACTACCGATTCTTTTGACGACGAACCATTCTGGTTGAAGATATTTGCTTGGGCGGACGAGGTGTCGGGCGAGCCAGGGAGTGAGGAATCACGTCCAGTGAGATGCGCAATGGAAGGTAAGGAGTCTCGTCTCCAGCGGTCTGTTCGCCCCGTGAGGTCAGGTCGGTGATCTAGGGGCGAAGGTCGCATAATATTGGGTGTCGTCGGGTGTTGTGCCGGAGTCGTGTCCATTGGCAACGCATTATGCGTCGAGCCAGTAAAATTCTGAAAAGACGGCAGACCAGGAGCATCAGTAGCGGAGTGACATAGCTTATGCAAGGGCAGCCTTTGCTCATTGTCCACGGCTAAAAGACTACGGCCATTAGGTATGTTCATTATATTAAAAAGCTTGTATGGTGGGGCGAGAAAAAAAAATAGGATAACTAAGGGGGAGAGAAAAGAGAGAGAGAAAGAGAGAGTAAGTATACAATAACAACAAAAATTACAAATGCCCCGCAGAAAATTAATGACCTAAGAGAAAAATCGGATCCTGGTTGTCCTTGCATCAATGTGAGCAACCGTAGCTACAAATTCATTTTAATAATAATCTATATCAGTCCGCCCCATTCCTATGGATATACGGTTGCTTGATTAACAAGGTACTCGACGCAGATACGGTTCCGTGGGCTACATATCCAAAGGACCTGGTTGAGTCTGTCAGAGTTGAATATGGCACTACGAGAAAAGATAAACTTGCCACGATCCTTTCAAAAGCGTGAAGGCTTCACTCGAAAATGTACGTTTCACGGTTTCAAATGTACCCACACGTCGAATAATTCCACATCAGGTTTCAGCTTCCCAAAATTCGAGAGAGAGAAAATATTAGAACGTATATGATATTGCAGGCTCGCTGATCTATGCTTCCTTCCCACACTCTCAAATGATTCGATAGGGTAGAGGAAATCCGAGGCCTATCCCCTTGATCGAAATGAAGCATAGTCGCGCGCTTCACCATTTTCTCGGCCCCGTGGCTTGGAAACCGTTTTTGATTGGGGGAAGGCTGGTGAGCGGGGCGCGAAGGAACATAGAAAGAGGTGGATGGTGAGAAGAGGGCCCACTTTCCAAGGAGACACCATGCCTGACACTGTCGCTAAGCAGCTCAATGATCTCACGATTCAGTCATCGCCTAAGTCTACCAATGAGCCCTTAACTCCAAAGTATGATCGGAATGCACTCAAGGAACGATACAAAATCCTTGGACGAGATCCTGAACAAAGTATGAATGCATATATATGTGTAGATATAGATAGCAATATGGGTATCTGTGCCGTTTGTTAACAGGGCGAGGATGGATAGGCATTCTTAATGCTGTACGACAGGCATGCCATCAGACGTTTTTACGGGATGACTTTGGGAAGACGCTGCAGAGCATCAAAGCCAACTTTGTACAACGGGATTATGAGGGTATTTTTACAGCGGATGCGAACAGCTTAGCTGTTTATAGTGCGGCATACGTGCCCGGGAGAGCCCTCTGCTACTTTGAAATCTTCAGCCAGACCCAGTTTCGAAAGCTGCTTGCCAAAGAAACAACAATTTATGCGGTCGGTTCCGGAAGCGGGTCCGAATTGGTGAGCTTGGCGGCCGCTATGACGCGCTCGCCTGCAGAACACCAAAAGGTCAACCTCGTCATGCAAGATCTCGGAGACTGGGCTGGTGTCCTCAAGAGCTTCGAGGCTACTGTCAGAAAAGTATGGAAAATTTCCGATCAGCAGCTACTCTGCACCTACGAACATGGCGATGTCCTTGACCCTGCAGGTTTCGAGGAACGGAACAAGAAGATCCAGAATGCAGATTTAATTACTTTTATGTTTGTCATGAATGAGCTCTTTGTGAAAAAAGCATCTGCCATGGAACTCATACAGTCCCTCGTCCGGAATATGAAGAAAGGGGCCCATCTTTTGGTAAAGAAAAGGAGAACTTGCCCACAAAGGGGTACCATAGTTACCGATTACTGACATGCTTACAGGTGGTTGAATCGGCTGGCTCCTTCTCCCATCTTAAGGTTGGTGGCAAAACCTATATGGTGTATATGCTCCTTGATGCTATTAAGGACCTTCGATGCATCATTGCAGAAGATTCCCGTTGGTACAGGCAAGTGAAATAATAACCATCCGCCAGTCAATATCTGTTCGATGCTCAAAGTTCTTGCTGTTCGCCAGACATCCTGAACATCTGAAATATGTCCTTGATGTACAGAACATGCGTTACTTTATTAGATTGTACAAGAAGATTTGACCCACATGTCCCGCGGGAGGGCACGTGAAGTGACGAATGCACGGGTCAATTTATATCTTTAACTTCATATCACATATTATCCCATTTAATCTCTCATTTTTCCAGCATGATACTAAAATGACGCGTCAACGATCCATCTTCGAAACGATACATTTATATACTTACTGGTAACGTTTTGTTATAATCGTTTGTTCGAGATACAACGTATCGCTATGAGTAGGCAAGCCTTGATAAGCACATTCTTTCGTACGCTCTATCGAATATGCACATACCTTGATTCTGGGTGACTTATACAGTAAAAAGAGGAGAAGGGTTGCCAAGAAAATTAAGCCAACAGAAGGGCCGTCGTCATTACTTGTGGGTTTGATATAAGGCTTTGAATTGACAAACCGACGATCGTTTTCATCAGGGAAGAACTGACTTCCCGCTTGATCGAGTTCGAAGGATGGAATATCATCCATGGGTCTGAGAGGAAGAGTGTCTGTACGCTCTACAGTATTGAGCGCTTTCTCCAATGAATCATTGATGCTGTCGACCGTGTTGTCAATTTGATAGTCATCCAACGTAACCAAGTCATTCTCTGTAACGTATTCTTCTTCAGCCGTCTTGTCCGTTTGGATGCTGGGCAATTCTTCTTCAACTCTTCCTGGATACTGCATTTTCTCGCTCTGTTTGTTGACTTGGTCTTCGACAATAAGGCTGCCGCTTTTGCTGTTAACGAGCATCTTGGACTCACGCCCGGACCCTGACTTTGACCCGGGATTCGCGTGCTGCTCTTTTGTGTCATCAAATAAGTTAGGTACGCCCTTGTCGTCATCGTCGGTCTCTCCATTCTGCTGAGCATCCCAAGGATCCTCCTCCGTGAGGTCACTGTCGTCTGTGTTCTCATCGTCAACGACAGTCGTTTCTTCCATCTCCTCTGGATCGGTAGCATCAAGATTCAATACCGGGTATTGGTTGTCACTTTTTGACTTGCTAAGCTGGACTGGCACTTCATCATCATCATCATCGTCGTCGTCGTCGTCGTCAAAAGACAAATCGTCGTAATTATCGTCGTCTGATGAAACATCGATCGATTCATTGTCTTCCTCGGGCCCTTCCTCATCATCATCCAAAAGTCCAACTCTCATATCGTTCTCATCATCCAGTAGTCCGACCTCGGTATCATCATCGTCCAATAAGCCGACCTGAAACTCATCGTCATCCAGTAGACCGACCTGGTAGTCGTCATCATCCAGTAAGCCGACTTGCTGGGCTATAGGAATACTGGGCACGGAAGCTGCGTCAATGAAGATATCCTCTTCTATGTCACGGCCGTCTGTGCGACCAGGAGGATCGCGGTTAAGGTCGCGTTGATCGTTACGTGGAAGAGCGCCATCATGGTTATAGTCATAATCGGCCCATTCGTCAGTGAGCTTGTTGACAAGCTCTTTGTTTGTCTCCTTGTTCATGTTATAGGGAGGCGCTGCGCTTGCACCCGGTAAGAGCAACGTTGCCGCTAACGAAGTAGCGGATGCTAGAAGGCTTCGACCACGCATGTTGATTTGAAAAGGAATGAAGTTGGGGACGAGGTAAGGGTTCGAGAAGGAACGATTAGGAATGTTGCTAGGAAGAGATGGCCCACGCCCGGTCGAGTGGGGAATAACCATGGTAAGGGTATACAGTGCAACCCTGCTGAGTTCTCGCCTGCTTATTTCAGGAACTTCGTAATGTGTGTGCAACAGCTATTTTCGAAATAGAAACGGGAGTTCGTGCAATTCCCCGCATTGTTGAGCTTCCCGTTGAGAATAGCTTAGGAGTTTGACGTGTGAAAAGGGAGGTCAGTGTTTGAGTTCCTCCTGCACCTCCCATATTCCCCCATATCCTCCTCTGTTAATTGAGTTGATGGCACAGATCAACTGGAATCAATTAAAAGACAGCAGCAATCGCAAGGTTACACACACTTGGATAAAAATTACATCCACCTCCCCAGGAGATTGTGATGAAAGTGATATCCATCCGCATTCTTCACGTCCCAACGGTTCTTTCCCTCTTTTGTTCGTCTAAATACGACTGATCTATTCTATTCCGCCTTCATTGCCTTTTCCGCACGCTTGATCGAGGCCTTATCTGTTTTCGGTTGCTTGCTTGCAGCTCCAATGTTGAAAGGCGTCTCGACACGGAAAGGCCGGCGAAGTGGCCCAGAGGTTGTCGACTCTCCCCAAAGGTGGATGCGTGCCTCCTTAGTGGTGAAGAAGGTCTTGAAGGACATGATCGATTGGATGATCAATGGCTGGACATATTTAAACTTGAGATGCATGAAACCAAGAAGTAAGATCTGAGGCAACGCTTGTCGCATGGTTTTCTTGATTTCCGCGACATCATAGTCTGATATACAGAATTACATTAGAAACCACAAATCCAACAAAAAGATCGTATATCCATTCAGACGTTTGTCCCCTTTTCCCCCGCCTCAGTACCTTTGTATGTCGTTGACACGAGAGTCTCTGGCTCTTCAGTCCCATCCCATTTCTGTTGTGCAGCCTCAACGTAACGAAGCGGCGTCTGGTCTATCAGTTGTGTCCGATCGATGACCGGTCAGCTTCTGAGAATATCAGATACACCTTTTCCTCCATGCTTACCATTCTTTTGATTCACCTTCCATATGAGATAACAGTTCAGGCCAAAAATGATCAGCTGGGTCGTGATATACAGAGCTCGGAGACCCCAGAGATAAGTAGGGTCTTCCAGAGGAAGCCCCTTGGTCACCTGCCGTATGCCCAAGAAAACCGCGAAATTGAAGAGCGGATGATTTGTAATTGTCGAGAGCGATGGCATGGGGGAAGGACAAAGAGAGGGAGCAAAAGAGAAAGAGCTGGAAACGAAGACACGCCCGCGTACCCACTTTTGCGCTGATTTCTGGAAGGGTGGTGCAAAAATACCGAAAGCACCAATTGTAGAGGGTCAGGTGACTTGTCCGAAGTTTATCTCCCCAGAATGAGTCTCCGCTTCCCCTCTTTTCCCGCTCACTGAGGATCAAACGCAAGTGCGTTCTCGCACTCCCGATATACGTTTGGTCCCTCTGCCTTTTCTTTAGCAGAAATCATTTTTTTATACTGTAACAGATAAGAAAAAAAAAAACAAAAAAGTAGAACTTAAAAATAACCACCCGCTCTTTCCATCCGACGGCTATGGGATGGTGGAATCTCTCGAGGGCCGCGGGGTCGGTCATCGTAACGCTGGTTTTCACTGAAGTAATCAGACACAATATCGTCTTCGTAAGGCCTAGCCGGCGACCTTGATCGCATAGGTGGAACTCTGCGCTCGCTGAGGTATGGCCTTGAACTATCGCCGTCTTCCTCGTAGCCAGAGTACCGGGATCTTTGATAATTATCGTATCGGTTAGTACCGCTGGGAGGAGACCGCTGATAATCATCATATCTGCCTCCATTTGAAGGGGATCGATGGTAGTCATCGTACCGGCTATTGCCAGGAGGTGACTGTTGGTGATCTTCGTATCTGACCCCTCCATTGCCTGCAGGCGACCGCTGGAACTGGTCATCGTATCGGCCACCGCTTCTGCCGTAGCGTGGATTCTCGTCAGAATAGGATCTATTATATCTTCCACGCTCTTCAGGGGGGTCCCTCGCATTTGCGAGACTGATATTATGAGCCTGACGTTGCTGTCGCAGCTCTTCACGCTCACGCTCTCTCTGTGTCATCTTGGGCTCTGAGGACTCCCAGAGACGCTGCTTTCTCCCGCGCAGAGACCTGGAATGCTCTGCCGGATCGAGATCATCCTGTTGAGGATCTGGGTTATGTCTTGACATTGCTGGTGTCTTTGCTTGAGCTGGGGTGTGCTCATCAAAGAGCCAATGAGGTAATGGCTCGTGCTTTCTTTGATAGTATTCTCTTAAGATACGTGATACGTGAGATTCGCCTTCCCAATCTGACTCGTCGGAATCTATGTTTCCCGAGTCATCCGTTAGATGGATAGACATTCTAAAGGAGGCTTAACAGTTTTACCTGGTCCATGATCATCGCGTGCAGGCATCTTTTCAGCCATATTCTGGGTCGCCTGAACAAGTTTGCCCCATAATTTGGTGCTCTGCTTGGGCTTCTCGTCTGAGAAAATATGAACGTTGTAAGCAGTTGGGGTAAAGAAAGAAGATATCGCAGCCTCCCAAATTGCTGTCAGGGAGCTTACATTTCTCACTGAGCTGTTTCCACTTATCGTTCTGTCGCACTTTGCCCCAGAGTTTTTTGCCACCTACACCGGTAGAAGACGGATCCCCTTCGGGGAGATGCGCTGCAAAGTTGTTAAAATATATAGACTCCTCATTCTCATCGCCTGTGGACTGATTGTTGGAGGATGTCGGTGCAGACGTAGCAGGATTGGAGCGGCCGAAAAGTGCCCATTTGCTGCCTGTGGAAGTTACCGAGGACGTGTCTGAGAGGTTATTAGAGTTTGTGAAGCTACTCGAAGAAGTTGATGTTGCGGAGGTTGATCTCGAGCGATTGTCATTGTCGGAAGGCGAGCCGAGTTTTTTAGGCACTCTCAAGTCGTCACCAAAAGCGGTGGGTAGTGGAGGTAAAGGGGGACGAATAACGTCTTGACATTTGTGTCGTGCTGGATATAAACCGACATCTTGGCCGCAATCTTTGCAACAGACAACGACCTTGGATATTCGGTAGTCAACTGCTTGGGCACCCATAGCAACGATGAATGGAATTGGAGGTTAAAGGAAAGTAAAGAATGGAAGAATGAATGTAAGAAAGAAGGAACGGGGTTGCTGAGGGAGTAGGAGAAGAAGGGGGATTTCGGTGGGGTGATGGGGGGTGGGAGAGGAGGTAGAAAGGAAGTGGAGGAGTAAGAAACGCAGTTTAGCGACTCTCAGTCTGAATGCTCTAGATTCAGTGTGGGCAGTTAACCCTTTCAGGTCGCGTGCGCATGCGATGGTTGTAAGTCCATTCGCTTTCCGGTCAGCCGACCTATGCAGGCTGGCGCACTCATTCACATCTTTCCTTGCATCTGCATGTGTAATGGATCATAGACACCTTGATGTTACACAGCACACTATCCTCGTGCTTGGAGTTGGCTGTCGAAATGAACACTCTTTATTCTTTCTTTTGGCGTGCTATCTGATCAAGATCTAGTTACTAGTTATCAAATTATAAATGATGTTTTCCCATGTGCTTTGTGTTGTACAGCCCTCAAGCGTCATCTGCTGAACAAAGGCTGCCGACAAAGCTAATAGGAACGTGCAACCAATAAGAACAAAACCAATTTCCAGAAGGCCAATCAAAAACAATTTAAAACAAGAGAATGGCGTGGACACTGCTCATTGTTGATTAAGACGAACATCGGCGTGTTTATTACTCTGGTGCGGATACCAGCTCGGATGATATTGGCAATTGATGCTCCCTGTAGGACAGTAAGTCCCTGTCATCCGCTTTCTGGAACGCCACAGTGCTTGCAATGAGCAACCTCGTTTCGGATATTGGAGCGGAAGGAAGGACGAGTGTCATGATCCTGAGGACGTCGATAATGCCGTCCGCACCATTTTTTAAACACCCGAGCTAGCTGCTTCACCGTGAAAATTTCTTTCTCCACTTAACACTTCACACAGTCAAAATGGACGCGACTTCCAGATTACTCAAAACCTGCGACGAAACCAGAGAACTTATAGCAGAAGCCCTAAAATGCCGTCTTCCTCTGAAGCGCCAAGCCGAGAAACCTTTGCAGACCAACGATTCGGCTTCCCCGTAAGTGAAATAATTAGGCATATAAATGTTTTTCTGACCCACCGGCTGTTATAGGTCAAAACGGAGCAGATCATATGTCAACCCCGAATCTGATCGCCCAGCTTCTCACAGCGCCTCAGAACAAACAACAGGGGCAATTGTTGAAGCACCTGCTGTTGTGCTTGACCGGGAAGCTTTTCTCAGGCGTCTTGGGACTTTCACTGATACGTTCATCACTCGTCATCGGCCCGTTAATGCTGTCCAATGCGCTATGCATGGCTTTATCGATACCCACATTCTCGAAGGACCGAACCACGATATTTGTAAACTTGTATGTGAAACATGCCAAAATACCAATTATGTGCTCGACTTCACCAAAATGAATGCGAGCGACCATCAGCGTAAGCAGAGCAAACTACAGAATATGAGGACTTAAGGCAGAATTACTAACTATTCAAGTTGCAGTGCAAGCAATTCTTGACAAATATTCATCAGGTTTAAAGCTTTTCCATAAGGACAGCTGTGTTTGGAGAAACTATCAATGTCCACGTAAGCATCTGCCTACTCCATGAATGTAGCTGCAGTTAATCATTAATTCCCTTCTCTTATCATCTATAATAGCGCAAATATACTCCTTTCCTCGAACAACGCATCACGAAGCGATCGAAGAAATACGAAAGGAAGGTAAAAGGTTAATGGAGCATGGGGCAGATTTGCTTAAGATCGAACATCCTCTGGTGAGTTCTCAAAACGTGCATTAAACTACTATACAGCGCTCTAATTGTATTCAACTCAGGACCCCGAGCAGTTGAAGAAGCTGGAATATTTCATTCGTGATGCTGAGAATCCCGCAGGACGCTACCAATTCTCGCCCACTCCTCTTTCTCCACTATCGGACGCTGTTTGGAGTTCCTATATTCTTCCTCTCTTTGGCTGGAAACTTCATGATAATGGGATGCTCAAATGCCCTTTCTGCCTTCGTCAAATCAGCCCAAATCCCCTCTATGATGCTGACCATATACAACTCAATCTCGTCCAGAAACATCGGGACTATTGTCCCTGGGTCAACTCGAACTACGCACAGATTCCACCACCTCGCCCATCCCCATTTATAAAATCCGTCTGTGGATACGAGTGGGCCATTGCCACAGTTGAACTTGAGTATGAAATATTACTGAAGCTAAAGGATGAGTCGCCGGTATATCAGCTGTCACGGATGCAGTGGCTGAAAGCTGAGCAATTACGCTCCAAACAGGAAAGAGAAAGGCTATCTCAAACGTCTGCAGATGCCTCCAGTGTGGATCTATATAGCAAAGCTTCACCATCTGATCTTACGCCTACTATCCCACAGAGCTCTACACACGCTGAGGCACATCCCACTCTTACAATGGAAAATCCGCAGCACCCGGAGGAGCAACAGCCAAGCATCTCACTCGCTTTGCATAGCATTGAAGAAGCTGATAAAAAGGAACACACAAACTCCCCACCTTCTGCGCCTAGCAACGAAGAGGGTTATGAAAAAGAACAACCACGTTCCCCATCTGCTGTGCCTAGCGTCGAATTGGTGAATGAAAAGGAGGTAGAATCTCCTACAGCAGTCTCTGAAGACCTAAAACAGGATGCGGAACATGCTGTGGGAGAGGAGCAGCTTGAAAGCATCGAAGATGGTGGCGAAAAAAAGGCTGAATCTCCTATAGCAATTTCCGATGACACAGAGCTTGATGCAGCACATCTTTTGGCGATCGATAATACAGAGGAGGAGCATCAGCGTAAGAGCATCTCTCCTGCTGTACATAGCATCGAAGATGAGGACGAAAAGAAGGCTGAATCTCCTATAACAATTCCAGACGAGGCTGAACGTGATGCTGGGCAACCTGTGACGATTGGAACTGAAAAGGAGAAACAACAGGAGGGCGCCTCGCACGTTGCACATAGCATCGAATATGACGATGAGAACGAGACTGAATCGCCAACAGTATTTTCTGAAGTCGCAGAACGCGATGCTGAAGACTCTACGATGATTAATGCTGCAGAGGAGGAACAGTATGAAAACGTGTTGCTTGCTGGGCCTAGCATTGAGGGGGACAACGAAAACAAGACTGCAACTCCTATAGTAGTTTCTGAAGACGCAGAGCGCGATGCTGAGGACTCTACGATGATTGATGTTGCAGAGGAGGAGCAGTATGAAAGCGTCTCTGCACCTTGCATTGAAGATGAGGGCGAAAACAAGACAGAACCTCTTGTAGTAGTTTCTGAAGACGCGAAACGCGATGTTGAAGACTCTACGATGATTGACGCTGCAGAGGAGGAGCAGCATGAAAGCATCTCGCTTGCTGCACCTGCTGTTGAAGATGAGGACGAAAACAAGACAGAACCTCTTATAGTAATTCCTGAAGACGCAGAACGCGATGCTGAAGACTCTACGATGATTGATGCTACATCTAGCATTGAAGACGAGGACGAAAACAAGGCAGAACCTCTTATAGTAGTTTCGGATGACGCAGAACGCGATGCCGAAAAGTCTACAATGGTTGATGTTACAGAGGATATACCACAAGCCGTAGCGGAAGATGCTGAAGATGGCTCCGCGCCAGCTTCTGACCGAGGCTCCGTAACTGATAATCAAGATCGTCGCGATATACTTACTGATAACAGTGAGGAGCGAAACATGGCAGATTCGGGTGAACCAGGCGAGGCAAAGACGGAAACAAGTATTCTAGAAATCGATGCGACTCAAGATGTCAGCCCGCCACTTGTGAATGAAACAGACGCGCTTGCAGAGGCTTTAACTATGGCTACTCCTCTTTTGCCAAAGCATTTGGAGGGTGATTTAGGTGATCTCTTGGATTCTGAAGTTGAGGACCGCGAAAAAGAATCACCGGCACTAGCAATTACAGAAGAAATAGCTGAAGCAGTGGGAGTCGACATTGGAGAAGAATTTGACGAATCTATCCTTGAAGAAGTTGATAAGATGGGAGAATTGGAAACTCCCATTGATGATCAAGACGATAACCAAGATGAACTTTACCTTGACGTGACAGAAGCTGGTAAGGAGAAAACCGAAGACATAAAAGCGGGTACCGATTCTCAGAAACCTATGGCTTCTGGCGATACACCTGCATCTGCGTTGGACGACTTGGATGATGAAATGGAAGCGCTTCCAAAATCGCCATCTGCTAATGGCGCTGATGATAAGGAAGAGCTGCTATTCGAAGAGATGAAGACAGAAAACGCCAAAGACATCGAGCTTGACCATGAACGACTATCCAATGTCTCGGATTTGGATAATACCAGTACCCATGTTTCTGAAACGGTTGATGAACAGCGTTTGGAGACGGAGGAAGCCGAGATTAAAGGTTTTCCACAATCGACAACTGCCGTCGCAGATTTTAGGGACAACGAAGCACAGTCAATCCCATTGGATGATATCCAATTGCTGCAAAACGAAGTTGAAGAGCGCAGCGAAGATGTGCAATCACAACCCACCGTCGATGGGGCTGATACTCATTAATTAAACCTATTGAATCGACTTATGAGGTATTTAAGCGGTTTAATTGATTTTGAAGTACTCCAATTGCATAATATTTCAACTCGGAAATCCTCGCCTGGGGGAGATTGTCCCTTCAAAAAAAGCATGAGAGCAAACCTAAGCCGCATTTTTATTATGATGAGTGTTTTCTTTAAAAGTACTTGAAGCTGCATGATTCTTTATGGCTTTTTTTTTTGTTATACCCATTAACACTCATTTTCCCCTATTTGCATTATAAGCCCACCCCCACAAATTCCCAAATTCAACAGTTCCCGAGCAACATGTCGTTGAGCATTACTCTGCCCTTACGCAGAAAGAGTAGGATAAGAAAACCGAAATTGAAAAGTGAACTCACTGATGCGGATCGCGTGGCTCTTCCCTATTCTGCTATTCGGGGCGATGAGGAGAGGGAAGAGTATCAGTATCACAGACAAAAACCAGATGGAACGTGCTGTATTTATTACTAATAGCTGATGGATGGTAACGATAGCAAACAGATGCTGTGATTTCCGGCCCAAAGATCGGGTGGCAAAAGAGAGCGAAGGCAATTGCCTAAATGAAGTACGCCGCAACCACTTTGAATCTGCCACGACGAATGAATGGCTTTATCGTAAATCAGCGCCCGTGGATGGTATTTAACCATAAGGAAGATGCATAGGTCATCGCTAGCGAGCAGGAGAAGTATCTGGTCGAACACCAACAGAAGTCTATTAGCACCTAGGGCAAGAAGGAGGTTCTGTGGAGCGCATCACTCAGTATCTGACATCGAGGCATTCCATGGTGACCTCGTAATCCGAAGACATGAGGAGAAGTGATATTAGAGCGCCTGATGGGCAAGCTGGAGATGCCAAGTAGGATCGCGATAACTGCGAAACTGGTAATAAGCACATATCACTGGTACTTTTGCCATGAGCAAAGGACGCGCAGAAGAATTTTGCAGGTGTGAGCACCAGGAAGTATATTTTTGTATGGTGGAGTGTTCTCCGGCGGGATCATGAGAACGATATCTTTTTGTGCGTACAATTTTTTTATTTGACTCGCTAAACCTTGGGCTGACCACCATAAGCACATTACCTTATGAACCCCATTGAAGAATGTGACGATTTTCTACCGGTTGCAAGCAGCTCGATTTTGAAAAAACGATCGCGTAGCTGTAAAGATGTTGAAGACGATGACGCTGCGCTGACCTGCCCCATTTGCCTAGAAGAAATGGTCAATAGTGGCAGCCGATGTATTTCGTCCATAAAATGCGGCCATTTATTTTGCGAAAGGTACAGATCTCGCACGATAATTAGGTTTCTATTTAATAAATTGCATTCTTTTTCCACAGCTGCATCCTGGATTGGTATATCCAGGAGATCAAAAAGAATGAACGGGCAAAGTGTCCGAGCTGCAAGTAAGAAGGTGCTTTATTTTGGCCACGAAAAAGTCCAATTGATCGCGATCATGATAATAGGTCACCTTTCAAAAAGCCAGATGTCCGGCGACTTGTTACGAGCCGCTTAATAGTGCACGACGTGAGCGAGCTCGAACGGGTGAAGAAGGAATTGGAGCATGAAAAAAGACAGAATGTTGAGTTAGAGAGAAAACTTGCACGGTCGGAAATGGCACTTGCCCAATGTCGGCGCTGGTTACTCGAGGGTTCCAAAGAGAACGAGGCGCTGAAGGCGCTGATGATGAAGTCCAAGTCGAATCTTTGTGAAAAAATTAAAACTACTGCCACCCTATTCACTCGCCGAGTTTTCCACCCAATCCATACCCCATCATTTCCAGTCGAGGTATGACATTGAGACGGTCAATTTTTTCAAAGAGATTGACATTTCGTGGGCTATATAGATGACTGGAAGAAGCGTTGCGTTAAACTGGAAAGAGGAAATGGCAATAACATCTGTCGGCAATGAGAAAAAGAAGTTTGGCATACAGAAAGTGAGCTTGATCGATTCATCAAGTATCGACTTTTTCACAGTTCACGAGAAGCATATCCGGGACGTCAAATGTTCGCCTTACCAACCATCACTTGTGCTAACGACTAGCATGGATCGAGCACTGAAAATCACATGTGCGAAGAACAAACATATAATCCAGCAATATACCCTAGAGCGCCCGGGATGGGCCTGCAGCTTTGATGACAGCCATAGTAACTATCTTTATTGTGGTCTTAACAATAATGTTGTTATGGTATATGACATCCGCAAGACAAATGCGACACTCCACCGTCTCCCTGGAAATTCGACTTGTTTCCCCATACACTCCATAGATGTTGCAACAAACAAAAGTGGAGCAAAGTTTATTTTTTGTTCCAACACAATGGAGTCATATTTTTGGGACATGAGTGATCCCGCAAACCCTGTTCTACAGAGGATCAGCGGTGAACAAGGTGGCGAATAGCTCTCTATTTCCAACATTTCAGATTCACTAATTTTCCGTATTAGGGTATAATCCGTACTCGCTCAGTTTGGATTCGAATGAGACCTTATTAGTATCATATCGCAGGTCCAAGCATGCAGAGCATGGGGCAGGCACGAAACACACGCTATACACAGTGCAAGATTCAGGCACAAATCCGTTGTGGTCAATCGAAAGTCCCCATCCTCAGGTCCCACTTGCGCGCACCCATTTCTTCAAGCAAGCAGGCAATGAGGAATTCCTGGTGTGCTTCTCCAAAGACCAGACGTTGTCTATTAATTCTCGAGAAGGGGAGGTTGAACAGTTCGATGTCAAAAGTTCGGTTTTAGACGTGAAATCAAAATGCATCGGCCCTACCCGTTTTCTGGCAGCCGTAACCGAGCAGAAACTGCACCTTTATAAATACGAATAACAAATTATGAGCGGCTCAGCTATAAAAAGAAGTGTGCATTGACAACGGCTTCCATGCCTATAAATGAGTTGCCTTTTCGTACACGAGTATAGCTCTCAATACAGCGCCATGTGGTTTGAAGGACGAGGCTGTCTGGGCCTTTGGGTTATGTCATAGATGAGGAAGCGGTGCTCTCTCTAATCTGGTTTTTCACATACAGCATATCTTCGTAGCTTAGCTTGCAACGGTACTCTGGTGTTTGGGATGGTTCAAGTGCAGCAGCTGATGCACACCCAGGACATCTCTATCTCTCTCACTTGAGAATATGCGCAGCAAGGAGCTCCGAGTTCCGTTGTAATAGGAAACTATGGTATGCTGCGTTGGAACAAGCAGATCGAAGAGAATATGTTTCCTCATCAACAACGTAGCTCATACGCTCAGGGCGGGCATATTGATTAATGTGATCGTAGTTCATCTTCGTAAAGAAATTGATTGCTCGTTTCCAAAACATGCCTGAGTATGCAAAGGAAAAGGCCCAAAAGGCCCAGAACAGCTGACATAATTTTATAAAGCGACTTCTTTTTCGATGTATGCGCGAAGATTTCTTGTCCTCCTCCAATTTCGATTTTGGGAGTGTTCGTATAGCCATCTATGTAAGTAACAGGGATTCTTGTTCGCAAAGGGATTTGCACATAACACACACGAATATTCCACCAGTTCCATTGCATCTTACTGCAACGGGGGACACAGCCACAAAACAACAACATTGCACAGCGTCTATTCTAGCCCAGCGGTCAGTAATAGCCGCATCATTAAGAAATGGAAAATATTGATTGCTTAAAACAACATGATATGTCTGTATCAGAATGAAAACTGGTTATTTGCACACAGATGGTAATGCAGACTATGTAGTGTCGCCGACCAAAACGTTTGATCCGGCTTTCTCCTGCACACGCCACAGTTCTTTTAAACGGGTGGCCGTCGTAATGTGAATGCTTCAAAAGGATGTATCTGGTCGAGAGAATCCAAGTCTATGGTCACCTTAGTAACACCAGACGGAGGAATAAATTTCCAGCAATTCGATAGCTGCTGAAAGGCTTCTACCTAGCAATCCTTTGTTCTCAGGGAGGTGGGGGAAATATGAAGCAAGCGAAGAACCTCAGCGGCGCCGGATGGCTAGTGTCCTCTATAAGGAATCATTTTATCATTTTCATTTCATACCGACAAAAAGAATGATGTGGAACGCGTGCTTAAATACCAAGATTGTACTTTTCTCTGGGCCCTTGCACACGATTTTCCCTTGACGTCAGCCCCGTCTAAAGCCGCGGCTAAAATAAAGTCGAGGAACCAATAGCACAGGATAAAGGGTTTACCATCAGCTAAATATAGCCGGGGAATGTTGTACCAGATCGCCCAGCTTTTTTTTGTATAAAAAAAAAGGAAGTGACGGAAGGTTTAGCCCGGTCGGTAGCCGAGAGGTGGCATGAATAGGAGGTAGCTATAGCGGCAGCGGCAGCGGCAGCAGCAGCAGCATCGACACCAGTAGTAGGATCAGTAGCATGGTTATGATTATCAGCGAAGACCTATAGCACAAGCAAACAGATTTTGGTCCATCATCCATCAATCGTTGTATAAAAAAGGAGAGGCCAGGGTTTCCCGACTCGCCCGTAACCTTGCTCATTAGCTTCTTCTTGCCAGAAAGTCAGCCATGTCAGCCGTTCGGGAGGATCTGAATGGGCAAAAATGTTATAGCTAGAGTGCAGGGCGAACCGATAACAGCAACGCAACATGCGGTTGATGCTAAAAACAGCATTGAAGTGGCGATTGTGGCTCATTATTTTTATGCGGCGCATGCCGAACCCCGCCCACTACCCCTCGTCCATCTCCCCCGAACAGCGCGTTACGACGGTTTTCGCTTGTCTTCCTAATGCCAGACTTCTTTCTTTCCTCTTCTTCGTTCCAGTAGGACAGAAATGTCCATTGCTCTTTCATCAGCGGTAAATTATTTCAGAGCGAGGCCAACAAAAGCTCCTTCCAGGGCTGTGGCGGCTGACCATGTATAGTTATCATCTCCAGAAACGAGCATAAGAACTATATATAGACAGAGCAACGCTTTAAGGTACAGATGCTATTTTCATATTCTCTTTCACGCATCTGAACCAACTCCCTATTTCTACTTTGCTTTTGGCCAAGTAGGATATGTCTTTACATAGCAGTATTCTGTTAGGCTGTTTCATCGCAGCATTACTGACGGGAGGCGCGCAAGCGCAACTGGACGATGACGGCTGTCTCCTGTTAACCGGATCGAGAGCCTGTCGCGGATTTGCACAATACTATGTTGGCATTACAGATCTCGCCCCAACGTATCCCTTCATATCCAATGTCACTGACGTATCATCGTTTGATTTGAGCTTATACAACTACATCAACTCTACGTCAATTGCACAACAAATTGGCTGCACCAACGATACCCAATACACACGATATTCCCTCACCCACCTCTGCGCCAATCTGATTCACGAATCTAGTGGTTCGTTGCCATGCAATTTCAAGTTCGATCTCAACCCACCACCGATGTGCCGTTCTACGTGTGATGACTGGATCTCGGGCATATCGACCGTCCCTGCCTCCGACAATGCCACCTGTATCTCGGGTCTGTCGGCGCTGCGGTCAGAATGTGACTGGCCCGGGTTCAACGGATCGGTCGGGAGCTGCGTCCTCGGCTCAGACAACGAGCCTGACAATTGTGGTTGGTGAAACCGATTTCCTTTTATATATTTATACTGTGTTGGTTGACACACACAAACACACGCATATACGCGCTCGCACCCACGTAGGCTTCCAGGACAACCACTCCGCCGCATGCGAATATTGTCAGACGGCGAACGGCCCCAACGATGCCTGCTGCAGTTCGCTTTCCTGCAAGAGAGCTTCTCTTTCGGGAGGTGCAATTGCAGGTATTGTGGTCGCCTGTGTGGCGGCACTTGCTGTAGCTGTGCTTGGGGTGTTATTCTGGCGACGGCGAAAGCAGACAGCGCGGCCGCAGTTTGCGCCTATTTTCAAGCGGCATCGAGATGACGATACACGGGCGAATCTTGTCACTACGGTTCCCACGGGAGAGATCGGGGAAAAAACGCAAATTCCATCAAGCACACCTGTAGCGCTTGATGAGGTGTTTTGTGAGGCGGTGCACGAGTATCAGCCGCAGATGGGAGATGAGGTTGATCTAAAGAAGAATGATATTGTTTATCTGATATTTCAGCTGGATGATGGATGGGGTTATGGTTACAATGTGACCACGGGGCAGATGGGCGTGTTCCCACTCCTCTGTGTAGTGCAGGTAAAGGATGAGTTGCTGGAACAACTCTTGCAGACGCCAGTGACACCTGAAAATGCTGCAAACAACGAAAAAACACTTGCTGAAGAGGAAGACGAAGGACTGATGGAAACGCATGGATCCACAACGAGCACCATGCTTGCAGCACGCATTCAAGAGATCAGGGAAGCTGCACGGCGTTCGATCAGTATCACGTCCTTGAAGCGGATAAGCCAAATGCCTCGGCAGGCACCGCCCGTGTGGGTGCAGCATCACCAGACAATGCCGACTAGACGGGTATCATCGCCCGAAGAACCCTCATCGCCAGTCCTCTCTTCTGCGCCTCCACTAAGTCGTCGCTCGCCCTTCGATTCCACCCCGTCCTCCCCCACTTCCCTCTTCGCCAAGGCTCGCACTTACCCACCTCCGCCCACGCCTGCCCATATGTCGAACGGGTCGTATGAGATGCATAACACTACGTATTCATAAATATTCCATTTGTATATCTAGCGAGGAATATCCATGTATGATTTGATGCATGTTTGCCTCAGCAAGGCCAGCACTTCCATACTCCGCTTTCCAGCCCGCACCCCACCCACTCTCCATTCATGCTCGAACCTTCCGTGGAAGCTACCAATGATTGGCCGACACTTTGTAGTGCCATTGCTTTCATGCTCACTTGACTCAAGGCCAATAATAATTCCCTTATCTTGCTAGTCTTCTTCCTCTCCTTTTTGCCCCTCTCCCAAGTTCTCTTCCCCTTTGTTTATCCACTAAAGTGCCTTATGTCAACCTGTAAAAATGACCCAAACTCTGACTTTAATTCTGATTCTGACTCCTCTGAATGTTCAAATAAATTCTGGACGCGCCAGCATCTCGATGTCCAGGAATCTTCCGAAGGTGGAGGCCTTTCATTTTTTATATCTTTGCCAGCTGGGGGATAGAGCACTCATATCTGTGTTGATTCACTCTCCCTCTTCGTCGTATTAGAGCGGCTTGCACCTCTTAGTCCAAATGCCGAGGTGGAGGGTACTTCCAAGCGTCGCCAAACAAAAATGCTGCTCGTGTCGTTGATTGAATCTTTTTGTCGTGTTCATGGCGACTCTCCTGAAGCCAACCGTCGGGTCTTTTTTCTGATCTGTCAGACACTGAGCTCACTTGGCTTTATCGATGCCGAGTTTGTGGACGAGATGGCAAGTGTGCGGACTACGTTCCAGTCTGCGTTCCAGAAGCTCTTTTACACCGCTGTCGAGACGGTCCGCAGTACTGAGTTCCGTCTCGATCAGTCAAGGATGATTCAAGATTCCCATGACAACGGCTACGACTACGACTACAACAGCTTCGACCGAAGCTGCGAGCACAGCTGCCGCGACCTGGAGAGCACGCCACCGGACAGCTGCAACGGCGGGTTTAACCTGAACGTCCAGAATTCAAGGTACCGTAATGATTTTGTCGAGGTCTCCTTGCTTGGCCGAGGCGGATTTGCAAGCGTTTACCGTGCACGCAATAAGCTTGACGGGATCGAGTATGCCGTCAAGCGTATTCGCCTCGGCCCAGACCTCGTTGATAGTAGCAGCGAGGATGGCGGCCATCGCATGTCTCCTTATGATAAGATATTCCGAGAAATTAAGCATCTTGCCCGTCTGGAACACCGAAATGTCGTACGCTATTATGCGTCCTGGCTCGAGTACACTGACGAAAGCCCGACCCCTCCATTATATCAGCAGGACGAAAAGATTTTTGAGGATGACGAGCACAGCATCTTTAATGGACGGGATCCTACCTTTGACGACGATGACCTTGATAACCAACAATCTTTGGATATGTCGCACATCATATTTGGAGAGGGCAACGCAGCGCAAAGCCCGGAGGATGAACAAGAGGAAGAGGCGGGATCCTGCAAGGACGACACATCTATGTGTATTCTAGATAAAGACCATCGAAGCCATCGGCGCCGACAATCAAAGAGGCGAGTGAGCATGAAGAGTAGTCGTGACAGACGGAAAAGCTCAACTTTGGGATGGACACTTTATATTCAAATGTACCTTTGTCCTGGTCAGTGAATGCATCCCGATCACCCATGTTCAAAACCCTCCCCCCGCACTATCTCTCACTTTTGAATCTCGGTCTAATGGTATATACAATTAGCCACCCTTCACGACTTCATTCAACATCGCAACCAAAACGCTGAGCCAGTTGATCCGACACGAAACATTGAGATTTTCCAAGGCATTCTAGAGGGTGCTGCCTACATTCACGCCCAGGGGTTGATACACCGAGACTTAAAACCAAGCAACATTTTTCTGGCAATGCCGGAGAACAATGGCCACCGGAGTCGCCACTGGCGGTCGCAGAGCAACGACAACCATGGTTTTTCGTTCGGATCAGTCACAAACATGGACGGCACGCTCCGAGACTGCATGTGGGAAGAAAAATGGGTGCCGAAGATCGGCGACTTTGGCCTAGCAGCGCCAGCCATCCGGAGTCCGCCCCCACCGACGCCGGAGTGCTCCATCAGTCCGGCGACAATAGGGCCTCGTCATGGTTTCCCGACACTCTCATCGCCTTTTGGCGGCCGAGCAAGTGACGAGAGCAGCAATCGAGGGCAGGTACTGCTCTCAGCCCTTATGACATGTAGACAGCAACCGTCAAGTGGGGTGGGCACGCGGACAGTGAGTGTATTACTTATTTATTTTTTTCGGGGGAAGTAGAGGAGGAGGAGAGCCTCGATTGGGTCTTTCTGTAATCTTATGGCCGGATCCATCTCTTTAGTATGCTGCTCCAGAGCAATTGGAGGACCCGCCACGGATGTACGATAACAAGGTCGATATTTATTCGCTTGGTATCATCCTTTTTGAGCTCTATCAGCCGTTCTCAACGGCAATGGAACGAGCTTGTGCTATCGATCAGCTGAGGCATGGCGTGTTTCCAGACGGCTTTGTGGAAAAATATCCCAAGGTCTCTGCATTGATTTTATGGGCCATGGACACCAACCCGTCCCATCGACCGTCCGCTTATCAGCTCTTGGAATTTGAACTGTTTTCTTCACCGGTAATATTATTTCCCTTTTTTCCAAAATCTCTCGCACATTCTTATCTTATTACATAATCCTGCCATACATGCGTACGTGCGTGCCATGTATGTATGGGTGTTTGTGATTGTGAAAAAAAAAAAAAAAATAGGAGGAGGACATGTTTTGTCAGCTACAAGCCAAAGTCGAGGCTCAGTCGGCTGCGTTAGACACAAAGAATCGAGAAATGGAAGCGCTACGTGATAAGATGAAACAGCTCGAACTCAATAGTAAACGAGAAATGGATGCCATGCAACGACGCGTTGACGAACTGCAGCAAAAGCTCAATGAATCAGCCACCACAGCAGCGACAACGTAAAAGAAAAAGTTTTTCCCGCCCACCGTCCCCAACCCTTTCGTCTTAACTCCGAAACACGCAACAACCGGGTTTTTCCACCACGGCAATTACCCCCAACCCCCCACACTTCCCCACATAGAAAAAAACACAGACTCTCCCGCTTAACACCCCCCAAAAATATTCACCCCCTAGTGACATGATAAAATAAGCTTGTATGCGTGCGTGCGTGCGTGCGTGTATTTGGTTATTTTATAAATGCGCTAGAGTCTAAACTGTACATAAGAAAGAAGGAAGGAAAAAAGGACGATTACAGAAGGGCGGCTTCAATGAGTTCCTGCTCTTCCTTATAGTGCTTCTTCTTGTTGCCGGTGGCAACGGAGGCCGAGGGTTCACGACCGGTGTAGCGAGGGGATTTGCCAGCATGGTGAATGGTCTGCGAGAGGGCAGTGGTGATTCTGGGCTGGACGTGGGCCCAGGGACCCATGTTCAAGGGCTCTTCTTGGCACCACACGATTTCAGCGTTGGGATACTTGTCGGCGTGCTCCTTGACCTGCTGGTAGGGGAAGGGGTTGAGCTGCTCAACACGCGAGATGGCGATGTGGTTCAACTTGTTAGCTTCACGGGCCTTGAGCAAGTTGTAGTAGACCTGACCACTGCAGAGAATGTGCTTGGTGATCTTCTCAGGCGCCTCAAGATGTTCGGGGTGGGGCTCAGGGAGATACAGCTGGAAGCTGGTGTTGCCGGTCATCTCCTCGAGGGTGGAGCGTGCCATGGGATGGCGCAGGAGAGACTTGGAGAAGGGCAGGATCAAAGGCTTGCGGAACTCACGGTTGACCTGGCGACGGAGGACGTGGAAGAGCTGGGCGGGCGTGGAAGCGTAGACGACCTGCAAGTTGCAATCCTGGTGCTGGCGGCTAAGCTTCTCGGGCGAGGGGAAGACATATGGGTTGTCATCACAGAGCTGGAGATAACGCTCGATGCGAGCAGACGAGTGCTCGGGACCCTGACCATCGTAACCGTGAGGAAGAGACATGACCAGACCGGTGCGCTGAAGCCACTTCTGTTCACCAGCAGCAAGGAACTGATCAATGATACATTGGGTGCCGTTGGCGAAGTCACCAAATTGGGCCTCCCAGATCACCAATGCATTGGGATCAACAAGGGTATAGCCAAGCTCGAAACCAAGGACACCGAACTCGGAAAGAGACGAGTTGGAAATCGCAAGTTGACCTTGCTCAGGTGAGATGTGGTTCAAAAGCGTGTAGAGTTCATCCGTCTTCTGATCGTGGAGAACAGCATGGCGTTGAGAGAAAGTACCACGCTCAACGTCCTGGCCTGAACAACGGACGTGCTTGCCTTCAAGCAAAAGCGAACCCCAGGCAAGAGCCTCGGCGGTCGACCAGTCAATGTCCTTGCCCGACGAAAGCGCCTTGCCGCGGGCCTGGATGATTCTGTTCAAGTTGCGGTGAACATTGAATTTCTCGGGGAGAGTCGTCAAAGCAGCGCCAACTTGCTGGAGAGTCTCGGCGGAGACACCGGTGGGGTTGTGAGGAAGGATCTGCTCGGCGCATTCCTTTGGCGACTTGAAGCCTTCATTTATATATTAGCATCCAAAATGGTAGACCGCATTGTTTAAAATGACACAACTTACCAGGCCACGAGGAGGTCAACCACTCGCGTGAGGTGGGCTTATAATCCTTGCTCTTGGCATAGCTCTCTTCAAGGATGCCCCAAACGCGCTGCTTAGTGGCTTCGATCTCTTCGTTGCTGAAGCTACCCTCCTTGACGAGTTGATCTGCATACTTCTTTGCGACGGGAGTCTGCTTAGCAATAGCCTCGTACATCTTGGGCTGCGTGAACATGGGCTGGTCGGTTTCGTTGTGGCCGTGCTTTCGATAGCAGACAAGATCAATGACAACATCCTTATGGAAGGTTTGGCGCCAGTCCGCAGCAAGCTGCATCACGTAGGTGACGGCCTCAACATCATCAGCGTTGACGTGGAAGACGGGAGCGTTGATGGCCTTGGCGATGTCGGTACAGTATGAGGTGGAACGACCGAAGCGAGGATCGGTGGTGAAACCAATCTGGTTGTTGACAACAATGTGGATGGTACCACCGGTCGAATAGGCAGGGAGATCATGGAAGCCCATGGTCTCGTACACAACGCCTTGACCAGCAAAGGCGGCATCACCGTGCATCAAAATACCCATCGAGTGCTTACGCTCGGTGTCCTTGCTATAGTACTGAAGAGCACGAACCTTACCGAGCACAACAGGGTTGACGGCCTCCAAGTGGGAAGGATTGGCAACCAATGAGAGGTGGACGCGCTTGCCAGAGGGGGTGGGACGAACGTAGTTCATACCGAGATGGTACTTGACATCACCAGAGCCTTCGGCTGAAGGCTCAAGGGAGCCACTGAACTCGCAGAAGATGGATTCGTTGGGCTTGCGGACGACGTTGCTGAGCACGTTCAAGCGACCACGATGAGGCATACCGATCACAATCGACTCCACGCCAAGATCGACAGAGCGGTCAATCTAAGCTCCGTCAGTACAAGCCACTTCTTTCGGAGCAATATACTTTTTAATTACGTACCAAAGCCTTCATACCGGGAATAAGGGACTCACCACCCTCCAGACCGAAACGCTTCTCAGAGGGGTACTTGCTGGAAACGAAACGCTCGAAGCTTTCGGACCAGGTGAGTCGGTCAAAGATCATGCGCTTCTCATCAACCGAGTACTTGTAAGGTTGAGGGGTCTCGATACGCTGGCGAATCCAGTCGCACTGAGCGCGGTCGGGAATGTGGATGTATTCGATACCGATCGAACCGCCTGTTGTTCCATGTGTTAGTGATTATCCAACTCCGCACAAGCCTCCCCCACCCGCTTTCTTAACTCTCCACACTTACAATAGGTCTGTTTCAGGTTGTCGATGATCTCACGAAGGGTCAGGGACTTGCCACGGTCCAGGAAGGCAGGCAGAATGCCGGGACCGAGCGAGAATGAGCGATCGAGATCCTTCTCCGTGAAGCCATAGTAGCTATAAGACAGTTCTGGAGGGCTGGAGTTGCGGATGTCCGCATGCTGGATTCCCAAGGGGTCCAAGCTGGCAAGATGGTGACCACGAACCTGGTAGGCTCTCACAAGAAGCTGGATCTTCATGTGATCGATGATTTCGGAGGAGGAGACGTTGGCGGCGTTCGGGACGACAGCATCGGGCAAGGCAGGAAGGCGGGCACTTGCGGAGGGAACCAAGGTAGGGGGAGGCATATAGGCCTGACCAGGGGTAACGCCGTTGGCCATATTCTTGAAGTACACCTGCCACGACAGATGGACAGCCGAGGGATCCTTCAACCACGCCTCGTACATCTCTTCAATGTAATTCGCAGCGCCGCCCTGGAGGAATGCATCGTTGGTCTCAGGAGCAGCCTTGGCGAAGCGCGATTGGTTCGTGTGAAATGAGCTGGCAAGGACAGGGGCGCGTTTTGCCACCAAGGGGGCACGTTGCGCAAAGGAGGAAAGGGGTTTCGCGGCACGGGACAGTGCCGTCAATCTGTACATGGTGATGAGAAGTGAAGGAAAGAGGTACTTGGATTCCGCGCCATTTAATATTTAACACAGGCCTCGGAAGCATACGGCTCCCGTCGGCAAATCTTTTAATTTATATTTGTTTTTATTTTCAGCGCTTTGGGGGGAGGAGAAGAATACGATGAAGGTTGGACAGGTCGAATATGCAGCCCATCACAGTTATATGATCATCCGTTGTTATGTGCCTGGCCCGGATCATGTCTCCTTGGAAAGAAAATCATCTCATTTCTGTCTTGCGCGCATGCTACCCCATAATGTACTGGGTCTGCGGAGGATTGAACAAATATGTACATGTTTGAATCGGATGTCCCTGGCTCCTGTCTCCAAACGCTTTTCTGAACTGCTACTACAATGAAACATGGTCACTCAATCAGGGCTGATGCTGTGATCCTATCGCTTGTGTGATGATCGACATAACAGGACTGAAAATCGCATCCACATGTCAGTATCGGTTTTGTTTATCCGTTTTTGCCAGGGTTCTTTTCCATACTCCGGTTGAGGTTGCGTTTGCTCGAGGACGACATGTCATTGGCTGGAATCCCTGCGAAAAAAAAAGTCTTCTGTCGCTGACCCTCAACTTGGGATTGAAAATAACAAAGGGCACGCATCTTTGTATTGCTTCCCTTCTTTCTCATCCACCCTTCTCCGCTCCTCATAACGACAATGTTCCCTTCCCACGAGACCTTGAAGAAGAACTTCTACATCCCCTCTGCTGGCGCTGACGCTGCTGCTGCCCCCACCGGCGCCAATCTCTACGCTCGCTTCGCCTTCGCCGGTGCCGTGTGCTGTGCTATCACCCACGGTGCCATGACCCCCGTCGATGTCGTGAAGACCCGCATCCAGCTCTCCCCCGAGGTCTACAACAAGGTGTGTATATGCTTGCCGGGTTTCCCTTGCGCCTGAAGCTTCCAATCACTGATGACTGATGCTAAACTTGGGTATAGGGTATGATTGCTGGCTTCCGTCAGGTTGTTGCCGCTGAGGGCGCTGGTGCCTTGTTGACCGGTTTCGGTCCCACTGCTGCTGGTTACTTCTTGCAGGGTGCCTTCAAGTTCGGTGGTTATGAATTCTGGAAGAAGACCTTCATTGACGCCATTGGTGTCGATGCTGCCCGCGAGAACCGCACCGCTATCTACCTTGGTTCGTCCGCCATCGCCGAATTCTTCGCTGATGTTGCTCTTTGCCCCTTGGAGGCTACTCGCATTCGTCTTGTCTCTCAGCCCTCGTTCGCCTCTGGCCTTCTCAGCGGTTTCGCCCGTATCTTGAAGGAGGAGGGTGTCATCAAGGGCTTCTACTCTGGTTTCGGTCCTATCCTCTTCAAGCAGGTCCCCTACACCATGGCTAAGTTCGTCGTTTACGAGCGTGCTGCGTAAGTATCAGAAATCAAATTTAAAAAGGGAGATGGCATGGGTCTAAGAAAAGACATCATACTGACTGCTTATAATCAGCGAGGCTATCTACGCTACTATGAGCACTCCCAAGGATCAGGTCGCTCCCAGCACCGCCACCTCTGTTAACCTCGCTGCCGGTATCATTGCCGGTACCGCCGCTGCCATCATCTCGCAGCCCGCTGATACCCTGTTGTCCAAGATCAACAAGGCCCCTGGTGCTGAGGGTCAGTCCGTCACCTCTCGCCTCGTCCAGATGGCCGGCCAACTCGGTGTCAAGGGTCTCTTCTTGGGTCTTGGTCCCCGTATTGTCATGGTTGCCACTCTTACTGCCGGTCAGTTCGCCATCTACGGTGACATCAAGCGTGTTCTTGGTGCCACTGGCGGTGTTGAGATCAGCAAATAAGTGCATCCACTTTTACACAGACCATCTCAATCAAAGACGCATCATCGATCACCCTCTCCCTAATACATCATTCCAGACACCCTGGATAGAAAAAAATTACATTAGATGTGATTGTTCCAAATACATGTCGCCGTTAGACGTTTTTCCATGTACAAAATTATTCGGTGCCTGGATTGTTCTGGAGATGAGTTGGAACGGCCCTTTCCTTTTTTTTATAGTCGCCATTGGCTAGATGGGATGAGGTGTATCTCGGTAGGGATAATAGACTCATCACTAATGACTTGATGTACTATCGTTCCTGGGCAGGTTACTTTTTTTTTTCCAACTATAGTCCAAAACAGAAAAAAAAATTCCTTGTCGGGACACAGATGATGTCACTTGTGTCACTTTTTCTTTTCGCAACCGTCTATTTCGTTAGTTCTACATATCCCCTACTTAAATGCATAGTAAACGACTTTTTGTATGGTAAACTAATAATATTCCATAGCTATTGATATAACTAGAATCAAATATAAAAATGAAACATGTCATGTCATTTTGCAAGTGGTAGATACGGGCCACTTCTCCTCGGTCACTATTATGGAAGCCTGAAACCGGTTGAATATAGTAGCGAAGTTCCGCGGAATATGATATCAACTTTTCCGGCCTACAGGGTATGTAGTATGATTCTTTTGTTGCATAACGACTTTTTCACGTTGTGCCTTGCCATTGTTGATGACTGCCTTTTTTTGGTACCTGAAAAATATCTTTTAAGTCGACATAGGGAAGGAGGATTATTAATATGATCTGGCGCTTGGAATTTGGTCCATAGACTAAGAACCTATTCACTTTGAAGGAGTTTATCCGATTTATAAGACCCGTATCAAGATTAGCCGGGCGTCTGACATGCAACATTCGTAGAATAATAAGAAGATCTATTACATTTAGATTTGGCCAAGTAGGCCGGGGCATGTGGCCAGCACTATCATGTGAAGACTGACCTGTTGCCCAAGCAGCACGCCCAGGTGTTGTTGCTTGGCCTGCGTCACATACGAAACGCTTGAGCTATGATATGGGGCAATCACCATGTCCAGCGACAAGAGATTATATACGCATCCCAGAAGTCTGTTTAACTTCAGGATGATGATGAAATTCGTCAGACAAATCTGTATAGTCGAGTATTTCAGTAGTACGATTACCAAGTATGCTTGCTTACAGTCATTTCCCAGTTCTTTACCGTCCAATTAGATTGAAGGAGCAGTTCTTTGGCCACTGGCGTTATCTTTGTGTCGCCAGTGGCGTATGTTACCATATAAGCTATAGTGTGCTTCAAGCAAGACTATGAATGGGTGCAGCACTCTGTAAATACAAATACATAAGCCTGATGCTGCTGCAATTGAGATATATACAACCCATTTCTGTTCTTTTAGAACTAGGAAGGTGATCACCATAAAATTGATGTAAAACTACCATGGTACATTAAAGAAGGAGGTTTGTGGTGAATGATGGCAGCTGAGGCTTGTTATCAATATGTGATTCTTTACAATGCTATGATATTCCCGTCCCTGAGCACATGCGGCACTGTTTTAACCGTGTACAGGGTGACTCATGCTCTCACATCTGTTGAGGTTCCATCTCCTGATTTACAAACTCGCACAGAGCTTATTCGACAGTTGGCAAGGACGCGAAGGAAATCGAAAATCCTCGTGCACTTTGTCGGATAACAGTTTCTCAAATCTGCTTACTCAAAACTTAGCTTTGCCCTGTCTGTAATGCTGTGGCTGAGAGAGCGCCCTGCGATCGGCGTGATGACATCAAGTATGAGCCCACGGATTGAAAAAAATAAAAATTGCGACTTACTCTTTGGTGACGAAATATCTATATTAGGTAGAGAAGAATGTACCTGTGTTCGCTGTTCTCTACCTACTACAAAGAACACGCTCCTAAGCTTTGCATGACATTGCAATAGGCTCTGTACTATGCCAGAGCGGCCACATGACTGAGCCCCGATTGCCCCGTTCAAATATCCGAGCTCGGTATCAGATGTGGCTTGTGTGGACAACCGTCTAATTTTAGCGGCTGCTATATATGGTGAATATCACCGATGATGAAGGAAAAGCAGTCAGTGTCCTAACGCTAAAGATATATCAAATAGAACCAGGTTGGCGGGAAATGTGTTCGTGTGTAGTTATTACTTTCCCGAAAGCCGACTGTCGGGCGAGGTTGAACAAAGTTTCCAGTGTTAAAGTGCCAGCTTTTGATTTGAAGTCAAAACGTTGTAACGGATTGTATTTATGTTAATTCAGATGATAGAAATGTAGCCGAAGGTCAACGAAGAAATGAATAAGATACAAGTTTAAGGACATCTACTTATAATTCTGCTTAAGCAGACATTAAGATGAACTTTTACATGAAGTAGAAAAGAGAATATTTATTATAACATGCCTATTTCTTTGAATTTTAAAATTGATCTAAATATGTCTTTATATCTTCACACCATAGTTGCAAAAGTAATATAATATATATCTGTGTGTATGGAATAAACAAGCGAAGGAAAATACATAGAGGGTTGTTCATAAAGGCGCATAAATACAGAGAGGGCAATATAATAGAAATTATATGAAGGCATCGAGGAAACAGAAAAAGTGGGGCTTTTACATTGCATTCAAATGCTGCAGGATTGGGATGAACATGGATCTGTCAATATCGACTCGGCTTCCGCTTACATCTGCGCGCGATGTGAAAGGAATGGCCACTACAGGTAAGAATTAATTGCGATGTGTCGATGAAGATCGAGTTACCCCCAAAAGAAGGGCTGCTTTGGATCCACGTCGCGCCGTTTTGAGACCAAAGAACTTCAATGGTTTGCTGAGTATAGGAATCCAAGGGAGCCCAGGAGGAACCAGCATTGTAAACCCATTCTATCGTGTCGTTCATTTCTGACGCGGATTTTGATGTTCTCAACATCCAGATTTCTCCACCTTTATATGGATCTCTACCTTTATTCCAAAGATATAATTAAAATTATACCTTCAATGGAAGATCAGTGCAGATCTTGCCTTTGTGTAAGAACAAGAATAGGGTTTAAACGCCAGTATATGACGTCGCAACACGCTGATGAATGATATCAGCCAGCCTAGGCGATTGTGTTTCTTCACCCGTTACCATAGAACTAAATATATATGTGGCGTAGTGTAACCAGATGTGCAAAGGTCGGTCCGTCGCTATGTTACGACTGAGCTCAACATCAGAAATCTTATCGAATGCTATCAATAGTCCAGAAAATCCAGCTGAAGTTTTAAGTCGTTATTAATACACTCTTCAATTTACATGACTCTGTTTAAGGCGCGGGCTCATTCCCTCTTATACATAGTAGGGGTATACTCCAGATATTTCATGCCTTACCTCGGGAAGCTGATGGAGAATGATAACAAAGTATCTAAGAAGCCTGCGTGGCACATTGTTGACCGTATATGGAACATGGGTCACTTTTTATTCACGTGAATGTAACAATAGGGTCGGTGATGTGAACACACATAGCTCAAGATCCTGGTGTATGCCGACCAATTCAGAGGTCGCAGGATGAAAAGAAATATTTTGCACCAGATGAAAAACGAAATGCCATACACATGAGAAGGAGATGATACTGCATAAAGTGTTTGACAAGGTTATCTTTTTAAAAGCATGCCGGTTATTTTGGGGCTGTCCATTTTTTATTACACATTTAATACTCTAAATGAACTATCAATTTCATCATTACGATGGATAAGGCCATGTTGATAATGGATACAGTTATGGGCTATGTCATCAAAAAGTTAAGTGTTCTCTTAATTTTGGGCTTTCTCTGCACAGAATAGCTGCGTAAAGAAACCGGACCATTATACCCAAATGGGATATTCTGGCGGATGTGCCACATACGTAGTAGCCTTGTTTCTCAAATCAACTCGCTGCATGGACTAAAGAAGATATCGGTATCCACTACGACCGAACCCTCAGTCAACCAAGATAGAGCATACCGCCCTTTCAATAAAGTACTTTCGTCGATGTATATGGTAGTTGAACGTGCCCTGGCCTATAAGCGCCTGTTATATATAATAAGTGCCTTGGATTCTGTGACTGACATAATGATGGGTCATTTCCTGATAGCAACATCAACAGCATCAGATTTCCTGGCCATCATATGCCATAAAAAATTCGGTGTTCAATATACATACTTTCCAGATTTTCTGATACAGTCGATCTTGCACTAATGACGCCGGGGGCCAAGCACAAGACGCTAATGGTTCGGAGAGAACCATGAAAAAGAACGCGGTATTGAGGGTCTTAAGTAGTACCTATCATTAGAGTGCATGCTCCAGGTCAAAACTCGTTCATTCCCCTTGCTACAGATGAAAGTTTGGGTACAGAAACCGATTTGGTTAAAAAGCTGAGTATCTGGTATGTTGATGCATGGGTCTAGAAGTAAAAAGTAATGATATTGCTATAGTGATATGCGTAGTATACTAAAGAAATAGGAACTACAGCAATGCCAATTTTTGGAGAAATCAAACGTATAGCATTCCATCAACAAGATGAACGCATAAGGCACATGATCTATAGAAAGGAGGGAGAAAGGGAAGCGGAGGAACAATCATTTGCTTAATCGTGGCTGGCTTTTGTCTGGAATACCGGTACTGCTACTACTGCTTTTGCTGCTCAGTGGAACCGGTTTCACAAATCCGCTGCCACCACTGCCACTTCCTTCTGCTTGACTCTGGTTGGTTGGTTCAGGTGCGGACGAAGACGGCAGAGTAGTAGCATCTCCTTCTGTATTACTGGAAGTAGGTGCGTCTGTTATCAAGAGACGCTTTATCATGCCTCCCCAGGACTCTGATTGGGTTAATATCGCAATCTGCAAAAGATCAATAAGGATCAGATCTGATAGATTGCCAAACACCCGACACGTACGTGATATGGGAATGGGTTCCCTTCTTTGGTCTTGATAGAAGGTATATGTTCCTTATTATCATTTGCGCAGCGAAGTATATCAAGCAGGCATTGGGAGAGCTGCCTCTCGACAGAACGGACGATCTTCTGACGCTCTGTACGGCTTTTAAGCTAGCTGTTTCATGGTCTATCCTTTTCAAGAGCAGAGCATACCTTGATCTGACTTGGGCTTTATCAAGTTGATTGTGATCCCCCATCGTTCCCAGCACACCAGTTCCTGCGCTTTTGAGAATTGGAACCATATCTTTTTATCCCTTTGCTCATAGAATAGAACTGCAATCTTTTGTCGTGGCGGTAAATAGCTGGAGCTCCACATTTTCCTCCCTCTGAGCAACCACCATCCTTAGCGCATGGTTACCTTGCCCTGTTTTGAGGTGTTCGATGATATAATTTGAAAGAATTCTGCAGCACGCTCTTCGATGAGACGTTCAACTTCCGGATTATCTGTGGTTGCCTATGATCCGAGACAGAGTAAAACTTAGAGCATGTGCGTTTATATATCGAAAATGCAAGAGCCATACTACGGTTGTATCGAGAAAACGTCGTTCCCGGGGCGTCACAGTAACCAGTAAACGGTGGAAGAAGATGGAGTGTAATAAGGCTGAATTTAAGCAAGTTAATTTGTGATGCATCGTCATCGTGTAGATGATACCTCGAAGAATGTCCTTGACATGTTCCCTAGGCACAGAGGTCTAATACAGGAGCGATTATCGTCTCGATAATAAACCTTCAAGGCGGCATCATGTGGGTAGCTGCGATAGGATAATTGAGATACAGAGGGAGTACTTACCACCTTAATGTTGAATTCTTGGGCGTTGGTGGTCATCGTTGTTGCTTTAGGGTGGTGAAGTCAAGAGAAAGGTTACGCAGTCTAATCATGCGGTCGGTCCTGAATTGGGGTATTCACAGTAATACCTGTGTAACCCAATTCCTTTTACAACCCAAACTTTCCTAATAACTACCCCATGCTGGTTCACACGCTGCGTTCGGTTACAAAACACCGGCGATCACTCTTTATCGCATGCTCGGTTTCTCGTTGGAGATACATGAGCGTCAATACCATGAGTACCCAATCGCTCTCTCCAGTCACTGCTGCCTGCTGTCTGATCGGTGATGAAATCCTTAATGGCAAGACGCGAGATTCAAATTCTCATTTTCTAGGTATATCCACCGATCAGCTCAGAAATCCTATGCATCCTAACTTGTTTCTCTATGCCAGCAAAGTATCTTTTTGATTGCGGAATCGATCTGAAGCGTGTGGAAATTGTCGGGGACGATTATGGAGCGATTGCTGAATCAGTGACCCGGCTCTCTGAACAGCACGATATCGTTTTCACGAGTGGAGGGATTGGTATATGAGCACACTGGCAAACATCATGAATTATCATTAAGTTTTGACACAATAGGCCCGACGCATGATGATATCAGGTTAGACAGCATATGAGGCTACAGAGTTGGCTTTAAGGCGGATGGACTAAACTCGCAATACTTTTATTGAAGCTACGAAGCGATTGCTCGCGCTTATTCGCTACCGCTTGTACTGGATCCCAAAACATGCGAGGAGATGGAGAGAACAATGAGTGCTCGAAGCAAAGATTGGACTCTTACTGAGGCGCGAAAGAGGATGGCCACCTTCCCTTATCCGGCCCAGATTTTGCGAACCAGTCCTGAGGAGCTCTGGGTGCCTGTCGTGGTTGTCAACGGCAATATTCATATTCTCCCTGGTATTCCACGCCTCTTTGAGCGGCTCCTAACGCTACTCCGTCCTAGGTTTGAGCAGATGGTCAAGGACAAAGGGGCCCTAGGGCGGTATTACCGAGTCCAAGTAGCTACTAGCTTGACAGAAGGCGACATTGCCAATTGCCTATCGACGTTACAACAACAAATGAATGAGCATAACATCAAAATTGGCAGCTACCCTAGATGGAGCGGCAACAAGGAAGGAGCGCGTGTCGTGGTGAGCGTTGTCGGCCGTGACGAAAAGATGGTCGAAGAAACCGGAAAGTTACTAGTGCGTGAGATCAATGGATGGATCTACAAACCCACTACGCATACAGAGAAAGTCTGAGAGCCGTAGAAATCTCGCTGAGTTCTTGTATTCATGTTTGTAACTGCTTTTACACATCTATACTCGTCAGAAGAATCTCGTGGTTTGGTGATAATAGATAATACATCTGGAGTACTGTAATCCTGTTTTCTTCGCGCTACATTTTCGACCGGTTATTGTTTCCCATCCTAGATACGTTGGATATTCACCAAGCATTAAGGACGAGGCCTTTACCAGATTCGGGTCTATCAGTGGAAAGAACCATCCAATCTAACCAAAGAGGCTTTAGGAGTGTAACATCATGAAATGAATTACCCAAATGAGGCAAAATGGTACGCAAAAGCCGTGGGGATCCGTTGAAACGAGGAACTTCAATCTCAGTTGAGCTAACGCTCTGCTTTTATTGTCCTGTAAAGAGAAAGGGAGCCAAACAGCTTTGTTGCTCAATACCCCGTCAGCCTACGATGCTACGTGAGTCACCCGAAGCAAGTGATGAAGAAGTCATGTTCCCTCGCCGACACACACCAGCGAGATCAAGCACGTTTTTACAAGCGCGGCCTTCGTCTGGGGACCACCTACATAGTCGGCAGGCTCTTTATGAGACCAAGTCGGATATAATGTCAATACAATTTGTACATCGAATACGGCGTTCCATTAAGCAGTGGCCAGCCTACTTCTGGTGGGGCATTGTGTTCTGCTTACTTCTTTTGTTGTTCACTCGAATGCCGTCATCATCACCGCGTCCGCAAAAGCCAAAACATGAAGTCTTATTTATACACGATCTAGTCGAGTATCAGGACACGACAGAGATGACTGATTATCAACTTCTCGATCGGCTATTGAAGCCCGATTATGGTAACAGTTGCTGCGGGTATAATTACTGCGGATAATTGCTAATCTCCTCTATAACAGCTAAACATCCTAAGCAATTCAACCGCCAAGAACGCACACCTGAATGGCTGGCTAATGCCGCGAGCAGCTTTTCTTCTAAGCAACAGCAACTGAGATCGATCCTTGGGCATTCATCACACGAGGTGGATCAACTGTCCCTTGCTGTATCAATACCCTACGTGGATGAGCGCTCAAGAACGGTTCCTGTGACCGCCATCTTGTATTTTAATACGCAGACAACCACCCAACAGTCGCTAGATCAGCAGCTACAATCTGTCCTCTCCCAGACCGTGGTGGCCGAAACTATTTGGATTGTGTGCGACTCCGAGACACGGCCGCAAATTGAAGACAAAATCATAGACTTAACAAAGAGCAGAAAATACAGCATGATCAAGACTGTGATCTGGGAATCCAATGAATGGCTGCAGCTGGCGCTACGAGCGCCAAGCGACTATATCTGGATTCTCAGCGAAAATATCATTCCCGGAAGACAATATCTTGAACGAATGCTGCGGCTCTCGTTCGTTGATGGTTATCGGCAATCGTTGCTCGGCACGCAAGCCATCAGCTTTAAATTTCACCAAAATGGTGACTTGGAATGCATGAACAATATACACCAAGATGTCGAGACGGCGAATGTGACCCAAGTGGTTGATATGATCAGTAAACTCTGGTTTGTACGCCGTTCATGGCTTGCATCTGTAAAAGCTAGTGTTACAAAGGAGCCGAAACCCCATCTACTCGGTTATTCCCTAAGCCGTAGCCTTGCTGTTGATGCTGATATCCCTTCAGTTATCATACCTACAGAGCCCGGCGACAGAAATTACATTGTGGAATATCTTGAAGATCCCAGCGGTCAGGCGTCTTCGTCGAACCTGTGCGACTCCATTCGTGACCATCTTAGTGTCACTCAGTCGAAGGGGACGAGTTGGCGCGAAGATATGCTAATCCCCGGGAGGTTCGATTCATCTATCGCATTTGTGATTGATGGAATGCAGCAGTTCGATCAGTTCAAGTCATTAATATGCGAATTTGTTCAAAACCAGCTCGCAGACATTCATGTGATTACTACTGGAGACTACGGAGGACTTTCTCCAACCAATCTCATGGCTTCTCTCATCGATCATAATCCATCCTGTGCAGAAAGAGTGCGTGTGCACGATCTTGACATTGGATATGGGCGACATACGAAGGCCACTGGGGACAATGGATTTGTGCTTTTGAACGAAAACATTCATGACCTGACACGCCTTATTACATTGCTGCGGCCCCGCCTGATGATTCACATGGCTCACAATGGTCCAGTTCTCAAAGGCATACAGACAGCTCGCGATATCACCAAGGTCCCTAGCATTGCGCTTCCACCTCGCGATATCCATCACGCCTTTTGGATGGCTAGTCTCCCTATTCAGGCGCTCGAGAGTAAGGCATAAGTTGACCATGGGAAAGAATTTGCATTAAGTGGCTCGTCTCGTTGAAATAGAATGGAATGCTTTCTCAATCAAGCTAGTAGTGGTGACAGATCGACGTCCAGAGGCCTTGGCTCGACTTCTTCGATCAGCAGTACGAGCACACTATTTTGGAGATTCAGTCGACCTTGCAATTGTCATGGAACAGTCAAGTGACCGAGTCACACAAACGTTTGTCAATACGTTGCAATGGCCGCATGGTACAAAATATCTGAGACACCGTATCACCAAAGTTAATCAGATGCCAATTCATGTCGAGTCGTGGTATCCCGCGAGTGATCATGAGTATGCCGTACTTCTGGATCAGAATATCGAGCTGTCGGAAATGTTCTATGAGTGGGCCAAATACGCTATTCTAAAATACCGTTATTCGCCCAGCACACCCAAGGACGCTGCCCACTTGATGGGCATTAGTCTGTACTCTCCGCGCATCATCGAGACAGATGCCAACGAGCGGAAGCTATTTAATCCGTCGCAGATACTGGTAGGAGCCGGATTCGATCCTCAGGTACCTTATCGTATGCAAGCTGTCACCAGCGCAGGGGCGGTATTCTTCCCAGAACACTGGCGTGAATTCCATGACTATATTGGTGCTCGTCTGACGGATATGAATCGCAAACAGCTTCAAAATATCAGCATCCCCAACGCGCGTTCCAGTCAATGGGTCAACTCTTGGCGCCGATACATGGACGAATTGATGTACATGCGATCATACACACTGCTTTATCCCAATTTTGAGGATCATGTCAGCCTGTCGACGTATCATTTTGAGCCCGGGAAGCATGTGATGGTGGATTTTTCACAAGCTGCACTACTTCTCCGGGTGCCACTAATGGACAGCAGCATGGACCTTCGTCAGATGTTGCCAAGGCAGATGTTACCAGACTGGCAACGACTTCCATTACTGGATATGTGGGGGAATATCCAGCAAATGGAAACGCTATGGCAAACTGGAGTAGCGTTCCAACGCCAGGTGTCCGCGTGTACGCCTTTGACATTAAAAAACCATATGCATGACCCATCCGATATGCTCTGTCCACCCGCCAACCTCATTGAAGTGCCAGTGACCTCGGAACAGGACCCTATCCCGGAGTTCAGCACTCGAGTGGTGGCTGTGGTTGTTCCTCCTGCTGACACAGCAGGGTCAGAGGATGTGTCAATTCCAATAGCAGTATAATCGCTGTTTTTTGACCTTTAATAATTGTATCCAATTTCTTATTTTTGTAACTATCGCCTTTTTCTTCTATTAATAATCCCTTTTTAAACTCTTTATCGTTTATGTCTGTTCTTGAGTCCGGTGCTGCCTCCCATGGCGGCATGGAGGGTTTGCAGCGCCGTAATGAACAAGAAACGGATCAGGCACCCCCTTCTCACACTTCAGTCTTGCAAACGCCGACACCGCCAACGCAGAGCAGTAACAGTTTGATGGTCCCTTCGACAAGCGCCAGCAAGTCTATAGCCAGCACTCGACAGCAACCATCCGTAACCAATCGGCGACAACAACGAATGAACAAGTTTCCTACTCTGCATAATGAAAAATACCCCTCGCAGCTAGGGCGCGATCTGCTCTTGACAAGCAACTTTGACCGGAACCTCACTGTAGAGAAGGCGCGATTTCAGACGCCACACTTGATCACCCCCGTAGAAGAGGCACCGCCTGTTCTTAATCACGGCGCAGATGAGTCCTTGCTCTCTTCTTCGGCAGAAGGTCGATACCCCAATACCTTTTCGTCCTCGGCTTCTACGAGCAATACGCCCTACTGTAATATGAATGACAGGGGAAGCGAGGTAAGTGTGTCCAGTTTTTTTGTTTGTGTTTCTTAGAGGTTATTAAGATATCAAGGGCTCGGCCCCCACCCTCCTGTCCGGTCCTCGGTCAGAGTGAACGCAGCCGGTCTCGTCCTCGATCTGCTGCGAAAAAACGAAGACGACCGCCTCCACCTATGCATGGTACCGCTAGTCCTTCCGAAGTATTCCATCGCAACCTCATTGATGCCATGTACAGCGTTGAAGGTAAAGAGGGAAACTGATAGTGAGCGATCGGGGTCCCTGCTTTCCAATATTTTTCATCGGATGACTCGTGATAGACTCGGACGAGAATGAGCGCTACGTGTATCCGTACGACCCACACACAGAGCGCCCGTCGTTATATCGGATTCAGACAATGCCTATTCAAAACAAGAACCCTTGGCTAACAAATTGGCTTCAACCAGACCAACGGCCTAAACTTAGAAGCCACTTGGTGGACTATCCTTATAATCCAAAGCAACAGCAACAGCAACAACAACAACAGCAGCAGCAACAGCAACAGCAACAGAAACAGCAACAGCAACAGAAACAGCAAACCGACGACCTAAGTATAGGCGGTGGTTATGGATGGTCTGATACGAATGCAGGCGGTGGCAAGCTGCGCTATATTCCTCGACGGATGCGAATGAACTTTTATGCAGATGGAGGGTACACAAGCGATGATGACGAAGCGTTGCCCCTTTTGCGAGTGAATGGGAGTCCACTTCAGCGTAAACATTCGGGACTCGGGTGCTGGTGAGTTTTCGAATGCGGGCAGCCCTTTCTGGTGTTTTTGTTACTTTTCTTTTTAACACGTCCTGTGTGCAATCATAGTGGCCGCTTGTGCATCAACCTATCGATCGGGTTCATCTGCTCCATTTTTTTCTTTCTCTTGGTGACAATGTACCGTGCAACACCACTCACGGACATGTCTGTCGAACTAGGCCGCGTTCTAGCATCGGATAAGGAGCTCATATTCGATCTTCATGTACACGCAAACAACTGGAACTGGTGGACAGTGCGGGTTGCGGAGGCGGATATTGGCGTGTTTGCCTTCAGCCAGATTGTCCCGCTTGGGGTTGCGGACGCAATCCAGCGCGTCAACCGCAATGGCACCGTCACAACAGCAGCTGATCCTGCCGAGTATCTTGGCAGCTTCTATCATTTCGACGAACCGCTCTCGTTTCCGTCAACATTCATGACAGGCACTCCTACGAGAGCAATTTCTCAGATACGTATCAAGTCGCCTGGAGCGGACAAAAGCGGCAGCGAGCGATGGTCGCGTATGATCCGGTATCCATATGGACTGGTGACACGTGGCATCCTCAAGTACAACACTATACCCTACTTTGCTATATACCCCCAATCCACGGCCATCTGTGACGTGGCTCATGTAGACCCAACAACCGGTACTGTAGTAGACGAGAAGCCCGAACAAGGATTGTACTGTTACAAGGACGGCAGTAGCAGAGATACGTTATGATGGTCCATTTATTTTGCATTATCACTTCTCGGTAAATTTTGTTTCGCCCGCTTTGGTAATCACCTCGATCAGGCTCCCGTTGGTGACAGGAACACTGCCTGTAGCATACCCATGTAATTGTCTATATCTATTGTCAGGATCACTCACTTCCAACAACCCACATGTGTAATAAAACAGCATTACTTTGCAATAGCCTCTAGAGGTGTCCATGAAGAGTAGTCGGCGCCAGGCATGCTCTTGCGGTTCATGGGGGTGTCCAACGTGACCCTAATCTTCACATTAGCGATATGCTAGTTGCGTAATGGGGGTTGCTGTACGTACGGGCAAATACCAATTGTCTTTACAGACTCTGGGAGACCGCTTCCTGCGACGGCCAAGTCTTTGACAAGATGATGGACGGATGCCTTGGCCATGCCGTAAGCGATCATGCCTGATATTTGAGAAGAAATTACACTATAAGTGGCCGTCATACTTGGTTTGAAATGAGACCAAAAAACAACAATACCTGGAGTAGGACCCAGCGCAGCAGCTGCACCGGTGAGGACAACGAGACCGTCTCTAGATCATGAAGAATCGTTTTAGCCGAACCTTTGTGATCATCAATATTATTGGTACCTTCCCATATGTCGCGTCGCCAGTTGTGCCGAAATGACCGATGAGTGGACAGATTGCTGCATCATTAATTCCACGCTGTCCAGGAACCCTTGTTACCGAGTTTAATACTGCATCCAGCCTAATGTGAGTCACGCCTACCTTTATCTGCGGCATTGCCGCCGGCCCAACCGCCAGCAACGCAGAAAAGTGCCTTGAGTTTATGTCCGTCTAGAACAGACGCAAGCGATTTCTCGATATGAGCCGCCTGCTGCGCAAGCGAATCCTTTGAATTCACGAGGGCATTGCCATTCGCTGCAGGGTTCTCGATGAGATCAATATTTGTCACGTACTTGGTAAGAATGTCATTTATAGTAGAATGTGAGTCCATATGAATGGTAATCGCGTAAATCTTATTTCGGTGGTTGCATTGATACTTTACCCAACCCCGTTCCTTGAAGTAGTTGACCAATGTGCGGCCGAGAGCGCCTGCACCGCCATAGACCGCGAGGTGATTCATTTCGTCGTGAAGTATATAATATATATATATATACCCGAAGGAGGTAGTAAAACAAGGAGGGAACGGCTCCTCGCGGTTCATGCGCCGCGAAATGAAATAGCGCTTTCATAGGGCGTGGGATAATTTAAGCGGCTAAATCTTTTCCTTCCTCTTCTCAGGTACGCGCATTTCGGAGAGAAAAAGAGGAGGGGCTGGGAGGAAGTCCTGGTTTACTCGGCCATGAAGCTAAAAGATTCACTTAAACCTGGTCTGTTCCAAAGATAGCTCCCATGTGCCCCAATTGAAATAATATTGCAGCACCAATTTTGAGCAGGTCTCCTTAACTTGCCATACAATCATATGCCAAATGCAAGTGCGCAATGCTACAGGAACGAAGCCTATTCTACAATGGATGTTGTATCGATTGCTTGAAGTCGGGTTCGTTAAAATGGATCCCTGTAATTGTGTATGTGTGAACGCATCTGGGGGACGATAGAGACGGTGGAGATATTGTAGCTGTGTATTTAATAACACATAAGGCATATTCACGCATTTCAGGTCTCATGAGATATCCCTCCTTCGTTAATCGCTACTAGATGCGACACCATCTTCTTGCTGCTGGGATACCGCATTCCAGCAGAGATGAATAGGGCGTAAGTATACCATATAGACAAGACAAAACGCTGGTGCGACAGCCATTCTGGAATATTTTATGCCAGTGGCATATCGTTATTCTATACAAGATACAAGGCACTCATTGTTCAAAGTATTACTAGCTGCTGCTTAATTAGCGATTATGCTCATAACATGGCAGTAAATTCTGGAGTTGTTTGCTCGTATCCAGCTTGGTAAGATCGTCTGATCCTCCGATGCTTTTACCATCAACAAAGACATTCGGGAAGGTGTGCCTGCCTGAAATTTCGTATAGTGCCTGCTTCATCTCCTGAGCATCTCGTCGTAGGTCTACCTCGATAATTGTGTAGTTATCGCTGCAATATTTGTTCAAGATCATTTTGGCATGTCGGCAGTATGGACTAAGATAAGACGGATAAACATGAGGATCTTCCTTTGTTGAGTGTTCCATGTTACACATACCAGTATGTCTTACTGTACAACACAACCGGATTATTTCTTAATGTTGCTTGGACCCATGTCACTTGAGGATTTCGAAGCCGCATGATCGTCAATTTTGGACTGATATCAATTTTGAAGGGCACGAGGGTGGTGTAATCATCAGTCATCCGAGGCCTCTGGAACCTAAGACCGTCATAGCCAGATATCACATCGATTGGTTCGAAAGCGTCCGAAAACAGCTCAGGATGGCTCGTGATAAGATGTGTGTATTCCATTGCTAAATAATCGTCCACCGCCATGTGCGACTCGGTCTTCCAGTACGACCACCTAGGTCGGAATAGTTCTCCAAAACGAGACGCACCCGTCATCGCTGCCGGGACATCGATGTGTACCTTGACCGGATGCGCAGGGTCCTCTAGCATATGCAATCGGCGCAGAGCATGTCCGCCAGGATAATTCTGTATCGATACATATAGCATCAACAAAGACGCCGCGAAAGAGCCCAGACCACCACAGATCACCAGAAACAGTTTAAGACGAGAGCGCAGCGATGCGACGAGGGAGCTCGCAGCAATCGTCCAGATAGGGATAGTGTACATGATGAACCGCCATTCTTTGTGCGGGAGAATCGAGAAGAGGTTGATATAGAGCAGGTTCGGCAAGAGCATCCGACGCACACGACCGTTGGTGACATAGGAAATCAAAGCTAGGGGATAAGCGATCAGAAGAAGACGTGGCAGAAAATTCACATAATAGGCATAGAACGGCATTGTGCCCCATTCGCTACTCTTGTTGAGGATAACGTTAAAGTAAAACACCTCGCCCTCGGGCCACAGACAGCGCTGCCAAAAGAACGAATCGATGGGGACGGACAAGGCAAGCGACAGGATTGCACACGCCACGCCATGCAATAGCCATGTCTTGAGCGGAAGCGTTTGGTAGACAAGCCACTCAAGACCTACCAGAATGGCGAGTAGGATCCCAGCCTCAAAGCGAAACACGATACCCGCCATGGTCATGTACCAGATCATGCGACGATGATAGACAGCGCGGGTGTGTGGCGTATATTCGTCAAGACTCTCGAGCCAGTTTGCCAGACCGGCCAATACAAGGGGCAGAGCCAACGTGTTTGGGAGCGTGCGACTAGACCAGAATAGAATATGGAACTGGCAACATGTCAGGAGAGCAAAGGCTGTCGAGGCGCGCGACCCGTACACTTTCTTTACTGCCATCTGAAGCCGGCTCAGACCAAGCGAGACAATCCCACCGAGCACAAGGCGCACCACTACTTGTTCATCCACCGGAACATACTCGTAAATTCTTGGGATGGACAAGATCACCTTGCTGATGGCACCAATGATCACCGATCCCACAAAGGTGCGTGGAACTACTCCGGGGAAATCGAGATGATCATAACGAGAAAGATCGGGACCGTAGTGAATCACATCGTGAATGGCCTGGAGATTGAAACTCTCCTCAACTTTGGTGTACGGGCAGAGGACGCAGTACAGCCCAATAAATAGGAACACGAGGAGCTTCATATGCTTTCTTTCTTTCACAGACAACTTGCTCTCCCGCCCTAAGGCTGGATAAAAATGAAGTGTGTCACAGAATGTCTGCTAGGTACCTCGAGCCCCATCTATCAATCTCTCTCTTTTTTTTTTGCATCTATCCATACACACACATCCCCCTCCTCTTGAACTCCTTCTTTTATATTGCAGAGAGCTGAGGAGGTTGTAAATCCCTTCCCTCTCCTTCCACCCCCTCTTTGCTCATTTTCTCGCCTCTTTTTCTTCTATTTCTAACCACCGTTCCTCTCATTCAAACATTCAGTCATGAAGGATGTCGGAATCAAGTATGTTGAGGTTGTACCCTCTCAGACAGTGCTTGAATTTATGGGCAGGGCGCAAGCCTCGTCCACTGCCGACGAGACCGATAGATCATCCTGCTCGAGAGTGGCTGACAGCATCATGCTCAAAGGCGAAGCTCTGTTTTCACTAAGTCGGACAATCAAGATCCGCGGTCTAACCGTCAAGTTTAAAGGCATGGCCACCTCCAACTTCCAAGGCACTAACCTCCAGACGCCTATACTCCCCAAGCTCAAACAAGTGCTATTTGCGAAAACCACTCTACCTCCTGGTGAACATGTCATTCCATTTCTCCTCGAAGTACCCAATATATATCCGCCTTCACTAAAAAGCAAACGTGCCACGGTGTCCTATCGTATCGAGCTTTCCATTGCTGTAGGACTGCAGAAAAAGGCAATCACCGCAGAATATCCGATTGAAGTCCGCAGGCATTTGTTACGCTATCGCGAAATGGCACCGCTCGTGCAGACACAGATCTGTCAGGATACCTTCCCAGCAAGGTTTCATTACGAAATTGAGGCCCCTCGCATCGTGAGCCTTGAGCAGGGATCTATTCCTGCTGCAGTAAAATACCTCTGCTTTGCATCGCAAAAATCGGTCCGGGCGATTAGAACTCAACTGAGACAGATTGAAGTGTATAGGTAACGTTACACGGACATGTATCCAAAAAAAAAAAGAGGTCTTTAACATGTGCCAAAAGCTCGGACGGAAAAAACGTCTATCGAAAATTGCAATACATGGGCGATAACATCATTTTCCCTGCAGCCTCGGGAAGCAATAGCATCTCGAGCAATAATACCCGAAATCATAAGCGATACGTCAAGCGGACTGTACCGGCCCTGCTACACTCGGTCGATAGCGACCAGGAGCGGTCAACGTGGGTCCGACCTATAATCATCCGCCATAACCTGCAGAAGCAGATCACGCTGACCCTTGAGTCGCCTCTAGTCACCATCGAACACGAACTCGAAGTAACCTTTCAATTTGAGCATCAATTCGAGAACATCAAGGCAAAGATACCTATCATCATCACCTCCCTTCCACACCAACTTGCTGTTCCTGTTCAGCCCATGCCAAAATACCCATTCGAAGAAAAGTATGCCCGTCTATCCAAAGCCACCTTAGAAACAAGTCCCCCGGAGAGGCGCCCCCACTGCAATCAGGCTCATCTGCAACCCCAACTCAAGTATAGTCTTGATGAAGAGCGCCTGTTTCCGCGGCGGCACGAGCAAAAGGTTTCTGCGACAGGCCCGATTCGGAAATTCGCGTCTGCTTGTGACCTCAGCAGCATGTCACGACGAAGTGACGATGAAGAAGATGAAGACGATAACGACAACGAGAAGCCCGAGACGCATCAGTACAGCGAAGGACAAGAGGCAATCAAGCATCAACATTATCTAGCCATACCTCAAACAAGTAAACAGCGCCAGCTGGTGTCTCCAGCTACCTCGGCGCCCGACCTACCTATTTCCCAGCGCAGGCGTAAACGACACATTCTCCGGCCAATCGATGTCGATCTTGCGAACGGAACAAAGAAGGCGGAACAATTTAACAGAAAGAACAGGGCGCGTGCAGTATCTCTGCAACTGGATAGAGTCTACAATGAGTCTTCGTCAACCGACTCCTCCGATGATAACAATGACTGCCTCAAATCCCGCCCACCATCGGTTGTTTATAGTGCAGCACCGGGACTGCCTGCGTCCACTGTGTTGATGCCGCAAGAAGCCTCCTCATCCCTTCCCGAAGAATCTTTTGTGTCTGACACTGTCCATCGAGGTGATCGATCCCCAGGTCTTGCAACCATCGCGTCGTCGGCTATTCTTTCTCCAACCACAATACTTCTCGACCAACTTTACGCACGACCCAGTACTACCGCACCATCCTTACCGGCGCAACCGCCCCCACCCCAATCGCCTCTTCCTCCTCTTCCTCAACCCAGGCCGGTAGGGCTCGAATCCTTAACTGGTGACCCCAATCCCTATGTCAACCTTGACCTTCCTCCGATTCCACGCCCGCGGCCGCAAAAGCCATCCATGAAAGCCCATCGCATGACAAAGCTCTATGTTGAGGACAGTGATGACGAGGTTATTGATCCGTCTCCGCCTCTCACCCATTCATCCGCATACGTTGCGCTGCAGGAGCAGCCACAGCATCCAACTTTAGACATCATGCTACCCAGGTTATCCCTTGGCTCTGAATTCAATCTAGATTTATAATACTGCACAAAATATACCTTGTCCATTCTTTTTTTTTTGCATCAGCAAGTCATTTTTATTCATACATCTATTCCGCAATAAACATCATGTCCCGTTAACTCTGAGTTGTAGGTCATAGAAATAGAAGTTGTGTTTTCCGGATAACAATTGAAAGCGACGCAAGATGCCACATATTTTTGAAGAAATGGTCTTTGTCATGCCAAACATGTGGGGTCTGACTAAATGGAATCCCGATAGCTTTTGTTCTCCTCAGCTCACTTTCCTTCTCTTTCTCACCCACCGACTCACACACAGAACAGAAACCCACAATTCTGGGCATGCCCTCGCGATCTCCCACCGACGTTCCCGTACCCGAATGGACATCTCACTGGAGAGAAATCCAGCCAACATTAGCCAAATTACGGCGATCCATGGCCACTGCTCGTACTCTCCCCATCAAGGTCATGCGCGTGAGTCAATTGGATTCCGATATTCTCGACGGCGAGTTGTTCGAGATCCTAAAGGATCAGCTTTGGGCTGGTTTATCCTTAGTCAAGGTAATCTCCAGTACAGATATCTGCAAGCGATCTTTTTCTCTTTTAACGGCTCGCCTTTTAGCCCGCACTGAAGGAACGGTTCGAACCAGAGCTGCTGGCAGTCCTGAACTTTGTCCTTTTCAAGTTCTCAGTGTATGATACTGGCGCGACTTACGGCGCAGGGTTGCAGAATCTAAAGTACCGCAACGAATGGAAGCATGGTGGCGCATGTAAGTCCTAGGATGATCTATATAAAAAAAATTGCGGTAGATCGCCTTAGTCAACCATCCATCGTTTTTACCAACAGTAGAGTCAGTCGCAAAAGATGCTCCACTGACGCAGGGACAAAAGATTGCTTACGGTGTGCTGACCATAGGCGGTCAATATGCATGGTCGCGAGCCAATCGATACATCACTGCGCGGGGTTGGGGTGAATTGGACGAGGTGATTGTTCGTTTCTCTTTCTGCGACCCATCGTCGCCGTACTCACAAGAAACATCATTAGTCAGACACCCGGAACAAGATCTATCGCCTCTTGCAGACTGGAGAGAAATACTGGAAAGCCTTTTCATTGCTCAACTTTTTGGTGTTCTTATGGAACGGAAAGTGAGTTGGATGGAAAACCGATGTGAACCCGCTCTCTATCGAGTATCGAAACTGATCTAATATCGCAAAAAAAAAAAGATACCGCACACTAATCGATCGCATACTGGCCATGCGGCTCGTATATGCCCAGAAATCAATGAATCGCCAAGTCAGCTTCGAGTTCCTGAATAGACAGATGGTTTGGCATGCATTCACCGTAAGTCTCTGAATCCTAAGAGATATAAGGAAGCACTCTGATATATTGCATTATGACAGGAATTCTTGCTCTTCCTGGTACCGCTGATCAATATCGAGAAACTTAAACTGCGAATGATGCGGACACTGCTACCCAAGTCGTATCTAGTATCGTCAAAGGGATATGACAAGATGCCCGAGAATCAATGCGTCATTTGCCATGACAATGCGTCTGGAGCTGAGACGGGACCAGTGGGTCAAATCCCTGACTATACGGTGCATAATCCATACAGGACAAACTGCGGCCATATCTTCTGTTATTACTGCATCCAGAGCAAAGTTGCTGTGTTTGGTGATGAGTGGCCTTGCTTGCGTTGTGGCGAGCGTGTAGAGTCTATAGCTAAAGTAATGAATAAGGTAGATGATCCAAAGTCAGAATCGCTCAAGTTGGCGGGGCATTAAAAATTAGTCCGCATACACGCTCTCCTTCCATATCCGCAAAACAAAATATCCTTTCTTTTCCTTTTTCTATTTTCTGTTTGACCATTGCGCAGCATGATGGCCTCGCCGGTTTCGTCCCGACGAGATGTCCCAGCTCTGATGTTGGCGTGGTTTTTTTTTTTTTTTGTTTCTTTCATCCGACCATTGCACAGCATGATGGCCTCGCCGGTTTCGTCCCGACGAGATGTCCCAGCTCTGATGTTGGCGTGGTTTTTTTTTTTTGTTTCTTTCATTCGACCATTGCACAGCATGATGGCCTCGCCGGTACCGTCCCGACGAGATGTCCCAGCTCTGATGTTGGCGTGGTTTTTTTTTTTTTGTTTCTTTCATCCGACCATTGCACAGCATGATGGCCTCGCCGGTTTCGTCCCGACGAGATGTCCCAGCTCTGATGTTGGCGTGGTTTTTTTTTTTGTTTCTTTCATTCGACCATTGCACAGCATGATGGCCTCGCCGGTTTCGTCCCGACGAGATGTCCCAGCTCTGATGTTGGCGTGGTTTTTTTTTTTTGCTTCTTTCGGTTGACCATTTAACAGCATGATGGCCTTGTCGGTTTCGTCCTGAGGAGATATCGTTGCTCTGGGGTAGATATGTTTTTTTCACGGCATATTTCTGTTCATTTTGTCGGTTATTATGCTTATCATGGCGCTTTAGGTCGGTTCATTAAGGCATGTTTCATCATATCCTCCTCGATCCTGGTGCTTCATTTTCAAGAATAAAAAATGCCGCAAGTAGCTATATGTGGCGATATCCAAGACGGATTAAAGATATTTGATTTTTATCATCTCGAGACTTTCGAAATGCTATCGGGAAGGTGTCGTGTAATTTGAAGGGAGAATGTAGCATAATGGAAGAGTACTCCTTCACTATCGAAAAAATCGTACTTGTGCAAACCGAAAGCCGAGTTCGTTGTTTGTATAACCCAATATCATAAAGGACATCCTAGCTTCATCCGTCGAAGATGAAGCTGTTGGTTGATCTCGCAGTCCCGAGAGAGAACGCTGTCTGATATTCCCTGCAACGACGCACAGTATTGCACTGGCGGGTTGTATTTGGAACTTCTGCTTGAAGACGGGAACACGTCTGCGATTCTCCTACGCTACATTCCATTTCGACCCGGACCAACGCGCCGTCTCGCTGGTGTCTTCTCCAACTGGAATGACGTCTACACCCCCTCTTCTTCAAACGACTGAGCACGATATGGGATCACACCCGGTCGATCTTCCCGTCAAGGCCGAACGCAAATAACCTCTCCATAATCCACGCCAGGCATTCGTCGCCGGCACTTGGGGCACTTACAAGCGTACTAGACAAGAATCTCCAGTGGAAGGTGTGGGCATGTAATATAAGCTACGGCAATTGACCATGGCGGGGGCGGACGATGACGTCCGGGCCACCATTTTACACCCAACAGACAAAGGAGCCCTGCACAGTATGCAAATCCTATTCAACAGCAAATTTCTCGCCCAAGGACAGCGAAAGCATGAGCGGTCAACGGCCGCAGTTGAGAGTTACCGCTCTGCAATAATAGACCCATATGAAAACCACCAATCCATTTACTCTTTCTGCCTATATCAGATATTCTCAAAGCACTACGTGATGGTTATATTCGTCCTAACAATATTGCAGATATAAATATCCAATGCTGGACTGAACCAGGGAGATTTAGCAGCAAAGCTATGTTGGCTTCTAAGGGTATGTGGCTTCATGTTACCATTGATCATTGAGCGAGCAGATCGACCTGGATAAAAGGGACTCAGCAGCTGTCGACGAGTCTCTTCACTTAGTGATAGTCGCCCTGACAGAAAAGCGAGTGGGCCAGCGCATACATAAAATATCACCAGGTTCCTTCTCGAGTAAAACATCCCATGCTTTCCCCTGAAGTCATTGATAGTCTTCTTCGCAAAACCGCAATACCACCAAATTAATTCGAGCTCAAAGGGTTAGCAAGTATATTCCCTCCATAAATATCGCATCATCTTTGTCCAATTGGCCATAAGCGCATCAAACCACGAACTCTCGGATCTACAGAGCAGACCAAGCTGGAGGCACAATCAATGATGCGATGTCTCATAGATTTTGTATTTTACAGGAAGTCTTCCACACATTTTACAGACTCTCCAGTTAATCAAACAAACAATGATTTCGCAACCTTGACTTTGGGCAGCCAAGAACGTTCAACTGCTGAAGACACAATCCCTGAACTTCACCAACAACGAACGATAATGATTCGTTTGGCGGAGGCCGTAGGCTAAACGCGTATATTCGTAATTCGAGGAGATCGAGTCAGGTTTTAGTCCTCCCTTCCTTCCTCCCTCCCTCCATCTTGCTCGCTTTCTCTCTCTTGTATTGGTCCCTCCAGCTCTGCCTATTCTGGCGATTATCTAACTCGATGTATGCTGTGTGGCGGGAAGTGTTAAAAGTCAAACCCACAGTGTTGTTCTTGTCTTATCCTTCGACCTTTGTCTTGTCCTGTCTTGATCTTTTTTTGTCGGGCACATTTCTGGTCAGTAGTGTTAGCAATGGTTTTTAGAGTAGTTTACTAATCCTTTTCCTACTCGGTTACCTGCACTATCATTGCCAATCCGTTCTCAGTCCATGCCTATCTGCTGATCTCTCGTCTTGCTCCATCGTCCGTTTCCGCTCTTACAGCGCGCTACACTTCTTTGGTCCTTGTCCGTCCGCGACCCATAGATAAACTCAGATCACCCCAACATTTAAACACATGACTTCCTTTTCTCTTCTAAAAAGGTAGCTTTTTTGTGTCTGTTTGTTTTTGAATCATATAAAAGAATTCTGTCTTTGCTTGTCTGCTCTTTTGAGTATCGATTCGCTTGCTTTTACCAAGTCGATCAATCACTCGCGTGATTATTTCCAAGTTGATTTTATTTTAAATAACAGGCATGTACAGCGCTATCATCTTGACTTGTTCTATTTTGCAATAATCCGGATCCTAACTAGTGCCGCGGGAGAGAAGGTGAAGCTTTGGGTGGACCGCGATTTGGCTGCTCCCGCGCACGTCCCCCACCCTGGCTTCGTCGACGTGCTGTCGGCTTCTGCTGCTTGTGTTGCCGGTGGTTCGTCGCCCTTCCTCCTCGTTCCTTCATCCGACACATCCAATTCCCAGTCTCACGGTTGTTACTTCAATGGTACACCTAGCTGCTTTCGGGGTAAGTTGAAGAGCAAGTAGGAGGGTTGACGCTTTCTGTTGACGAACAATTGTCCTAGAAAAGCGGAGGAACCCAATAATCCACGTGATTCCCGTAGTTGTAGCTGGGTTATAAACTGATGGCAATAGACCTTAAACAGCTGGTAAGCCATATTTCATTATTCCATTCAACCACCATGTGTGGTGTTTTAGTTGTTTTTTAAGTTGGACAGTTAGAATACGATGAGACTCGTGGATGTCTTTTATTCGAATGAAATCGGAATTAAGATCCTCCATCGCCACACATTTATCTACTATTTATATGATTTATGGCAGAGGTCCTAATTAGGTCAACTGGCTACTCCGTCTTACACGGGTACTCGGAGATGGTAGCACTATTACAGATAAGGTGCTTGTGTGTGTATCGGTGACCTCTATCATACGTTATATGTCCTTGTTCCTTTCAGACCATCCTCACGTCGGTAAACCTCATAAAAACCCAGTGGGAGAAAAATAGAGGGAAAAAGACTGTGGAAATGGATCTGGTTATAACGCGGCGTCATGGATCCTTCAATCCGTAATCACCTATGCGACACCATGTCGTCAAATGGGAACAACATAAAGTTGAAAGAAGGTAAATAATGCACGCACTGGAAAAGCATGCAATTGCGCTCATGGGAATTTCCTTAGTTATCATACCAGTATTACAAGCTTTCGAGAAGAGGGGACCGGTATCTCTCCAAGCTGTTGTTGACGATTTGCAAGAGATAATAGCCAGTACCATAAATCACAGCATTCATCTCGACACGCATATTGCGATATGGAAGAAAAGAATTATCGGATGTGCTGCCCTTGCTGGAATACCTCTAGTATGGTTCAGACGTATACACGGTCATCATCGTTATTTATATATTGGTCCAGGAGAACGACAGGTCTGCAAGCTGGAAACATGTCAAGTCCGCAGCAAAAGAACACTTGTCTCAAATTGAAGCTGCAATCGCTGCCTCATCTTCCTCTGCCGCTTCCACGACCACTACCAGCAGCAGCAGCAGAAGCACTACCTCTACTATCCCAAAGCTGACCGATGAGCTTAAGAAGTCTGTATGCGAGACATACGATGCTATAAAGGATCACGACAAATGGTGCCTGAAAGGTGATGACGAAAAATACGTGGAGGATGGGATGAGTGCACTTGCTACTAAATACGAAAATCACCAGTAAGTTCGTAAAGCAAAGCAGCGACATTTTAGTTAGACGTTTGATTTGCGCTTTATAGCCTGGCACATTCATTGATTATTGACCCCGACGATGAAGCGTGGCTAGACTACTTCTCTGCGGGAGAACTGGAAGAAATCAAGGCATTTCGACGACCAGAGCTCCCAGAGCTCCCGAAGGAGCTCGAGGATTATATTTTTTCATACCGAGGAAAGGTAAATTGATTGCGTTTCATTACGCCATGATTGCATGTGATCTAAATAGTACTACTTATTTAGAAAGATTTAAAGAGTCTGCTGTGTCGTCGCCGGGAGGTAGACTTTGATCCCATTGAGGAACCTGTCCTCTACCTAGCCCGCAAAGCAATTGTGGAGGCCACCGATCTGTTCGTCTTTAACCACTTCCCATTCGACAATCGCTCCGAGAGTGATTTGATCCACCGAGTTTGGAACTTTATCGAGAAGAGCTTCGATGGCTCACGACTGAAAGTTGAAAGGTAGGCCCAGCCTTCACGGAGTAAGGCTATGAGTGTTTGACCAGTCGTAATAGCGGTGAAAAGGGGAGTCTTGCCTCGGCCCAAAGGAAGAACGCCCGCAGAGGATCTCTTTGTGACCCTAGTGGCCAGTTGCAAAGAAGAAAAGTGGGGACAAAAGTGGACCTTCGTTTCTCGTCCGGTACTCGTGAGTACGGATGTGCGGAGGCAGGCCTGTTCACGGACATGACGAGCACAAAGCCCATTGTAGAGGGCACAATAAACCTTCCTCGGATCCTGAAGGATATGTTTCTTGGCTTGGTAACGGAAGTGCCTGCATTGATCAGGGACATCAAGGTTGGCGGGTTCCTCATCTCAGCTATAGATAATTCGTATGTTTTCGATGCATGCTAATAGAGTTCAGGACTCAACCTTACTGCGTTCATCCTTGATTCGCCTGCCGGCAAAGTGTGCCGTGTAACAAAAGTGGGTCCGTACGATTTCCCGACGTCTCCGACCGAGTTTGCCAAAAAGTTCATCCCACTTCTCGCCCTGATTTGGCAAATGAGGACCTTGATGGCAACGGTAGTGGAATTGGTGGAAGGCGATGACACGATAAAGATGCCTTCCACAAGTAAAAGCGCTTCTCCCTGTCCGATACCACGCTGTATGGAATCGCCAAAGATATTACCCCGCAAAAGAAACCACGGAGGTGATGAGCTCTGATAGCTACTGTACATATATATTTGTTATCCCCTTGAGATCTTATTCCTTTGGATGAGCCTCAGGACAAGCGGTGTCTGGCTTTTGCCATCCTCCTGGAAGATAAACTCCTTTCCATGGTCTTGCGTCAATTATTTCTACCATGGGAAGAATTCGTTGCGAAGATGGTCAACAGATTTTGACTTTGTAGACATTCCCTCCCAATGTCACCACAGGATCCAATTATCCTGACCAGAAGCAGCCCTAAACCATGGCTTCCCATTTGCTAAACTTGTACGTGGGTAGAATGTATTTGGGATTTAGCCTTTCGCCCTTCTTATGGATATCCCCTGTACCGCCGGCGTTATGCCTTAGAAGGAATGCGACACATTGGACTAGATCTTTGTGAAAGTATGTAGCAAGTATGCCAAAAAAAGATACCAGGCTGGTAAGATGCCTGGTGTGGAAATACACGTTATTTATAAGTCTTATTTCCATATATTCTAAACTTCAAGGCGTTATACGATGTGTCTCTCAAATTTGAGTATACTTGGAAGAGCTCAAGGACTTTTTCTCGCACGAAAACTAGATTGTTGAAGTTTGCTCAAAATTTCTGCGTCAGAATACTTTTGACTCGAAGTGCACCAGCAAGATGTTGATATTTCTGTATCCCATGACCCAAACTTCATCCTTATACAGCATTTTCCAAATCAAAGTCTCGAGATCTCGGAAACCAAGTACCGCAATCAATCCGCCTTGGCGATCGCCACGCGCACATTTTCATAGGCGTTGGCTGGAGCCGGTTGGCAAGTTACGGAGAGTGGAAGAAGAATGGATATTCCCTTCTCGCTTACGAAATCTTCTAACCTATCGGTCCAAGTTCATGCGAATCGAGAAGGATATGCTGAAACAAAGTGAACAAAGATACGACGTAAGAAAGCGAGGACAGTGCGAAAAAAAAAGCCAACATAAGAGCTGCGACATCTCGTCGGGACGGAAACGAAAGAAATGATTTCACTGGCTGAATGGGCAAGGGAAAATCCAGTTAGTGGTAGCGTGGCTTCTGTCTTTTCTTTTCTTTTTACTCCCCCACCTCCCCCCTAAAACCATGTATCAAAAAACGACGTTGCCGCTCCACGCGCCAACAAGCGAGGTGGGTGTTGCTGGCGGTCAGAGACAGCGCACATTGACTCTCCAGGACGTTCAATCGGATCCCATCTCGGAGATCGCTAAAAAATCCTTTGGTGCCGACAAACCTAAATGGAACGCCAGCATCGTCGAGTCGATCATGGAAAAAGAATTGAGGCCAAACAATTACGACTCGCAGAAGGTCATGCTGCTTGAGTTTACGCAATATCTCGAGAAGGTTAGCCACGCGTCCTTACACTTTTTTTTCTTTTCCTTACGCCTGACGCTAAATAATATAACGGGCACATTCAGTTCCTATGGCCGTTCTTTGACAAAGAGACAGCCACGCTCAACCATGTCTTGTCGATCTGTCTCGTAGTGAATGAAAAGTTTCGACAGCGTGTTTCACCCTGGGGTGAGTGAAAAGGAAGAGAAAACGATCTGTTCATTGTAACAGTTATTAAGACGATTTATTGTAGACACATTCGCCGAAGATCCCGTCAAGTTTGCTGGCTTTTTTGACCGTGTGGTTCGCCTCATGGTGCCCCCTCAATCTGATCAGCTTTCGCTTCACATCCGACGTATTGTCCTTGTCTTCCTGATCCATTGTTTCCAGAGTCTTGAGCATTCAATGGTCCGGCACGAATGCTTAAAGTAAGATGCTTGAACAAAAATAGGAGATGCGCAACCTACAATGCTCAGCACAGCGTATAACGTTTCTTCTTTACATCAGGCTGGTCCCCATTACAATGTGGGCCAACTTTGCACACGACGCCCGGAGAGATACTATCTTTGGGGAGTTTATGCAACTTCGAAAATTGTGGAACTCGGCGCACAAGAAGCTGAACGCGGCCGGTATGTCTCATGTTTTCTGAGGAGGATGGCTGAAGGTCATAGACTAAACGATCAGATGTGGATTAGACGATTCGACAAAGGAGATCCTGTTGTTTGAGCAAAACTGGTTGAGCAATCTCTTGAAACACTTCGTCGAGACGATCTATCAAATCCCAGCTGAAGGACCAGGTAAAGGAGGGTTATGGATGTGAATTTGTATGACGCTACTAAGCAAATGGATTATAGCGGATGAGGATGTGATTCGATATTGTGAACGATTTATTGAGTTTCTTATCGACCTTGAAGCACAGCTACCGACGCGACGATTCTTCAACACACTTTTGGATGATCATTCTGTCATTGTTACATGTCGATTAGCACCATTTATCAAGCGAGAGAACAAGGATGTTGCGCTGTTGAAAGAGCTCTTTGAAATCCTCGATTTTTATGCTAGATTTGAGATCAATGACCTCACTGGTCTCGCGCTGACAGACATGGATATGACCGAGCTGAGGTCTACTCAGCTGACTCATTTGCAGGTATAAATACATACAGCTGCAATTGGCTTGACTTTGTCATCTGCTTAGTCTAATCGCTTCGCGTAGCACGTGGTGTTTCGACGGTTCAAAGACAAACTTCCGGAGTTGCCACTCGCCAATTTTGGGTCCCTCCAAGCGCGTGATGACCTCCTATGGCATTTGAATCCTGTTGATGTCGAGACTTTGGTTGAGCTCAGCGATGCTGTCAATGTCCGAAGCGCACCGATTGTCGCATCGATTGCTGAAGAGATCGATCGGAAAGAATTTGTTCTCGAGAGCCTCGTTCAGAAGTACGAGAAGCGAAAAAGCCAAATAGAGAAGATTAATTCCCTTCCTCTTTATCCAGATGAAGTAAGAGTTTCAGAGCAAGGTTCCCGGGAAGCATTGCTAACGCGACGTTACTTTTAATTGCTATCCAGCAAACACTCTTCAGCGACACGTTAATCCAGAACCAGTTTTACTCGGGTGATCGGCCGCTTGCATTACCGAAACTCAACTTGCAATTCTTGACGATTCATGATTACTTATTGCGTAACTTCACCCTGTTCAAACTCGAAAGCTCGTATGAGATCCGGCAAGACATTGAAGATGTCGTAAAGCGCCTTGCACCACGCCTCGAATACCCGATGAAGAACACCGAATTTGCTGGCTGGGCGAGAATGGCGGTTTCAATCACCAATATGAGCATTGTGGATGTAGCACCCCCTAACCTGGGACAAGAGCATCCTGCTCATGTCAAGGCTGAAATCACATTCGATATTGGCCGCTACACTGATACGATCAGACGTGAATGGGATAGCCTCCGCAAACACGATGTCCTATTTCTTTTGTCTATCCAGGCCAACGACGAGACCGTGAATCCTTACACTGAAGATAAAGATTTTAAGGCTCATTACGGCATCAAATACATTCGTGGATGCGAAATAGTCGACATCCTCGGCAGCGACGGGCGACCGATTGATGAAACCCGCAAGTCCACAGTTGGAAACCGATCTACCAAACTCGAGGGACATCGACGAACGTTGCGTGTGGCTCTGGACCCTATCCAGTACAATATTGACATGCAAAAGTTCCATCGCCACGAGTCTGAGGATGTGCACGAAAGCTTCAACATCCTTGTGCGAAGACGACCTCAGGAGAACAACTTCAAGGCAGTGCTTGAGACCATCCGTGATCTAATGCAAGGAGACTTTGAGGTACCGCAATGGCTACAGAAAGTCTTTTTAGGTTATGGAGACCCTGCTAGCGCACATTATTCGGCACTACCCGATCGCATACAAAAGCTCAACTTCAGGGATACGTTCTTGGACTGGGAGCATGTCAAGGAAAGCTTTCCTCAAAAGGTGAGATATAAATATATTTCTCAAGGCTATAGACAAATAGAGTGATGGCTCACCAGCGAAATAGACTGTCGAGCCTGCTGAAGGATTTGATGAGCCTGTGGATCCACCGTACACCCTTGAATTTGTGACAAATGAGCTTGAAGAAAAGCCCAAGAAGAAATCAAAGAAAGCAAAGGCGGCTCCAAAAGAGAAAGAAGAGATTGTAAAGGTATCCACGTACAAAGTTCCTAATATGGGCCCATATCCACAGGATATTCCTCGTCAAAATGCCATTCGCTTCACTCCGGTTCAAGGTATGTCTGGTTCATTAGACAATCGCGGAATCCTCTGATAAAGTTGTGTTACCATAGTTGAGGCGATCCATTCCGGCATAAATCATGGTCTCACAATGGTTGTCGGACCTCCTGGTACCGGCAAAACCGATGTGGCCGTCCAGACGATTGCAAATCTCTACCACAACAATCCCAATGAGCACACTCTGATTGTAACTCACAGCAATCAGGCATTGAATCAAATTTTCGAGAAAATCACTAATCTCGGTAGGGGCTCGCGGCATGTGATCCGTTCAAAGTACAATTTACTGATGGGGGATTCTCTCGTAGACATTGATAGCCGACATTTGGTGCGCCTCGGGCACGGTGAGGAAGAGCTCAACACCGAGCTGAGCTTTAGCAAATATGGCCGCGTGTCCTCCTTCCTGGAGCGGCGATTAGAGCTGCTCTCGGAAGTGACACGACTGGCGCAATCGCTCGGCATTCAAGGTGATCATGGTGCTACTTGCGAGACAGCCAGTTATTTCTACCGCTATCACGTTCTCATCCACTGGGAACGCTACATGAGCAACCACACAGGCACATCAGACGACATTCGCAGTTATTTCCCGTTTGCTTATTTCTTTTCTAATGCACCAAAACCTGTTTTCACAAGCGATATGGGCGTAGAGGAAGCGCTGGAAGCAGCCCAGGGATGCTTCAGACATTTGGAGAAAATGTTTGAAGAACTTGAAGAAATCAGAGCATTTGAACTCCTGCGCAGTAGCTATGATCGTGCCAACTATTTGGTGACAAAGGAAGCGAAGATTATCGCTATGACATGCACCCATGCTGCCCTGAAGGTAAAAGAGAAAAGAACGGTGGGAAGTCGCAAGCCGAGTAGAGAGATTTAACCATACGATTCAGCGTTCTGAATTGGTCAGCCTAAATTTCAAGTATGATAATATCATCATGGAAGAAGCTGCACAAATTCTGGAAATCGAGACATTTATCCCGATGCTACTCCAAAAATCCGAAGATGGCGTGAGTCGACTGAAGCGCGTGATCATGATTGGCGATCACAACCAGCTGCCTCCTGTGGTCAAAAACATGGCGTTCCAGCAATATGGCAACATGGAACAGAGCATGTTCACCCGTTTCGTCCGTCTCGGTGTTCCCACGCTTCAACTGGATGCTCAGGTACGAAAGAGGAAAGAGAGAGGGGAATGCGCTCAAGGTTCTGAAACCATCACCTGCAGGGTCGAGCACGAGCATCGATTGTGGATCTATACAGCTGGCGATATGGCGGATTGGACGATCTGCCGGTTGTCCAGTCGACGGAGGCATACAAGCTTGCCAATCCTGGCATTACGTATGAATACCAGCTCATTGACGTTGGAAAATACCAGGGCAAGGGCGAATCTGAACCGGTCCCGTACTTTTATCAGAACTTGGGTGAAGCTGAATATGTTGTTGCCATGTTCCAGTATATGCGTCTTGTTGGTTACCCTGCGGATAAGATTACGATCCTGACCACCTATAATGGTCAGAAGGCGTTGATCAACGACGTTCTCGACCGCCGATGCTCATGGAATCCATACTTTGGAAAGCCTGGTATCGTGACCACGGTAGATCAGTACCAAGGCCAGCAAAACGATTGTAAGCTTTCCTTTTTTGAATACAAAGGCGACGCACGCGCTAATACATTTACATAAGATATCTTGCTGTCCCTGGTACGAACCAAGTCGGTTGGTCACCTGCGCGATATCCGACGCTTGGTCGTTGCCATGTCGCGTGCAAAGCTGGGTCTTTACATCTTCTGCAACAAGACATTATTTGAAAACTGCTATGAACTCCAGCCTGTTTTCAAAAAACTGCTAGAGCGACCCACCCAGCTGAGCGTCCGACCGAACGAAACCTACTTGACCACCAAGCGTAGCGTAAGTCATGAGCAGGCGGGGGCGGAGGCGGGCAAGGCATGGGGAGATATACTAAGATGAGTTTTGTATATACTTGTGTAGATGGATGATCATTCGGAGGCGGAGACGATGAATGATGTGGAGGAGCTTGGAAAGCTTGTTTACAAGCTGAGTCAGGAGCAGCTCGAGTCCCTTCGCGCAGAGATTGAGATGAAGCAAGCTGAGCAGGAGGCAGAAGCGGAGAAAATGGAGATGGACGAAAGCGATGATCATGATCATGGCGAAGACAACAACGAATAAGCGTTCGCATGGATTCTTTGTTTTATATATATATATGGAAAAAACAGGAAACCTGTTTTTTTTCATACCATTTATTACAATCATAAACTGGCATCCAGTTCAGGAGGTACGCGCATGGGCAATCGAGCTGATGGTGTTTGTGAGGCGCTGATGCTAGCCGATGCAGAGTCATCGTTTGAGGATGACATGCTGTTAGCCAGGCGGTTGAATTTGACTATGGTGGGGTTACGGATAGATGAGGGGGCGGCCGCGGAGGAGGAGGAAGAAGAAGATGATGATGATGCGGGGGAGACCAGCATTGTAGATGTATTGTCCGAAGCGGATAACGTAGAAGCAGATGTAGCGATCGGAGTGGCGGCAGGGTGCGTATCCGGCTCGACAATGGAGGCGGGCATCTCAATGAGGTCCCAGTGCTGTTCCTTGAGGATATACTGACGCAGCTGGAAAGGCCGAGGGACAATGTACCCGGGGCGCATGTGCTTCAGGAAAGTTGCAAAATGGGGATTGTCAACGACAGTGAATGGAATGCCGGCCGAGAAGAGGGCCCGGGCAAGATACCAGTCCAGTGAGGACGATGATGATGTGTGCGGTGGAAGGGGAGGGGAGGGGTTGGTGGACGGTGGCTGATGGTTTGGAGTAGGCGACAGAGGTGAATGGACGGCGGCGATCGTTCCTGCTGCTGCTGCTGCGGTGGTGGTGGTGGTGGCAGCAGCAGCAGCGGCGGCGCCCGAATCAAAGCCCAAGGTAGTAGAACTGAGATGCGACATGCCCTGCGTAGCAAGTGTGCTCAGCGCGTAATTGATCCCCATCGTCCGTTGAAAACAAGCTGGTTGCTGTTCTTCTCGCTGCTTGTTCTGCGCTGCGACTGCGGCTGCGGCTGCTTGTAGAGCCAATTTGCCTCTTACTTCTTCCCTGCATTCTTCCTTGAGTCGAAGCTCATTCTGCAAAGAAGAAGGAATCTGTGTGCACTTGTTGAGGAGATGCTGATGGAGACGGGTAATGCCGCATGCCTGCTGATGACCACAAAAGGAACACGCGGCTTTTCGACTCTTGTTATCTGGGCCTGGGACAATGGAGAAGTACTGCCAAATAGTGCTCTGCGGACGAGGCATAAAAATACGGTGGCTAGACCGTAGGCGGTTGACAGCACATCATTTCAGCATGTTTAAAACAACGGGTCGGTTGTGTATTTTACCTCTTGATCAGAGGGAGAGAAAGATGTGTGTGTGTAAGGAAATACACGGAGTTGGATTCCTCCCCCCCCTCTCTCTCTCTCTCTTGCTCTCCCCACACACCACTACCACTGCCTACTTTGTACAGAAAATCTTCACGTGAGACCGAAGCAATCGTTCATACCCAAAGACTTTATCTCTTTCAATTGAGGAACGTGCTCTTCTGCTAAAGTTTACTTCGGATAAAATCAAGCATCCCGAACTGGTGATTTGCACAAAGTGCCTGGAGCTCGCATTTTACGTCAACGTGAAGCATTTTCTGTATCTCAGTCCTATTAGCACACAATCAGTAATGGTGTATATTCGCTAGATGCTTTGTTTTCTCCGGGATCACTTGCATGAACGTTATGTGATCTTCTGTATCTTCGTAATACCGCAGCTCGTCGCGGCAGTGGATGAGCATGGCAATCGCCTTGCGTCTGTCTGCTTCGGAAAATCTGCGGTACGCAGAGGGCGGTATCGAGAATCTATGTGAATCAGCAAATACAGAAAAGAAGAAAAGCATTTAGATGGCTGTGCAGTACACTGCACCTGCCGTTCTAGAATGATCATGTGTTATACCTTGATCTGTCTACGACTGTCAGGCCAAGTAGTCTAATGGTTGGAACAGCTAAATTCGGCGCGTCAAATGAATGCGCCTCGAATATATGGTGGATGAGCATCATACCAGAAGTACAAACTGCGACCAACGATTCACTTCTTTTTCCTTTTTTTTTTTTAAAAAAAAAACTCATGTTTACCTGGCTCCCCCATTTATACACGCGGAATATATCCAGTCCATGTGGATCGTTGTCGACCAACGCAAAGAGAGGGAGTGAGGGATCCGAGTCAGCGAGATAACGAACCATGTGCCTTGTGGCAATGTCCTATGGATATGGGATGGAGTTCAATATTCGTCCATGACCGCGATATTATGCTGTGTTACCGGATAGCCCTTTCCCTGGAACGGCCCATAGGACAATGCATGAATATTCATTCAGTATTCAGAAGGAGCAAAGCTTTTATCTCACTCTCACTCTCACGTGCCATACTCACCGTAATCAAGATGCCCTTGGGAGGAACTGTATTGAATCCAGTCGAGACCAAATGTCGGAAGCTCGCCTAGCGGTCGAGATATCATGAATGCTTCTTCTTTGTACATTGTCTTTTCTTTTCCCTCCTCGGTACCTCTTTCTCGACGACGAGCAAGTAATCTGCATTGCACTCCATTTGTGCGATTTGGCTGATAGGTGGAATCAGAACGCCCTAAAGATGAAGTCAAAAGATTAGTTTTTTTTCTTCCATGTCCTTACCTGTTCATCATTACAATATTCAACATCTGTATTTCGGTCGTCAGAGCAGTGGATCGTTTTGCCGTTTTTCAGCGTAAGGCGTGCTGGACCGAATAGCAACCCTTTGGATGCAGCCGTCTAGAAATGAATGGTTTTTTGTGTAGGTGTGTGTGGTAAGAAAAAGCGGGACCAAAGGATAAACAAGTCTCGGATGACGATGGGTTACCACATTCAGACTTGAACGAGGCACATTGAATGCACGCGAGATATTTTCAACAATCTATTGGAATTATATGAGTTCTCCCCTCAAATAGGTTGACCAAGGGGTGTCCGAACCTTGTCTACGATGCTTTGATTTCTGAATAATTTTACATCGCGGTAAAAAATATCGCGCTTCGATACCACCACATTAGATGCCAGGGCCTCATGAATGATATCGATTACCGTCAGAAACTGCGCTAAGCGGTCGGCAAGTGTAAGTAATATATACATGATCTATGGTTTTAATGATGACGCAGACAAGATAACGAGAATATAGAACGACCTGTGTACCGAGATACTTGGCTCTTCGACCATTTGTCACAATGAGGCGACGTGCAGATGAGGCGTCTTGTTGTGAGTTGGCCTCACAGCCCTGAGCGCCGCGTTGGCGTTTGTCCCTGGAATCGATCAATATCTGCAGTTTTAGATCCCCTTTGTTGTCAATAAAATGATAAGATAACCTACTTTTGCAATGCGGTGTGGCTCATGCCAAAGTCATAAAGCCCAATCGTATTAGACAACGCCAGCGTTTTGACCACCGACAGGATGGTCTCCTCGATCAAGCCCATCACAAACTGACTGCGTATAAGAGCAAAAAGGGTTAGGCTCTCTCGGTCTAGAGTATACGAGTTCCAAAGGGATGTACCTCGATTGCGACTGTGTCCCCGAGCTATTGGCTCGCTGTGTGATGAGCAGCTGTTGCACGAACTGTGTCTCTTCCGTATCGCCCTCTCCGATTCTTTCTTCCTCATCTTCCTCATCCGCTTCTTCGTCATCATCTTCCTCCTCATCCTCATCTCTTTCTTCTTCGTCGACAGTCGATCGCTTTTTTAAGCCATACGGCAACTCGTTCTGTGTGCAGTGCGTATCTGTTTGGGTATCAGAGGAGCTCGGAATGGAGGGCGCTGATAATGGCTGATAAGACGGGAAAGACGAGAGATCCGGCAAAAGGCCCGAAGCCGCACTGCAAAGGAGCTCTCCGGACGGCTGGTCCTCATCCTCTAAAAAAATGACTTTAATGGGTGCGAATGATTGTTCAGATACATCCATGGTGCGCACCCATCGATTGAACATTGCGGCCAAAAGTTGAGTATTTATAAAAAGTACCTTCTTCCATGAAGTTGATCGCAAAAAGAAAAAGGAGAAGATGCCCTACGCTGGTAAATTTTCTTAAAAGAGAAAAGAAAAGGTCAGGCGGAATGAGATCATCGACTCATTGCTGTTCTGCTGTGATGAATTCCATCATAGAAGAAATACGTAAAAGGAGGGCAAGTGGGATTCCACCCGTTACATAGAAGCTGTCTATCTCAAGAAGTGAACACAGCAGCGTCCAGAAGCTCATCACTCCGTTTTGAATAATGCATCAGAATTTCGTGTGTGTGGATATCGTGCATCATGAAGTGCACATGGTTTCCTGCCCAAATGGGTTTGCGCACAGACCATTTTACCAGACCATCACCCACCAAGACCGGAGTTTCTCGGAGGGGGGCGTCCGAATACATAGAGAGATGAAAGGTGAGCAAGACAAACACAAAGACCTATGTACGTGACTCCAAAGCATGCAGAGTCTGACCGCTCGTCCGGATCAGACAACTATCTTCACATTATGATGATGGTTGTCTTTCCGTCAAACTCATTGACGACGATACTCTACGTACTACTGCTGGGATGCAAAGTGTCAATAACCGTAGTTAAATCGATGACACCAAGTTTTCATCATGAATATCAAAATGGCACTTCCGAAAACCCAGTGATGGTGCGTCATTTGAAGTCAATAAGTAAACTGTCATGGTGGACAAAGACATGTCAGCGGTTTACATGTTATCATGGGGTGTCGGCCTCCGAGCTGAGGGTGGATACGACCAGCAGGGAGCCGCCTGTGTTCTTGACTGGATATTGATTACTTTAAAGCTCATGCGAGGCATTTGGGCCGCCTTTATGAGGTTGGGAGGTTTGTCGTAGATACATGTTGATCCGCTTTCCTACAGCTCCTGCGGTGGGCAGCCGTCAACGGAGTCATTCAAAGGAACTTCTGCCCTATTTGGATAGCATTGGTGCCGATTTTGTCCATCAAGTATTGTGCAATCACCTATAAAAGAGACAAACACTAGTCGCTATCTCTTGGGTTTTATCCGCTCAGACTAGATATCAACTAATCGCTCGCTCACGCCCTATATTTAGCATTGGTTCCTATTACGCGCTAATCAGCAAACCCTTTTTGGGCTTATCATGTTTCTTTTGAAAATTGCCGGTCTGGGTGCTTCTTTCTTTTCTTTTCTTTTTTAATGGAAAGATATGCTCGAGGATAGGTGTGTATAAGTATCTAGGCAGTGGTGTAGCATCTCATGGGGAAGTTGGCTAGATGTATCAATACCATGAGTGAAATTCATTCTACACAATGTCTCCTCCCACACTCAAGGATTTCTTAGCGATATACTTACGATCACCAGGATGGATAAAGTCTTCAGATTCCTTCCACACCATCTTACGTCCCCAGTTGGGAGTAGGGGCCTGGTTTTGTTTGCTGAACAGCTGTCGGCTTGCCAGGACCTCAACAAGGGGCTTAGCATCGACCTTCTGAACTGCCTGGCCCTCAGCACCAGCAGCAATGCTATTGAGCATTAAAACCAATTCGCGTTAAAATTATCACATAGCTGCGCTATTTGTTTCTATACCTAGCCTGAGCAGCACCCTCAAGCAAACCAGCAACCTTCTCTTGGGAATAAACGGCCAAGCGAGGATAGTTTCTGCGGACATCACGCTGGTAATAGTAGTTGTTGCTCAAGTTGGAGTTTTCGCTCTTGGGATACGCATATTTCTCGGGCCGTGAGCTGCAAACGATACGACAATGATGTTTGTCAGTACAATGGGAATGGATAAGGGCAGGGGTGCGTAGGCGGTCGTTGTTGCAGTATCTTGCGAGATTTCTTACCCAACAGCAGGCGTACGGAATTTGCCAACAACAGGCATACCATCAGTAGAGAGAGGATTCTATCAGTTTGTGCAAAGAAAATCATGAATAAATTTAATTGGGTGCATTGGAAAAGACAACCACACGCGTGGAGGAGAGCCATTCGTCATACCACCGAAATAAGCTTCTTCACCCACGCCCAGGTCTTGGTGTTCCACGACATGATTATCTGCTGATTTTTAGAAGAGCGATTAGCCGTACTGCGAAAAGCAAGGGATCACTAATTTACTGATAAAGCAGTTGCTTGATTTTCGCACAATTACCTTTTGGAGTGTGAAGGTCGAGAATGGTGTGGGTGTGTGTTTTGCTCAGACGTCACGACCACGGTGTGTCGAGGAAAAGTCCGACAGCTTTTTCACTTAGAACCGGATTTCCCTCAGTGTGACTGCGGGGCATTTTGGGGAACCTAGCTCGACCATTCCACCAACCCAAGGCCATTAATTACGCTTTGCAAGAAAACGCGACATACAAAGATACACAAGACAGACTTAAAAATGGGTAGTGCTATGTCTTTAACTGTATCAACCATCTTTGCTTTATTTCATATGGGAATGAGAATGGGTTATTTTTTCGGTTCTCTAACAGCTGCGTTTGCGCGAAAAGTCGAATGCAATTGGATACAAGCCCTCGCAAACCAGATTGATTGGCTCTGTCCAACCGCCGCAGCAACGCAGCGTCTGTACCTTTTCTTACTACACGTTGAAAAATATACCCCCCTAACCATGCGTCCTGGCCAACAAAAGCAGATCCAACGCCCTCTTCAAAATGAAATTGCAATGCTTCACAAACTTCTCGCAGGGGTATGCATTGTATGCCGCTCCGCAAACACACATTTCTCCCTTTTATTGTGTGTGTGCGTATGTAAAGGAACAAACGCCTGACTTATCTCCCACGTGCGTAACAGGACATTCTCGAGCAAGCGGCACGGATCCTTGACCATTTCGCGATAATGGAGTCGAGGTAATGGGGGTTTTCACTGCGGGATGTCCATCCGTATTCCACGCGGGAAATTTGTTGCTGTTGTTGATCAATGTCACTAGCAAATTAGAACGAGGATCGCTCAACCCGCCGTCCCATCTTTCGGCGAAACTGTTAGAAAAATGCGACCAGTTTGAAACCGTGTGCGATCAAGTTTATTATATTCTGGTATCTAGACCGGCTTCTATGGCTTCCTCCTCTTGCTTCGAACAAGCGCATCCCTCTTACATAGACAGAAATTGCTACTGTATTAGGAGCAGTCAAAGCGGGTATTGCAGCTGGATTGGCAGCAGAAAAGGCTCGCAGAACATGAAAAGCCTAATCACCAGCAACAACATGAAAAATCCGAGCATCAGCACATGCTTCATGACGGCGTACAAGGTGTAGGCTCTAGAGAGGATATGGGCACAGACCTGTCGCTTGCGCAGGTGGATCTGGCCATGGATGACGCATCACAATTGATGGATGATGTTCAACGCGACGGAGTGGATGGACAGCAGGGCATCGACTCGATGCTAGTCGACGAAGACGACATGGATGAGATGTTGCAGATGCAGCGAGAGCGTCTGGAGAGACTGAGAAGTGTGGTAGTCCAAGGTGTTGATGTCGAGGCAATCAAGGCTAGTCAATCCCAGGGTAAAGATGATTTGCTCTTTTGAAAAAAATTGTTTATGCGCTTGATATCGCATATGCCGCTGAGGGAAGCTTCTCTGTCTCTTTTGAAGCAAATTGCTTTCAGGCTGTTTTGAATCCCTCTTTATACACGTTTACACTCAAAGTGACCAAACGGCCGTTGCTGCCGCATACGGTATTCAATTTGAGTTCCTCACAATATCCATGTTCTATCAGTTTGAGAAGCAAGAATCCAGGTTAACTCGGCAGAGTTGACCCGAGTATAATGTGTATCTTTCTTGGATGAGTCTCCTTTCAATAGATAGCGGGATCGTAAAAGGTAGCGATGACAGCACCAAAATTAAGTGCAAGATCAAACACACCTCGGAAAAAAACAGGCATCAAGCGTCATTCCGTCCTCGTCTGAGACGAGTCAAAGGGAGAAAGCACGATAGGCCATTAGTTGGATGTCTCTGAAGGTAGTCATCGCGGCCATTTGTGAGACTCTGGCTGTGGGGATTTGGAAAAGCGAGGCGGCCGAAATCCAACGACGCATCGGGCTGCTATGCCTCATCTACAGATACGCAAGTCGTTCTATTGCCTACAACTCAAAGTCCTTATGTACATACGCCCCAGAGTCAGCGACCCCAACTTTCTTCAAGTGCAAAAAATGGGTTTGTGTCCTAACTTCGCCTAAGGTACCCCCGCGCCACTACAGCATGCTCCTCTCCATCTCGTCCAAAACCAACCGTCTTACAAAGCGATATGTACTTATTTATTTGACACCTTAACTAGCTTTTTCATGTTCGTCTGCGGGAGGATATTGAAGCGGCAACGTTAAGCAAGTTGGTCTCCGCACCGTTGCTTGTCTTGGATTGGTTATAGGTGAAACTCATCCAGGTCGTCGAAGCATACCAAAAAAAAGAGAGCGGGGAGGCGTACATGGAGCGTAGCTAGGAAACAAAACCTTTTTTTATGCACCCGAGGTCATTGACTCTGGGGGTTATACAAAGGTCTTTGGACATAACGGAGAGCGACTGTGCGGCAGTCTATGTGCCTTGGTTTTCGAATCATCTCAGTGCGTGGTATCGCAAGTAGACGGGAAAAACCAGACAGTAGGGAGAGGCCAGTAGAGGAACATGAATATATCTTTTTTGCGTCTTCAGTTTGCGCAACGTGTCCGCAAATTCTGATATTAATCCGGTCGGAAAGATGCTCTCCCGATTAATCATCTAGAGGAAGACAGATAAGTCGACATACGCTCCTCACTATTTTTTGAGGATCCCGTGTATGATGCCCTGTCCGAATATTGTCCTGCCGGGCGGGATGATGATTTCTACCAGCTGCATGGTTCAGGAATGCTTTTGGCGAACACCAGCCCGGGGAGGAAGGGGTTCGGGTGCCGACCAGGAAGGACTAGATCAGCAGAGGTCGAAAAAATGAAGAACACCAAGATGTCCGAGTTTTCCGTGGTTTTGACTGCCGACACAGATCTGGCTGGATACCTTCGCGGCAGGATAAAGCCTTATGATATAGCGTTCCTGCGACTTAAACGTGGCATCGATTTTATGCACCCGGTCAGGTGTCCAGGGAGAAACCCGGGACAGCTAGCGCTAGTCATTCACGTGTCATGTCACACCTTTCTTCTTTCTTAAAGAGTGAGGGGTGGGGAAGGGAGAGTCATATAGCACTGATGACGATCGGGCAGCGATGCTCACCTGATCTCGTTTTCTGGGTACTCGCGCCTGGTAAGGACTCCACGTACTAGACCTGTTCACAATATCTCTGATATTTAACGCAGCTGCTTCAAAATATGTTAAGGGGGGAAGGGTAAGGTCAACGTCAGAATACGACATCTTTTTCTCCCTTGCGAATGATTATGCTAGAGGGTCATGCAATGATCCCACAAGTTTGGATTGGCACACCGCTACTTGCTCTTTAGATCCCGATGCATTTATCCACATATACCGAAGCCGCAGAGAAAGAGAAGGTATGGGTTGGGAACCGAAGGAAGGGGCACGACGAGAAAGCAATCTTTAACGATGGTTTGTTTGTTGTGGATGTATTGTCTTTAGGAAAGATAAGGGGAAGCGGGATTGTGGCCGGGGTGGGGGGGTTTGGTGTAGGATAAGCAAATGACCATCAAATCCACAACATCTGATAGGTTTAACTCGTCCGAAATGGGCCTCCGAGATTTGCAAACAAATCTGATAACAAAATCACTTAAACTCCACCTCACACAAGATCAATATTTATTCTTCTTCTTCTCCTCCTCCTCCTTGCAGCTCCTCCATCGAATCCGCCACATGCAATGGCGTACTCTTCACCGAACGAAAACACCCCTCTTCTTCGGACACAGCCGCCTCAGAAATCTTCAGCAAGGCCGTTCTGCTGCGCGTCTAGCAATGCGAGCGGTCAAGGAGGATCGCAATGCTGTCAGCAGCAGGAAAATGTCAATAACGCCGACTTTTGCCAACTTGCAGAACAACCATGGCAGTATAAAATGACTGCTTTGGTATGCGCGCTTCTTCTGGCAGGTAAAGTTTAACGAGCTCCACTCCCCGCTCAATTTGTTCCATTGGACATTGGCATGTTCATGGAAATAATAATAAAAGGAGCGAGTTTACTGAATCTCTTTTTTCAGTGGGCAGTCATTTTGCTGCACATACACTGGGTGCCATGAAAAATACCATTAAACAGGTATTTTTCTTCGTTTCTATCGTCTCCTTCTTTTGTATACTTTGAATAACACACTGTGTCGCTGGAAAAAAAAAAGGAATTTGGGATCAATAATTCTCAGTATGGCGTGCTTCAATCGAGCGTCTCGATTGTCAATACAGTCCTTCCAGTTATCGGCGGGTTGTTCCTGGACGCTTTTGGAACCATCCCTGGTTCTATCATCACGACCGTTCTTATCACATCAGGCAATGTGCTTGTTGCTTGGTCAACGCATGGTGCTAGTCTCCCCATGATGATTACAGGACGAATTCTGTATGGCATAGGCAGCGGCACGGTTGTTATTGTCCAGGAGACCATTCTCAGCCAGTGGTTCAAAGGCCGTAGTCTGGCTGGTGTTATGGCCCTCATGTTGACCGTCAGTCGCCTCGTGAGTGACGTCTTTATGCGCAAATGCGATTGGTTTTAATGCACTGTTCTGGTCTGCTCTAACAACAAGCTATTATGATCCATCAGGCATCCTTTCTAGCTCAGGCCACTGTGGTTCCCATCGCAAACTGGACAGGCTGGTACGGTTACGGTTTCTGGGTAAGGATTGTGTTTCCCTGCAAGCTGGTGGCGTTTGTCAGGCATACTTCCCCGAAATAGCGTTGTCTGACCAGCTGTATTATATACGCCGTAGTTTTCTGCGATTCTCTGCATGATCTCCTTTGTTTTTAATCTGATCTACATTGCACTCCTACGTGCTGTGGCACCGCCATCGCCTGGATGCCAGGATCAGCTAAAGACGATTCGCCGGAAGAAGACATTCCGTTGGTCCAAACTCTTATACTTGCCGCATTCCTACTGGCTTGTGGTTGCTATGGAATTCCTGCTCGGTGGTCTGTGGGGATGCTTTCTACATATCAACAGGTAAAAAAAATCGCATGAAAAAGAACTTCCAATGTTGAATGCTCATTTTATTAAACTCTCACTGTTCAGCGAATATGTCAAGTTCCGTTTCGGTTATGACAATGCACATGCGGCAGCAACCGCGAGCGTGGCACAAGTTCTTCCCGTCTTCCTTATGCCTTTTCTAGGCATCTGTCTAGATAAGTACGGCAAGCGCACCTGGATGAGTAAGTTTTTTTTTTTTTTTTTATCGCCAGCGGCCTTCCCCCCACATGTTATGCTGATGCATTTGGAAACTTTACATCAGTGATCGGCAGCGGAGTGTCGATGCTTATGTCCTTGCTGGTTCTGGAATATACGGACATGGCCCCGATCGTCGGGATGCTCATTTTTAGCCTTAGCTTGTCCCTTGGCCCGGTGGGTCTTGTATCGTCCGTGCCCATCATTTTGCCGCTCTCGCTTGTCGGAACGGGAATGGGACTGATCAAATCAGGGTAAAAATCCAAGCGCGTTTCTTTTTCAACGCTTTCGCTCACACTAGGCTTCTTAGAACAAATATTGGTGCAACCCTCTTTGATATCATTTCTGGACATCTTCAAGATATCGATCCACACAAGGGATATGATGGGGTGATTGTGTTCTTCATCGGAATATCCTGCCTCGCTGTGCTTGCAGGTATCATCCTCTACATTCTTGACCAAACCATCTACCGTCGGCTCCTCGATCGATCGGCACGGGCGGCAATCCTCGAAGCGCTGGAATACAAGCATCCCCAGGAACAGCAAGCGGCGGGTGAACTACAAAAGGTGAAGGCTAACTGGATCTATGGAGGCATATTTATCTCCCTGGCCGTCACAAGTTGGATCTTGTTCGCGAAATTCGTCCTGGTGTGAAAAAAAAAAGACCCTCTACTTAATCATAATACCCCCCCTTCTTCTTCAGCAACCCGCTTTGTATATACTTTCGATACACAACTACACTATAAAAGCTTGAATTCGAATATACTCATATGATAGAAATGAGCTAAAGGAAAATAAGAAAGATTTCGTTTATGAAAAATATAGCATACAAGAAGAAGAGGATGCGTAATGAAGATGGAAAAAGTCCTGTTTCAAGGGGAGGGGACGGAAACAATAATGATAATAGTATGTATTATATGCTTTTCCCAAAGAGAGAGAGAGAGAGAGAGAGAGAATCGGCGAGAGGCTTAACTATTTGTTTGCCCTACTGGACTTGTCATCGGGTTGAGACTGGTCCTGTCGTCCAATACCACCTTGACCATTCTGCCAGTAACTTGGATGCTGAGGCATGTAATGGTGGTGATGGTGTTGCTGCTGCTGTTGCTGGGTGCTGTAGTACGGAGGTCCAGGCAATTGGCCGTACTGTGGATGCTGCTGCTGCTGCTGTTGTTGTTGTTGGGGTTGCGGAGAAGTCTGTTGATACTGGGATGTGGGTTGCTGGCTCATGTAGCTGGGATATCCGTTACCACCACCCACCGGCACAGGGGCTCCGCTTCCTGGCCCTGCGGATGCGTATGCAGCCGGCTGGTACGTCGGAGTGGTCGACGCAGCAGCCGCAGCCGCAGCCGCAGCCGCAGCCGCAGCCCCATATCCAGCAGTCGCTGGGTGACTGACGTTGGCCGTAGTAGGATCGATCTACGTTTTCGAGCATGTAAGTGAACAACTACCTTCCTTTCTCTTCCTCTCTCTCATCTCTCCTCTTCGTCTCTTGTCTGAACGGTTACCTTCTTATCGTCATACTCTTTTTTGCTAACCATGCGAGGTGACTGATTGTTGTTGCTGGTGCTGGCGCTGCTACTGTTTCCATAGGCTTGATCCTAAAACATAAGGTGTCAGAGGAAATCGTATGAAACCCATTAAAGAGGAGATTGTACCGAGGAAGGCTCGTTTGAGACGGGATCGGGGGCGTTGAGGCAGGCCTGAATCAAGTTCTTCCCCTCAGGTTTGGTGACGATTGGTTGGAGCTTGACGGTTGTGAAGGTATATACAAGGCCTGTCTCTGAGACGACCAGAAGCAATACCTGCGTACCTGTCAGGGTGCTCAACTCGTACGCCTAACAAAGGAAAGCAAGAAATTCAGTATCTTTTTCTTTCGGTATAACTTTACGCGTAATTGCTCCGTCTATTGGCACGAACGCGTAACAGATATCTCTGGGCCCTTCTCTCTCACTCTCTCGCTCTTTGTGTGTGTATGCAATACGGTTGTGCGCGCTTGCGTGTTATTTTCTTTGCAAGGCACACTCAGGACCACATGCACGTACACTTTTGCTCGGCACTCTTGCGAAGAACACCAAAGGAAAAAGTCGCTTACTTTTTTCATGATACCAGCCTTCCGTTTTGAAAATGTAATATGGCGACGGTTCTTGTCTTCAATGTACTCAATCTTGATCTTGCGACGGCCCGAGCGCTTCGATGGCTTCTCGCTATCTGAATCGTCCACAGACTCATTGTCAACGTCGTCATAGGGCTTGTTCTTAGACGAGGGGCCTCCCTTTCTGCCAGACGCTGAGGAGGCGGTGTCCATATGCAGTTGCTGCTGCGGTTGTTGCTGCTGCTGTTGTGCCTGGTGGTTCATGGGGGGAGGGGGATAGGCTATGTCCTTTTTTTGTAACTGGTCGGGTTTTTTTTTTCAAGCACAACCGAAAAGCAAAAGTTGCCAAATGCAGAATCCGTTTTTGTTCAGGTTTTTAAAGAAATTGAAAAAGGAAAGTGGTCGAACCCAACCCCTCTCCTCATACTCCTTTTTTACCCCGCTCACCTTTGCTTTTAAATCTCAGCCATGGGCAATAGAGCAGAGAGTGACGTGGTCTTTTTTAATCCGTGGCATGTACAGTCCAATCATGTTGCCGTTCTCCCTCTCCTTTCCTCACACCCCCCCTCTCCTTTACCAACCCAACCGGCGGCGGCCTAACCACCCCCCCCAACTTCTTTTTAACGCTGCGCCCAGATCTCATGACTTCCTTAAAACCGTTATCACCCTCCCTTTTTGTATGGCACCAGAGATGTTGACCGTCAATTCTTTAACCAGATACGCGGACAGAAATGGGATACCGAACATGTCTATTCGATGAACTCCAATGCTCAAGATAGGTGGTTCAAACAGAATCCGCCGGCCATTGATAAAACGTCTGTGCCACCGACATACACCAGACAAACCTCTCCTTCTTTCTCGTCAACCACTCCCTTGTCTCCTCGAGTTGGATTGACAAAATGCCCAATTGCAGAATACATGGATTCCTCAAAAGCTTTTGCAAGTGCCTGTATGTGGGTGGTGCGTTCGGAGTGGTTACATATTTGGTGGCGGGGATTGCGTGAGAGATGTGATAATTCAATTATTGAGCTGTATGCGTTCATCAATATGCATTCATATCGCACTACGGTATTCGAGGCCTGTTTATATGCGAATCGGAGAAACCCAGCGGCCCACGCCCCTTTTCTCTCCTCCCCTCTCGACCCCCCAAAAACATATCACAGCGTGAGAAGAACAAAAAGAAATAAAAACGCCACATCTCTTTAGCACAGGCAAAAATAGCTCCCCTCCCGGTATTCAAGGAACGGACCGTCGGATAGCAATAAGGAATACTATGCATATTAGTCTTGAAGAGCTGCCAATTGCCTCCCCCATGGATTTATGCTGTGCTCATCAAGTTGTATTAGCGTATGGCTCGCTTAATTCTTTCATCAGTCCACACTAGCACCTTGACTTTTGGAAAACGAAGTATATTACATGCGAATTGCAGAATGGTGCTAGATAGGCACGTGATCTCATTACCGCAAATCAAGTATGGAGTTAGCTTCCTCATGGCGCCGCAAGGAGGGTGACAATCTCCTTGATTGTATCTGAGAGGCATGCAAATCCTCGTCGTTCAAGCAATGCACGGCCCTGGGCTTCAATATCCTCTTGACTAAATAAGAAAATAAAAGCATATGCTCAGCGACCCTCCTCTGCGTTACCTATCTCATTCCTCCTCCTCACCTTCCTGCGCCATAATCACAATGTATTGTGACATTTTCCATATTTATTGCAGGAAAAAATCGAATATCGCCTGCGGTTACTTCAATCGAAATTGTCACCTTGGCTTTCGGTGCGAGATTCGTCGCCACAAATGTACATTTGATCTTGTCGTTGCCCTCCTTGCATATTTCCGTAAAGTATAGGCGGCCCACTTTGCGTATTTGATATACGAATATTACTGCTGATCCGACATAAACTGCTGCTCGGGTCATTACCTACACATTTCATCAGCCGATGAAAATGTTTGACAAACAAACCATTCTTTTTTACCTCAGACAAAACCCACACGTCGGCTGTGTATTCCCGCAAGCCATGAAGGATAAAGTCATGAAATTCTTCGTAAAATCGGGGTCGTCTCGATCCAAAGCTAAATTCAATTGCATTGGGCTCTTTAGATACCAGCTTTTGCTTGTCTATTGCTACGTGGATATCGTTGTTAAGTATCACTTTGATGATGGAGTCATTCAAATGCTCCAGTCTCCATCCAGCAATCCTTTGATCAGCATAAAAACGATCTACATTATATGTTTATCCGTAAGAGAAAGATCACAATCTTGTAATACAATATCCTGCCCCCATTTTTCCTACCCTTTGCTTCTTCGAGATCTTTTTCAGTAGCATGTCCTCTTGACAAGCGTAATTGCTCAAGCTCGGCGAGTTCCTGATGGAGAATGAGGTTTGGACTTGTCTACCAGTAACTGCTTTCTATACATACTGCTTCTAACTCGGCGCTTCGCCGCTCAAGGGCAAGCACCTTCTGTTTCGCTTCCGCTTCTTCTTGATTAACGGTCTCTTCGAATTTGGACATGGTTCCAAGCATTTCTCTTGCAAGTGACATGAACAAAAGAAACGTTAGATGTCTTTTTCTTCTATTTTTGCACAAACCAACACCCCTTCATCATCTTACTCTTCTCGTCGGATCTCTTCTAGCACATCTGCATTGGCACGCTGTTCCCGGGTCCTTGGAAGCTTTCGTTCTCTACATTGCCCTGAGTTTCCTTCCACATTGCATTATCTTTACTTTCTGACCTTTCTTGCGCTTCCGGTAGCCGTTCCTCCAAATATCGTGCATGAGCCTCCACCGGAGCAAGCTTACTTTGAATATTCCTCTCTGCCAAAGAAAGCTCTTGCAAATCCTGGGGATGTTGTTTACTGCTATAAGCAAGTGATTCTTGCTCTCGAACCGAAACATTGAAGAACTACCTTCTCGACATCAGTCATGTGCTTCTTCATTCCATCAACCGTACTGCGAAGTACTGTGCTCATCCACTCGTATAACGTCTGGTTCGCCTTCACGCCTGCGTGATCTTTGAAGGCATTGAACATCGTCTATAATCCACTATCTTATCAACCAATCTTTCGTTTTAACAAAGATTAACACGGCAGACCTACTTCCATGCGATTCCGCGTCGCTGCATCCGCGAAAATATATTCGCCAAACAAGGATGGATTATGCGCAATGACTTGACCTTCTATTCGACGGATACTTTTTTCATCTTCACGTACCAGATCATTTAGATCTTCGGTGTACTATATCCATGTTAGTGGATCGAACTTGACGATGTATGCATACTACACAGTGTACCGTGGAGTTTCGGATGATGCGACTTAACTGCTTTGTAGGTTTCCAGTTCAGGTATGATCGTTGCGGCTGCCACTGCTTGCTCACTCGCTTTAGCGGGTGCTGCAAAAAGCACAAAGAAAGAAGGGATGGATATGTCAATTTGCAGTCGTTCACGCGTTGTTCGCGGATGTGTATATGCTCGCATTGTAAAAGGATAAAGAAAGGTTACTACTCACTTTGCCCTAGGTAGTACCCCGATGTGTGCACCATGTCGCCCACCGGCTCGAGTTCTTTGAGTACGATGCCTACGTAGCGAAAAAATTCATGCAGCGCCATGCGATTTTCAGGCGGGCTCTAACATCCGTATACCATTATCAACAAGTCATCAGCTGAAATATCCAACCACATAGAAGGTATATCTCCCGGATTGTACCGCTTCCATGTCTTCGCTGAAGGAGTTGTACAGCTGTGGATATTCTTCATCGAGAATGTTCTCTAAAAATTGAACAGGACGATCAGCTGGATGCTATTGTCCATGACTGCATTGAACATACTTTGTTCCTCCCCTTGCATCGATATCAGCCGATCAAGATTTTCCGATGTCACGCTACGATCATCGTTGTGAGGTGAAGATCGCTCCATAGGTTTAACCGGAGATCCTTGCGATTCGGGCCGCTCAAAAGTGCGAGGAAACGGGCGCGGGCGTTGAAGAGGTGATCCTCCATGAAGATAAAAGGATCGTCTCGGCGAGAACAACCTCTGGGGAGACGCAATGCCGCGTTTAGCTATTGGGCTCAGCAGCTCTGAGTCGTTTAATAATGACATATGGAAGCGTCCTGTCAGGGGTGAATCGCGGCCTGCAGTTGTGGATCCGAGCAAGCGGTCTGGAGATAGCGATAAACGGTGTGAATGATCTATGGTACCTGGCTCGCGGAACTGGCCCCGACTGGCTAGCGGGCTACCAAGACTGATAGGGCGATGGATGTTTTCAAGGCGCCTGCGTCTTGCCGTCGGTGTTCGATCAAATGAGTACATGCCGGTAGTGTCATTTTCGTCGAGATCAAAAGATGAACGCCATCGCTTCCCTGTGTATCGATTTTGAGTGGGTGTTTCCTCGGATTGCATTTCATCGGGGATTGTATTTTCCTTCATGGCCGATGAAAATCCTGATGGTTCTGTTAAAACCATACTGTTTCCGACTTCATCGGGTGGTTGAGCAACTGTATTAGCGTCGGCAGCTTGGCCTTGTTCATTTGTGGGCGGCCGCACCTCTGCTGACTGTCCCTGGGTCAGGATCATGTCAGATCCACGATCATCATCGTCTTGGTTGTCCTGCTGTTTTTCGGTTTGTTGTGCAGTAGCATCGAGCGTCCAGTACGTAACTTCATTATTTTCTTTGCGCGACTGTGCCATATTGTCTGTATCATGCATTTGTTCATTCGGTACTGTATTTTGCGTATTCTGTGCATCATCTCTAGTATTCGCATGAGGGATCTGGGGTATTTCTTGTGTGAGGAGCATGTCAGACTCATTATCATCATCATTTGGTCGTGTGCTGCTCGTTAAACCGCGTAAAAAGCTGAAGTCATCCGTGTGGTCTTCCACAAGTTTGTCGACGCGGAACGATGGAAGCCGATCATCGGTCACATCATTTTCTCGCTGCTCAAAGCGTGCGTGGAGATGGACGTTATTCTGGTAACTAGATGAAGTACGTGTATCGTGACCATCGGTCAGTTCCTCGTGAAACTCGCGTACGACGTGTATTTCTTGAGTTAGCTCCATATCGGATCCACTATCGTCCACTTTGTTCTGCTGACTAGCTTGCGTAATTGCTGTGTTGTTAGCATCATAATCTGTGACATTGTTGTGTTCTTTCTGCTCCTGGGTAATAATGCTGGTATCGAGGTTTGCATTTATGCTGGTCTGAGCAAATGGAAAGACACTGTCCTCACGGCGCGGCGAGGGATCTGTGGTCTCGGCGTCAATGTTAACTGGAGCTGTTGCAAGTACTTCTGCGTGGTATGGAGAGGAGATCTTTTGTGTACGATCGTCCATGGCAATGGGGATCTAATTGCGGACACCAAGTTTATTAAGAAGGAATGAAAACAGGAGAAGTTGGTTATAGCGCAATAAAAGGTGGGGTGGTGGTGTATTTCATCCGAACAAATTCAGGAGCAGTCATACAAATGAGAGCGACAACAAATGGATCAAATACTTTTTTCTTCCGTTTATGATACAAATGAAAGGGGTGAGCGCTTTAGACTATGGGAATACAAGATGTTGCAACGTACGAGTATGTGTACGTGTGGGAGCGAATGGTCAAAGAAATCATGGATATCCACAAGAAGAAAAGGATTGTATGACTTCATCCAACTGCTCTTCGACGCTCGGGCTCTCCTTGAGCTTTTCATCCTGCTCAGAGATCATCTGAAGCAGGCTCGGTAGAGTGGCATTTGGAGCATAGTAAATATCTGTAGTGGAGTCATCTCGTCGATTAGATATGCTGTGAATATGGGTTGCTTCCTCATGTTGCGGACGGAACGGCGAGCGGGCTGGAATAGGCGGAGGTGCAGGTGGTGCAGGTGCTGACGATGGTGGGGGCTGATGACATGGTGCGTTTGGCTGAAAGTCTTTCAGGAAGTCAGGTCGAAGGCCCATCAAGGCGAGGACACGTCCCTCAATCTGCTCTTCTGTTTCTTCGTCGTCATCTTCCTCAATTTCGCATTTGCTTTCCTGAGGATCAAAAAAGCTCTTGCGTCTGCCTTGTCTCTTTATGATACCCCATGTTACAGAGCCATCACTCATCTCTCGCATCTCCACACCCTCAAGCGGTTGTCGGTCGTTGGCGCTATTGACATGTGTCTCTCTCGGCTCCACCGGTGTCTCATCAAGATGACCGAGGGTCTTGAAAAAGTTTTCTGCGTCAGGCTGCACATAAATGATCGTCCTGCGCACAAGCCGAGACCGCTCGTTATCCTTACTGCCCCCACCCATGTTGATCCTTTTTGTCGGCCTGTGGGGTGATGTTGTACGTTTCACTCTGCCTACAAGTTGCGACAAGAGTCGGATGCCTCTGTTATTACCCATCGATTCCTCGGACTGTTGTTGCTGTCCCTGCTGTTGCTCTCGTCGACGATGCATATCATTTGTTATTTCCGGATGTTTCAATGTGGCCAATCCTGCAGGCGATATCAGCGTCTGCGGCGAAGTCGTGTTGCTAGCATTGATGCTATTCCTGCTGCTCCTATTGCTGTTCCTGCTGCCACTGCTGCCGCTGCTGCCGCTACTTCCGTTTCTTCCTGTACTAATGCTCCGCATCAACCCGCGGATGCTAGAAGTGGACTGGGACCGGGTACGGTTAGTCACCTGGCGCAAGCTCCCAAAGAATCCGAGGGACCGCGTTGCCTTGGCTCGCCGCGGATTCTTTGTGATACCATGTCCAGCAACCGCTTCATCTACGTCAACCACATCTTCCGCCATGTTTTGCTGGGTTTTAGTTAGGTCGATATCAAACAACTCCTTGAACCGTGATGATTGACTAAGGTTGCTGCTACTTTGGGAAGGTTTACAATGGACTACTGCAGCTGAGCCAATGGCGGTAACCGCTGTGTTCTCTTTTGTTTCTTGTGAAATTTGATGCAGCTTCAATTCCGCCTGGTCATGGATGATTGCTTCTACTGTACGTTCATGTCCGATATCTTCACGTCGGAGCGCCAGAAGATTGGCGTAAGCTCTTTCATCTTCTTCGTTGAGCAGAAGCTCTTCGCCGCCACCACATTGTATAACAGAAAGCCGGGTATCATAGAGCGCTTTTGCAAATGCCGAAAGGTCAAACGGTTTCCTTATTGCTGTTACTTCTGCCAGGGGGTCCTAGTTTCGGGGCGTCAAGTTGCTACCCGAGTGAATTTTTTTAACTTTTTACCTTGTCTGTTTCGTATGCGATCGTGGATGAATCTATAGATGATGTCCCTTGCTCTCGGCTTTTATTCTCCTCACAATAGTAGAGTATGAATGAGTCATCATCGCTGAAATTATCGCCAACAGTAGTGGATGGTCGTGGGGGACCAGGCGATGATGGTGATGACAGAATGCCTTCAGAACCGCCATCATAGTCGCCTTCATTATTGTCATCACATCTGTGGATCTGTGGATTATCAATATAATGGTTTTGATAATCTATCTTGGGCTGGTAAATAGGTGTGATGGCAGGACTATAATGCAGACGGTGTTCGCCCAAACGACAAGATTCGGATACTCCAAGCATGATAGCTATATGTGAGTAGGTATTCTGCGTGGGAGATGGAGATAGAAGGAGGGTGTGTGTGTGTGTGTGTGTCTATGTTGGTTTCGTGGACGAAGTATAAGGAGGGCGAAAGAGGAGTACGTAGGATTCCTCTTCGGAAGCTTTTTTTTTCTTGAAATCAACAAATAGAAAGATTACCAAAAAAAGCGAAACGAGGTTAATTGCCTTGGTTACACTAATGCGTTAAGGTGATGTCTTAGTACGGAAGAAGAACTTGTCGCAACCCACATGCTCCTTGTCTCAGCATCTCTATAGAAAAGATAGGACCCTCCTATTTTTTAGTCTACTTAAACTTTATTTCGTGAACGCGATCATGCAAAGCTGCAACAAGGATATTCTTTGTTAAAAAAATAAAGATGCATCCTACTGTGATCGAATGGTTTCGGATGCTTGGGACAGCGGTGACACGGACAGTACTTTCCATTTCTTAATCTTGATCAATGTCATTCTATAATGCGCCGTAACATTAAAGTATATTCAGTGAATGTTCGATCTATTTTGTATGTAGATCAAGGACACACGGTAACAAAAAGAGAAGCACCCTACACATCTGTAAAAGGAAGCACAAATATTTTTTTAGATGTGCACTTGACAGCCCATTTTCGGTTGTTGCTCGGCAAATGTCAAGGAGGCGGAATTTGACCAAAAGGATCCCACCTTTCACTATTGATAAGTGCGCATCATCCAGGAAGACCGAGAGGCCATAGCCATTGTTAACATGTGTACTATATTCATCCTCTTTTCAGCGCTAGTCGTTAAAGAGAAGGGGTCTGGTTCATTGCGTTGCTTCCTACCCTCCACAGATTGCGCATGACGGCTGGGGACTTTTTCCTTCTTGCTCATCATCATCGTTTTTCTCTACATTCTGGGGCAATCAAACGTGGAATAAAACAAATATCATGTAAGTAATCCTGGAACCACTTGCGAAAAGGACAATAAACACTGGAACAAGGATTGCGTGATAAGTATATACAGGTCGAGCAAAAATAGATGTCAGGGTCGCCACCGCTCTCCAGTCCCCCGCCATCCCTATCCCCCTAAGACAAGCCAAGCATAGCGCGTTTTACGATGTCGACTTGCAGAATCCCTTTTTGATGAATTATATATGATGCATTGGTTTTATGGCGGTAGTTGAATACGAAATTGGAAAAGAAAAAGATGGTCATATCAATTGACGGCGGCTGATATCAGAATAAGGTTACTAATCATGGATTGGAATTCTCCACCAAGAAAATGAATACACCCTTGAGTCTGTTTCTCGCATTGCAATGCAGGTATTAAGTAATCATTGGTAGTAGAAATATACACACTGGTACTCGCTAAAATATACGGAGTCATTACCGTGCGATTCACTCCCGTACCCCTCCTATTTCCCCAAAGGAATCAGACGAGTAACTGATTTCCTTTATGAATCTTTTATTTTTCTCCAAACGCGCATTATGCTTCTTATGCTCAATAAAACTTTATCTAAATATACAACTGGCTTTCCCCTATCCGTTGCTAATAAAATTTGTTTCATCCATTGACAAGCCAGGCAAGGAATATACATCGCCAATACAAACCGATGCACTTTATATCTAATCCTATTGCTTCAGAAGCTGCTGTTCCCCCCATAAAAATTGTTCACGCAGGCTAACATGAACTCTGTTCATTTGCTGGCATATTCAGTTTCTCTGCCACATGATATATATTATCAACGCATCGACGTGGCATGGATGTTAGAAGCCTTCAACGTACTGGTGTCAATCCGAAAATTCCCCAGCTACTCCCGTCTCTTTGCATGATCCATTTCACACTCGCTCAGTAAAAATGCTTTTGAGATGTTGATTAGACGACACCTGTTGCGAGGATGGCAAGTTGCAAAAATAGGATAATATTACCGCATGGGAAAATATATTGGAGAAGATTTTTATAAGCAGTGCGCAAGCATCTTGCAAAATTGAAATACGCAAGGAATCACAAGTGAAAACTTTATATGTATTTTTAGGGCGACTGAGTGCATTGATATAGCAACTGCTTTAAACTCATTCTTGAATTAAAGTAAATTATTCAATATTGGAGGAGAAAAAGAATGCATCAATGAATCGTCTTATTATAATATTCAAATGGACGATATATTTTGCGCCACGTCATCGTACGATCGTAAACATACCTGGCTGTGTACGGTGGACTGCCGTCTATTGCAACTAGCTACTTCTTTGAGCTTTTCGGCTGAAAGCAAGATGAAAAATACAGATGTCGATGCGTGAGTACGCAATATTCCCTGGACCAATTTCATTAGTTAATCAAGATGCGTACGCCACATCACTCTTAAAACGGCTGAACACACGACAGGAAATTGTTGTCTTCCTTACTCTCACAAGTGTATTGTCTCATTAAATATCACATGACAGCCGACAACACTCTACATGACATATTAATGTCCTCATTCAGGAGATGGGTGGAGCACCAGAACATTTCTCTTGAAGAAAACAGGCAAGAGTTCAAGAATGTAAGCAGAGTGATCTCTCATCTAGTTTTCACAACGCGTGGTACAAGTCACCCTTCGGATTGTCGTTTGTTTGAGCGACGAAAGGCAAAGTCAAAGCCAACTGATGGTTTTCATTAAGAAGATGATGATGATGGTAATAGACCCATCATCGGGCCGAGTACAGTTCTATCAGAATGCCTAATCTAGGCCGCAGATAGACCACAAAAGAAAAAGAAGGAGTGGGGAAATGAGCCAGCAGACCCAACAGGATCGTGTTCTGCACGTCCCTGAGACATTGATGAAGAGTCTCCTTTTCAAGTACAAGTGTCCTTAGAGAAGTGTGCATGTGGACAAGAACTCCTTTGGGACAGGAATAAGAAGTGCGCTCTATACAAACGATAATTCCAACTAGGTCATCAGAAGTTCTCTTCCCCACCCCCTTTTTAGCCTTCCTGCACACACAAGTCCACACGTCTACACTCGCTCGCTTGATTGTTCCTCGCTCGTTCTGCCTCCTAAAAAAAACTTGCACTTTACCGTAGACTATCATTGTTCATCAGTCGCCTCCTTTCAACGTCTCTTTTCCAATTTCTTTTCATCTTCCCCACCCCCCTCATTCTCCAATACCCATTCCACATATCATCGCGAGCTACACAACGACTCCAACCACCTACATCCGCTCTACTACATCATTGCTGACCCTGATCTCCTGATATGAAATACGGCCTTGAGCTCCAGCAAAACATCTTTGCTCCATGGCGTCTTTCGTACATTGCATACGATGTGTTAAAACAGGAGCTCAAGTGCCGCCAGCTCGAGCACGGCTGGACAGAGCATGATGAGGCCGACTTTGTGCAGCTTCTGGACAATGAACTCGCCAAAGTCTACGATTTCGTCAATGCCAAGCTGTCCGAAATCGATGCCCGTATCCTGTACTGCGAACGTACCATCCATGGGCTCCAAAAAAATAACACCACGCCCTCTGACACGAATTGGCAGCTTATGGACGAAGCGTTGACAGAGATCCTATTTGATGTCAATGATCTCTCCCGCTTCACGCGTGTCAATTTCACCGCCATTCAGAAGATCCTTAAGAAGCATGACAAATGGACTCATCTCAACCTCAGGCAGGAATATGTACATAAACTACGCGACAAACCACTCGACAAGCAACGATTCGATGTCGCCATTGTATACATCTCAGCCCTTCACGACATTTGTAGAAACAGAGGCAAGGTGTCATCCGCCACAGCTGCAGCGTCGGGAGGAGATCAAAATGCCTTTGAGCGCGCCACAGCAAAGTACTGGATCCACCCTGATAATATCACGGAGGTCAAGGCCATCATCATGCTTCATCTACCTGTCTTGATATTCGATAGGGAAAAGAAGTATGAACCAACGGATTCCGCTATCTCCAGCGTCTACTTTGATAACACCAACCTTGATCTCTATACCTCTCGACTGCAGCGCGACGAAGGTGCGGAAGCAATACGATTTCGATGGTAAGAAGTGTATCCCGTCTTATTTGCGGTAGCTGCCGTATTCATATGTGGTACCGGGGTATATAGGTACGGCCCCGTAGAGTCACAGAATATCTTCATCGAACGCAAGACTCACCATGCGCAGTGGCTTAATGGTACATCCGTCAAGGACCGGTTCCGTCTAAGTGAACCGCAGGTGAACAGTTTTGTTCGAGGAGAGCTTACAGCAGATATGATTGCCCAATCGCTTCGGCAGGATAACGTTGATTCAGCCACTGTGAATAGCGTCCATTTCATTGCCAAGGGTGTGCAGTCGTCTTTCCGTGATAAGAGACTGGAGCCTGTTCTCCGAGTATTCTACAACCGCACCGCTTTCCAACTTCCTGGTGATCAGCGTTTGCGGATTTCGCTCGATACCGACCTCACGTTTATCCGCGAAGACCATAATGATGGCCGTCTGCGTCGACAGCCTTCGCACAATTGGCGTCGCAATGACATCGGGATCGACTATCCTTTTTCCTATGTGAGGCCTGAAGATGACATTCTTCGCTTTCCATACGCAGTGCTGGAGACCAAGCTCCAAACACATCTTGGTCAGGAGGCGCCCGACTGGCTAACGTCTCTTGTTGAGAGTCACCTTGTTCACGAAGTTCCCCGTTTTTCAAAGTATTTGCATGGTGCATGCCATTTTAATCGCGAGAGACTGGCTCTCTTGCCATGGTGGCTCGCAGAGCTTGATGTTGATATTCGTAAACCTCGCGCCGAAAACATTGGACTCACCCGGTCCAGGAGCTTCAAGCCGCTCATCGACGGCCGATATCGCCGAGCGATGATTGAAGAGAAAGAACGGGTCCATACACAGGCAGTTGTCAACCAAGGCACTGCGACGGTCATCGAGCCAAAATTACGGCCTAACGGTCCGGTCCCAGTAAATCATCCACAGCACGAGTTTACCACCCTCTCCATGAATGGTCATCCCTCAGCAGAGAAGGCACCTCCGCCTCCACCCCCACCACATCCACCCGTAAAACCCTCCACGCCACAGAATCCAAAGATCTTGGCAGGGATCGAAAATCGATTGTTGGAACGCCTCTGGGGTGATCGTAGAGTTAAGACCTCAGCAGGCTTCGGGATGGGTGCGCCCGTCGATCCGCAAGATGACCTGTACAAGCGCCAGAAAGTAAAAGTGCGGGTGGAGCCAAAGGTGTTCTTTGCCAACGAGCGGACGTTTATTTCTTGGCTGCAGTTCTGCGCTCTTCTCCTGACCGTGGCGCTTAATCTGCTCAATTTTGGCGACCAGACATCAAGAACGATCGGCGGATTGTTTATTGTCATTGCTGCTATAGTTGCTATATATGCCCTCTACCGATTTGAAAAGCGAGCTTGGTAACAAACAAACGCAACAGCTATTCATCGTAAACGTAACACTAAGCCTATATTTTCCTGTTTTAGGATGATCAATCGCCGCATTGACGGCCGATACGATGACCTCTGGGGTCCTGCTGTCCTTTGTCTGCTGCTGGTGATTGCACTCATTGTAAGCTCTCTTTTGCAACGCATTTTTCGAGATCAGACGCTGTGTGCTGAAAGATTTGCTAACTGCCTCTTTCCCTACAAGGTCAACTTCTACCTGCGATTCAAGTAGCTCGCCCTTATGTAAGAAAGTAATTTACTGCCTCCGGTTTGTTATTCCTATCCATCCTCCAGTGTGCAGCAGTAACATCCATATAAAAATTACCTAATGACTTTATCTTATTCTGTCATATATTTGCCTATGTGCGTATATGTACATGTGCGTGTCTGTGTGTGTTTGCTAAATCCTGCATCTTTTGCGCCCACAAAGTGGAGGCATTTCAAATTTTCCAACGCTCTTGTTTTTTGTTGTTTTTCTTTTATTATTTTTCAACGCTAGTTACTCCCAGCCATGGACAGATATCCGCGCGGCTACGATGAGCGCTACAGAGGACATTACGATCGCCCACGATCAGACACTTATAGGCCAGGTGAAAATTACCGACATGATAGAGATTATAGAGACGAAGGGAGCAGCAGTGTGCACGGTGGCCCTCGGAATTACTCTCCAAGCAGTGCTCGCTACGGCGCATCGCGTTCACCTGGGCGCAGCAGCATGAATGCTCCAGGTGCAGCAGCAGGAGCACCAAGTTCTGGCAGAAGCAGCAGTATGGGTGGCATCGGTAGCGGCAGCAGCGATAGATACCCTGACGATCACTGGTACGGTGGAGGCGGCAGCGGCGGTGGTGGTGGTTATAATGAGCCACGATCACACGGTTCATCACATTATTCCCCCTCAAGGATGCCGTCACCTTCTCACTCGCCGCCGGGATCACCACGTCGTTCATCATATAGTGGCTATTACTCACGACGGTCAAATCCCGCATTATACTCGCACAGATCGAATTCACCAGGCCGGCGCGATTCATATGAGCATCGGTCAAGTTATCACCATCATCATCATCATTACCACCATCATAGCGGTAGTGCAGGCAGTAGCAATGCGGCATTGCCACCAGGATCAAGCAGCAGCACCAGCAGCGGCGGGGGTGGGGGCTACGCACCATATGCACCATCAGCAAGCGGGAGTGGATACCCATATTATCGGCCAGGCGGAGGAGCGGGCGGCAGCAGGAGCCGATCTCCTAGCGCTCCGTTTGCATCCTCATCATACTCACCAAGGCGTTATTATCCACCACCGTACCGTTACTCGCGATCGTCCTCTCGGGGCCCGCCGCCCTCGCGCTATCACGACCGCGAGTACCCTCCTACCTCTCCTTCACGCTCCCTTCCACATTCCGGATCTTCGCCATCTCCGGTATCCCCGAGTCATGCTAGCCACACACAGCGCACTTCGATTGCATTAGCATCAACCGCGCCTGTAACTGCATCGTCTGTGTCTTCCAGCGCCGCCGTAGCACCAACATCACCGTCAGCAGCAGCAACGGCATCAGCAGCAACAACAGCAGCTTCGGCCTCAATGCCATCGTCAGGTGCAACAGCCTCACCCTCACCCTCAGATCATCCAAAAGCGCCGCCCGTACCATCGTCTTCGTCGTACCAAGGGTACTCGCGTTACTCCTACCATTCCTCCCATTACTCTGGGCCACCGCTATCGAGCGCGACACGATATCCGCACAGTGCTAGTGCGCCGCATCGCGGATATCATCACCCCACCACGCCGGCCTTCCTTGCTCAGCCGCCGCGGCCAAGGCAATCATGGGCTCCTGACCAGGAAAAAGAGGTTTATTATTTCTTGAGTGGGAAGAGTTAGAAAGCTTCTTGTTCTCATGCGAGCCAACTGGTGTATGTAGATGGAACGTTATCATGCCGAGAACCGCAAGACATGCGCAGAGGAGCTCAAGATAGTGGCAACGATGTGGAAAAGCCGGTTCCAGCTGGAGATGGCCAGCTGGGAAACTAGAAAACTAGACCACCAATTAGAGCTTGTACAGAAACAATGGGACGAGTGCGGTTGTGAGGAGCTTGTGGCTGCTGAATTGGCATCCAAATCAGCACGCGCGCTGCATTTTCAGAAGTAGATACCGCGCACTGTAAAGAAAAAGAGATTGGCATTTCCCGCCATCACTACTCGACGCTACCCGAAGGAATCCATAAAAATGGAGCTTTTTGGAGGGGGGGCGGGGGATGGGCTACCTAATGGCTCCTCGCTATTATCAGTAACTGAAGGCTGTTGAGGAAAGGATGTATTCTAGCTGATGATCAGGACCAGCCACGCGGTGATGGGGGATATAGGGGCAGATGGCCCTGTCAAAGCTGCATAACGGTTGAACGGGTGGACCTCATTGGTAGAGTTGATGTGGGGAATAGGGCAAAAGAAAGATACAGGTGCGGCGGGTCGTTGTTTACGTATCCCTCAAGCATTGTATATCGGAGGTGTGAGTGAGTGAGTGAGTGAAATGACTATCATTTTTGCCCATCCCTTCTTTCCCATTGCATGAACTCAAAGCTGATCTTGTTGCCGCTTGCCTTTGTTCTATAGTCTTTAAAGCACACACACACACACCCCGCTGCTGCCATATTCCCAGAGTGAGATCAAGCCATGACTCAGGATTCACCTCCACCGGTAATGGAAGCAAAAGATACGTCTAGAGCTATCGTTGTGAATGGACGGATCCCATGGAATATCATACCCCATCATCAGCACCGCCATCAGCACCGCCCTCCGGGCGCTATCAATAACATGATATCTTCACTAGGGCCGTCGCCGATCGCGATCCCCATACCCCTCGTACTTCCCTTGGCAGACCCCCGGGCGGTCTTCCCGATGCCAAGGGTCCCACCCGTGGTGGCGACAGCAGCAGCCGTGCCATGTCGGCCACAGGCATTGGCACCACACCAGCTACGGTCGTTGTCGACCCAATACAATATTTCTTCACTGAACGACGAAGGGACGCAAAATTACTGCGAATACTTGTACCGTGTTGGTTTCATGCAAGGTAAAAGGGCCAGAGCTGCAGCGAACGAGCCTATCTAGGTGTAGCTGCTATAGATATGCGAGTAGACCCTAAAAAACGAACGGATCTAATTTGGTTGCGTGGGCATGTATATACGTATATATATATATATATATCCATTTGCGTGTTTGTGTGCGTGCGTGCGTGCGTAATAGGCCGCTTCTCTGATATCGACGTTTCCTTTCCAACACTGCAAAAAACATTTGCGCTTCACGCGCTTGTCTTGGCACGATCGCCGAAGCTCCTTCGCATTCTCTTGAATACGTCTGGATCGACGGTCCAGCTTGATCTGGGGGTGTCATTGAAGTCGGTGCACAAGGTGATTGGGCATTTGTACCGCCCGCTGTCCAACCAGGACATCTACTCTGTTGTCACTGAAAAGCGATCGATGGCCGTTGAGTTGCTGGATGCAGCCCATGAACTGGAACTCGACCTGCTTCAGCATCAACTTGTTCGTGCGATCCAGCAAACCATGTCCCAGGCTTCTGCCATGTTTTGGGCTGAAAAGTTGGCTGAACGCAAGCACCACCAAATAAGGGGTTCGTGGATGGACATCGTCGATCATCATGTTGTACACTTTCTTACCCGATCCCTTCCGGACCAGCTCCAAGTGTTTAGGCAGCCGCATCAGCAACAACAACAACAACAGCAGCAACAGCAGATGCCGTCCGCAAAAGATAATGAAGTTGTATTTAAATTTGGGAGTTACAGCACTATTGTGCAATCCCAGACAGGCATACGACCGGGAATGATCGAGTTAGCTCATGTGTATGCAGGACTTCCCCTCCAGTACATGAAACAATGTCTGGAGTACAATGATTTGACCGACATGGTCCAACGCTATCACCTTGCTTTGCAGGTGATCCATTGCCGAGAGCAAATGGGCAAGTCTGAGTTGATGGTCGTGCTTCGGTTTCAGGGCAAAGAAGAGGGCTCTGAGATTTCAATTCTCAAGAAGCAAGCGCTTAGGGCAGATCATTGGAAGCCATAAGCCTCAGAATCGGGTCAGTACTGAGCAAAATAATAACAAGAAGGAGGGGGGGTTTGACGACGACAGCTCAACTGCACATGTTGTCTCTCTGCCTTAATGTAATCATTTTCACTTTTGCAGCATTGAGTGAGAAACACAAAATATACAATATATCTGTGTACATGTGTGTGTATACTGTAAGATGTTTAAGCCCGTCCAGGATGTCTCCTCATGGATAAGCCAGGATGCTCTTTTTGAAGTCGTTGATATAAGCGCGAAGTCGCGCGTATTCGGGGTATTGAAGATCACCTAAACGTTAGGGTTGTTGTATTAGTTCACCAGGGTCTTTTTCTTTTTTTGTGGGGGGGGGGAGTGTAGAGTGGTGGTTCATGGGCTCTTTGTGACGAAACTTGCCTTCGTGGAACGGTCTTCCCTGGACACCATAGGCTTTTGAGAGGTAAGACCACAGTCTTTCGCTCACAATGTCTGCATGTGTTTCTGGGGATGGGCGGTACTTGTCCTTAGGAAGCCGTATGGTTGGATCCAGGGAGCCATTGCTGCGCGTCAGTTTGTTGTTTGTGATCTTGCCAGGTAGCGGTGAACCTTCGCCTAGAGCGTTTTAGCTGTTGCGTTTCCTTTTGTAACATGCGCCTCGCCTTACTTACGCGTTCGAAACAGCATCCATGTACGAGCCCAGTTTTTCTCTAGTAAATAATGCGTCCCGGACATGTCCTCGCAGCGAAGTTCTTGGATATATAGTGCATGTTCGGCTTTGCGTCGGCGTTCCACAGTGGTTTCCTTGTTGAGACTTTCCACTATCTCCTTGACTCTGTGTTGCTCATCCTCGTTACCATCTTGGCTCCCGACCTGGTGACTCGTTAGCAACATTCCTTCTCATTTTGTTTTAGGAAAACAGGACGAGAGCGAGGAGTACCTACCTCGTGGGGCGGTTCTTTGCATTCGAAGCACCATAACTTTCTAGTGGATAGCTCGTAGCCTATCGGAAAACGGGCCTGATTTGCGACTTGTTCTTTTGAAAAGCAGGAACGGCAGGCTAGAGGTAGAAAGAAACACCACGCCCGCCCCCCCAAGATACATATACACACATATATATATATATACGTTCACATGTCAATAATGTATATATGTATATATATGCCCCTTCCCGGGGTGGGGGAGTGCCGTCGGGTTGTCAGAGCATGTCGTGCATATGCAGTAGAGATAACTACTGCAACTGCTGACTACATACCTAGAATATTGGAATCCGGGCTTAATGTCAAGAGCATGGCATCGTCTTGGTGACATGAGTCGCAAGGAAAGGAGTTGTTGAGCGCGGCCTGGAGAATGACACGCTTTGCTTCGGACAAGTCGGAGCGGATGCGCGAGAGATGGGGACAGCATGGCCGGACTGCGCGCGCGCAAAGGGACTTGTAGAATTCGAACCATGTCTGCTCAGGCCGTTTATAGTTGATGCCATAATCGCGCTCGATCAGTCGCCGAAAGAGGAGATCATTGTTGGCCTTATGTACAAAGTCCGCAAACTGTTGGCAGGACAACCCGAACTCGAATAAGGCCTTTGTCGGCAACAAGAGAGCCAGTTGCAGCAGAATTTCTGGCGTCAGTTGCTGAATGGGTGCCTTGGCGTGACTATTCATTTTGGAGTCACACGCGAAGGTGGGAAGAGATAGAGAGTGAGAGTGAGAGAGAAAGGAAGGAAGGAAGGAAAAAGGAAAAGAAAGGAATAAAAAGACGGGACGGTCGCGTGGGTGGGATCACCTCCCCGCATGTGAGGATTTCGTTCGTACCCTAACGCGAGTTGAATGGTGGGGGCGGGGAAAGCTTGCGCGCGTATTTGCCTGACTGTGTGTGTGTGCCGTGATTCACCCTATCGCATTCGAGCGGAGTTCACTCAATGCAAGAGTTCTCTACTACAATACTCGCAGAAGATATTATCGGATGAAGCGTTTTACATAGCAAATGAACCCCCACCAGACGTGGCGATAGCTGCATGAGAATATGGACTTCCCTAACGTACACTCGGCAGCGAATGGCGAGAACAAAAGGGACCAAGTTATTTCCTTTGTTGGTCTACCCCTTCACTGTACACCTGAAGGTATCTTTCTATATCAGACAACAATCACTCTTCTATCGCTTAACCTACGGGAGGTGGAGGTATCTTTTCATCGTCCCCTCCGTGTATCTGTATGCATTCTTTTATACCTTTGAAGACTATACAATGCGCATTCTCGAGAGGGAACCAAACAGACTTGGTCATTGTAACAAACTTTTGTGTATATCATTCGCAAAGAGAATGGACGAGGATACATCTTTGGAGGGTGGGTAAAGGTGAGAAAAGAATGGATGAGCGCAAGTGAGAATGTGTGGATGACGGTTCTGCTAGCAATAGATCTCCAAGTCTTTTTTATCGATCAACAACAGCTCCTCGCCCTGCTGTATCTCACGCTTCGTCCAGCAAATGACCTGGTTGAGCACAGTACCTTCTAGAAGCAACATGTTGGCCTGCATCGGATCCGTCGTCTCACGCATGTAATGGAAGGGACAGTAAATCTCCTTGTGGAGCAGCTGCCCCTCGTCGTCTGTCGGATCGAGGATATTCTTTCCATAGAGCACACATTTTTCAGCGGCCACACCAATGCCGTCCTTGAGCGAATCGAACTCGTCACTCGTCAGGGGCACACCAAAGTAGAATCCGACGGGGATGTTGGCAGGTAACTTTCGCACGGCTACCACCCGCGTCTGCTGCTGGTCCCCTGTCACCACACGGACCACGTCGGACCATGATCTCGGAACCTGGGTCGTGTCATAAGCCCCACGGCTGCCATGGCGTCGATTCAGGAGAAACTCGTCGAATTCGGTCGAGACCTTGTCCAGTGATGATGACCCCTGCTGTCTTATGGGCCGACCAAAGTACATTGGCCAGCCGTTACGGATGAGCTCTGACTCCCATCGATTGTAGGCCCGTATGGCATCCTTCAAGTTTCCGGGGTCGTACGCGAGGCGAAAATGCAAGCAGCGGCTACCGGCGGGCCGATAGGGTATAAAATAGCGATCGATATTGTGCGTTAGAATTGCAGAGGCAGAGTTCATCGGTGTCTGTGCGATAGTGCAGATCAAACGCTCGTTAGTGCTCGCTCCAACGTGTCTCTTTGCGTTCTTTTTTGTTTATGTACCTTTCCGCGAAATAGCCGGGGTAGGTTGCGTTCCTTGCTGATCTTCTCGTCTAGGTCCAAGGCAGCTCGAATGAGATCCGTGCGTGGGAGACACTTCTCAGGATGCTGCCGGAGCGCAATGAATAACAGATATGCTTGGCTATGCCAGCGTGGCGCTTCGTTCGTTGTGCCATTTAGCGATTGTCGTCGTTGTTTAAGGATGATTTGGGGCGCCGATCGCCTTCGGTATGTTTCTTGGAGAACAACTGCAGCATTGTTCGGCCTCGTGAACTTTTTCTGTGGGTGACCTTGCTGTTGCTCTTCCTTGTCGCTGTCATTGTTGTGATCCATGTGAAAGCTTCTTCGCTTGTTATTGGTGTAGTGGATGATCTCAGTCAAAGTAGAAGCTTTTTCGAGGATTGAGTCGGAGCTCTCGACCGTAGGCATTTGTTGGATGCTTTCTGCCATAGTCATTGTCATTGTTGATTGTAAAAGAAAGGGGTTGGGGACAGGGAAGGAGTGTTTTGTTGCAGTGTTTTTGTTGTGTAAGTAATATGTGGCTATCTTTTTTTTTTCCAACTCACACCGCGCACACACACACGCACACACGCACGCACACACACATACACACACGCACGCACGCACACACTACAGTACACAAATCTCATAACACCTCCTCAAACCCCATTTACAACCTCCGTCCGATTTTCATTGGCTTTTGAATTTGTAGAGTTGTCCAACTGCAACCCGCCTGCGCATCCGCACGCCATCCACCCCCTCTTTCTTTGCCTTGTTCAGGCCCCACCCAAGAGAACAAGATGGAAATCCCCGATCGTTGACGCTGTATGGGACTCTGCGCTTTTCTGAGGCAGCCACAGCTCAAATGATCCCTCTCGCTCCGCTCCTCGGCTCCCCGAACCACTACATGCAACATGTCCGAACGGATATGCGAATAAATAGGCGGTATGCAATTTTTTTTTTCTTTTGGCGTTAGTTCTACCCGCAGATGACAAATAATTTCGACGTGTGTTCCCGGCAGAGACTTACACTCATCCACACGCATAGCACAATGAGCCCACTACTACTATTTGCTATCCCCGACGGTTCTTGCGTGCCGAACCATGGCACCAAATGAACAGACAAACCGGACCGGTCGGGCCAAAAGGGAAGAAAAGGGAAGGGACGGAGTGATGGCCCCCATTCATTTCTATGCGCACATAATTCGGGGATCCATTTTTCATCTCTTTCAGTTTTTTTCCTTTTCTTTTTCATACAAATAACAATGTCGACTCCAACAAGAAGACGCCTTATGCGTGATTTCAAGAGATTGCAGAGCGATCCTCCAGGTAACGTCTGATGCAGATTGCTGGCTCGAAGACACAAGCGCTCATGTCGCTTTATATCTGTTGTGTAGGAGGAGTTTCAGGTAATCTCATGAATTGAGTCATCCAATGCGCAGCAGTAGACCGACTTGAGCGATTGTTTAGGCGCACCATGTCCTGATAACATCATGATGTGGAATGCCGTGATCTTTGGACCTGGTAAAGATATCGGGTGATGCAACAACAAAAAAAAGAAAAAGATTACTCATCTGATTTTGATCGATTTAGCCGATACGCCATTTGAAGATGGCACTTTCAAGCTGGTTCTTCAGTTTGATGAGACCTATGTTAGTAATTCGATTTGCATTTGCAATCTCGTACGGATTCTCATATGCTAAAATCCTTGCAGCCAAACAAGCCCCCACAAGTCAAGTTTGTGTCGAAAATGTTCCATCCTAACGTCTATGCGAACGGCGAGCTTTGCCTCGATATCCTGCAGAACCGTTGGAGTCCTACCTATGACGTGGCAGCTATTCTCACCAGTATTCAGTCCCTTCTGCATGACCCCAACCCGAACTCACCTGCCAACGCGGAGGCCGCTAATCTCTACCGTGAAAACAGAAAGGAATATGTCAGGAGAGTGCGAGAAACTGTAGAGTCGTCTTGGGAGTAAACATATTTAGTTGTCCTGTTTCGTGTTGTTCTTTACTATTTCTTTTCCCCCTTTACGAAGCACACAGAACAGAACAAAACAACATCTCTCTCTCTCTCTCTCTCCAGACGTTTCCCCTCCTTCATTTACCTTGACATGTTCAGTCACAAACAAGTTCTCTTACCTAGCCGTTTTTGTCATGCATTTTGTCCCTTTTTGCTTCATGTATAAACTCTTTACTGTTTACGTATTGGAAAATCATCTGTGGGGGGGGAGGAGCAAGGCACGAGTCCCACGGCAGACGAGCGTTCATGCAGCTATTCATCACAGTGGCTAGTATTATCGATTTTGAGTATGTAGCCATACGTCATGCATAGATGATCACAGGTGATCTTTAGGAACCAATGCTCTGCGTAGGTCTGACAATATACATATAGAACAACAAGCTTCCCTCCACCACCAACCTCACTCTCCCGCTCGCAAATGTAACAATGAGAGTGTATCATTGTTTAATCCGTGACACATGGCTTAATCAATCGATATCACGTCAGGCCTTCTTGCGTCGCTTTGGCGTTTCCTCATAGGAGTCAATATCGGTTTCGAACTCAAGTTCGATCTTCACCGGGCACATTTCCTGCTCGATCTTCAATTTGGTCATATCACTGAATTCATAAGCGCGCCCGCCTTCAATAATATATCTAGACATATCATCAACATAAGCGTGTACACACTTCTTGCCCCCGCGGTCACGTACGAGATGTTATTATATGCAGTAAAATGGAATGACTCCGCCAAAAAGCTTTCCATAAGAAGGTGGTTTATGATGCGTTCGAGGTCCTTCAACAGAATGGATAATGCATGAGAACACCAACAACAACAATAGAAATCGGCAAGCAATCCTCCACACCTCCGCCCATACCTGGACCTTATATTTCTTGTTAACCGGAAGTTGGATAGCCGGATTGCCCTTGAGATCTGCGACGCAATGAGCGGCAAGCATCCTACCCCGCCAAAGTTGTATTAGCTTTTGCATCGTGACGCGCTGATTCCTCTCTGTGAGCGCTTTGCACAATTCCACCAGCGTTAGAGCCTCCACGGTAATATCCTTCTTGAACAAATCACTTGCGCGACGACAGTTATCGCACCGTCCGCACTTGGCATCAGGCGTTATCTCATTGACAACGGTGTCTTCAGCGGTTGCGTCAGAGATGAAAGATGCATATCCAAAGTATTCCTCAAACAGGATCTTTCTACATTTGGTTAGCGACTGGGCATAGTCGACCATCGCATACACTCGATCCGTGATGTGAGTACATTATATTCTTAATCAAAGACCGTCCTTGAATGAGTCTAACTCACAGTTTGAACCGCCATGGACTTCTGCGACAACCATGCATGATAGCTTCGACGCTTTTTTTGGTTTTGTCAAAACAAACAGACGTAAGGGAGGGGAGATTCCTCGATAGACAACATCAAAATCTTACCATCCAACCCACGGTAATACAAGACGCAATCCGCATCCTTGCCATCACGTCCCGCTCGGCCTGTTTCTTGATAGAAATTCTCCAAAGACTTTGAGATAGAGTGATGGATAATGAACCGTGTGTTAAGATGGTTGATCCCCATGCCAAACGCAATCGTTGCCACAATGACAGAGATCTCGTTCTGTCGCCACATTTGATGCACTTGCTCTTTCTCAGCCTGTCGTTATTGAGATAGTGTTGAGCACGAAAAAGTTCCAAGGGAATTGAGAGCATGCTTACGTCGAGAATATCGGCATGATATGCAGCTGCAGCAATACCGTAAGATGAAATATCACTGCACACGTTTTCGACCTCTTTCTTTGTAGTACAATAGATAATGCCGGATTCCCCCGGATGGTGCGTCATGATCCACATTGCCATATGGCGTATCGTCTCGGCGTGAGTCTCTGGCTTCTGGATCACCTGGTAGATGAGATTTGGCCCTGGAATGGAATTATTTTTTCCATTCTGATTCATGTACACTCTCTGTGCTTACGATAAAGAGGTGCACTGTACACCAAAGTACCGTTCGGCATATACGGTTGTTTTAATCCCAAAATATCCATGACGTCTTTCATGACCCTTCTGGAGCATGTGGCCGTAAGAGCCATGATGGGCGTTTGTGGGAATAGAGTCTGCAATAAGGCAACTTTAGGACTGCCCCCTTCCCCGTTACCCAAGCGTGGCTGTTGGTGTGATGCATACCCTAAGCACATTTAACTTTTTGTAATCCGGTCTACACCCCCTTATCTGGTCAGAAAATTTGCCCAAATTTCAAACCAACCGGCGGCCTCCTCCTCCACTTTACCTAAAGTCGTGACCTTGTTGCGAGCAGCAATGGGCTTCGTCAATAACGATCCGCACGAGACGGCCTTTATCATACGCTTTGTTGAGGATAGACATGAATCGTTTACTGTTTCCGATTTTCTCTGGCGTAACATAGAGCAGTCTTAGGTCATTGCCTTGCACCATGCTACTGTGGATCGCTTTGACCTCCTCCTGCTCTGTCGTCGACGTCATGTATGTTGCACATATATTGGCCTCCCGCAAGTTGAAGACCTGGTCTTGGATCAGGGATATGAGCGGTGATATCACGAGCGTGAATCCTTTGTCCTTTTCGAGGAGCGGTGGTAGCTGGTATGTAAGGGACTTGCCGCCTCCCGTGGGAAGAATAACAAAGAGATCGCGTTTCAAATCAAGTGCGGCATTGAGAATGGGCAACTGGAGAGGTCGGAACGATCGTATGTTCCAGTGCCTGAATGCAAGCTCCTTGATCGCCTCGGACCAAGGATGATCCTCCGACTCATATTGCGAAGCTTCTTTTGAGCGCAAGTCTCCATCCATTGCCCGATCCAAAAGAGCCTGTTTATGCTGGTTAAGCTGCGATCGTCTACTCTTCAGTATAGCAATTTGCCGATCGATTGATGCAATTTCATTCTCGATCTCCTCGATCAGCATCTCCGTAATGAGTGGTACAGCGATTGGTCAAATTCGAGCCAGTTCAGCCATAATTCCCCCCACTTATTGCACAGTCTCATCTTTGCTGATCATGTGATCTAAGGGCTGCCGCTGGCTATTACTGGTTTTTTTTTTTAAAAAAAAGAAACCAGTCAATCATGCGCTCGACGATTACAGCTGGCCAACGTTACTCAATAGCAAAAGATGCATAAGACGTCGACTTCAAGACAGAATATGGTAATGAGGCCTAGGCTCCATAACGGTCGGTATACCGAGCACGGACATATTGACCGACCCTTAGTTCATTTCGATCGGGGAGGAACACCGCGATGATGTTCCGCGGGAGCGGAATGTGTTCGTAGTTTCATTTGGACAATAAAAAAAAGAGGTCGCCGTTCAAGGGGCCAAACGCATTCCTTTCTTTCTCCTATCCTGGAATATACACACATATGGAATCTTATTTGCCTGTTGCAGCTAAAACCTCCATAGAAAAGGCTGTCCGCCTTGTCCAGAATACTTCGATATACCCTGTCTTGAACGCATTTTATCAGCGCTCGACCCGCAACGAGCTGATTTTTGTTGGTGCTGCGGCATTCTTGACACTGTACAACCTCTCTGGCTACATCAAGGAGAAGCGTCGAAAACTCTATTCCCCCCCTCTTGCAGGTTACGGCTGGCCTTTGCTCGGCCACATTCCCTATATGCTTTACGACAGCAGCCGATTCCTGGATTGGTGTGCGACCAAATATGGCGATGTGTTCGATCTCAAGATGGGTCGTAGCCTTGTGACAGTAACGACAGGAGCTTCAGGTGAAGAGGTTCTCAAGGCGACCCATGAAGATCTCTCTCTGGAGCATGGTATTTTGCGAGGTAACTAAATTCACCGACAGCACGCTAGTGCGCTCATCTTACACAAATCGCCCATTCAAGACGTCCTGTTCTTGCACTATTGCATTGATGCTCCGACATTTGAGATTGGCATGCATGTCAATCCAGTGATCGCAAAGGAAGTTGTTCCACCTATCAAGGTGGCAGGCATGACGGACAGTATCGTTGAGGGTATGGACCGCGGTTTGAAGGAAATGTTTGGCGACAAGGACCGAGTGGATGTCAAGAATCCAAACTTCTTTTTCCAGCGTCTTGTAGCGTACATGAGCGTGCCTGCTCTGCTGGGTGACGAGTTTAAGACGAATGAGACTGTGATACATACCTTTGCCGACTTTACGAACGATGTGACAAGCAATGTGGGGACTTTTCTGGCCGTTCCTCGACCGCTCCACCGCTTCATTATGCCGTTCTTGCAGAGCATTGAGAAACATCGATCGGTGGTGAGGGAGCATATTCAACCTGTCATTCATGCACGTCGTATCAAGATGCGCAGTGCGGCCGAGCGGGGTGAGGAACCTGACCTGGCGCCGAGCTTCCTACAGGGCATCAATGCTTACGTCAAGCCCGACGGTACGATGTATACTGAGGCTGAAGTTGCCCAGTCGAGCCTGCTTCTTGCGTTCGCGTCAGTCCACACTACGTCTATGAACCTCAGCTTTGCGCTTCACTGGCTCTTGGCCCGCCCTGATCTTCGAGAGCAGCTCGAAAAGGAGATCGAGACTGTGCTAGGGGCAGCGCCGATCACTAGCGAAGCCCTCAAGGAAATGCCTTTCATGGACCAGTTCCTCCGTGAGGCAATCCGACAGAGCACTGACAAGCTTGCCAATTCGAAGAAGGTGATGCCACCCAATGGATATACCTTCGCCAATGGATACCAAGTTCCCCAAGGACGCACTGTGGAAGTCATGGGTCGCCAGCTCAACTTTGGACTCAACACCTCGCGCTCGACTATAGCCGACATGGACCCCAGCTGCTCCGGAAGCCGACTGCCCACCCAGCCTAGCCGGGACTATATCAACTTTGGCCTCGGTCGTCACTTGTGTCCCGGTCGTTTCTTTGCTGTCCATGAGTTGAAGATTGTCCTGATCACCGTCCTCAGGAATTATCATGTCTCCACTGCCTCTGGCAAGCCCCCACGACCAGTGCACCATCTCTTTGGCATGGTCGCAGTTACAAGCGAGGAACCGCTGGTCTTCATTAAAAAATAGATCTAGTTTCCAACCCCCCCCCAACCGAATTTCCCCTTCTCTTTCTCCACCCTCCCCCCAAACCTTTTTTCTCCCTCTCTGTACTCATTCACAAAAAGTAATATACCCAATGGACATTGCTAGTTACTTTGAATGGACCATTGTAAGCTATTCGTCTTTCTTTGAACATATCAAATAAAAGCTCATCTATCCCTACGCATTCATTAGGATTTCCAAGGTCAGAAACTCGCTGATCAGCTGGCGCATGGTATTCTCATCTTATCTGCAGCAAGTATCAATCGTTCAAACCTGCCATTCCATTTTATGCTCATTCTCTTTGCAGGTGGCCGGCTTCGTCATTGGCTACGTCAACCAAGATTTACTGCTTACCATTATCATCTTTGGGATCGGTGTTGCCCTGTCTTTACTTGTAAGACGATACGAAATGAACTTGATTCCTTGTTGATTCTCTATATACACATATAGGTCGCGCTGCCCCCCTGGCCTTTTTACAATCGGCACCCACTCAAATGGTTACCGATGCTATCAGAAGAACAGAAAATGTAACATCCGAACTAAAACGCGTACACATACGCCCAATACAATGGTTTATCGTTGTTGTTCCTCTTCATCGTCTGTTTCATCATTGTCGCTACTACTGTCATCTTGTCCAACGAGCATCATGGCGCGTTGGAACTCTTCTGCAAATTCCGCAACTGACCGACCATCGGATAAGTCAATCACGTCCTTGGGGACCATATTGGTAGCGAAGCGAGGCGCATTGCAACACCCAGCATCCATTGCAGACTCGATGATACGAAATTCAGGGTCATCGTGTGATACTGGAAGATACGATGAGATTAGAGAGAGAGAGAGCGCGCGCGCAAAGAAGCAAAGATACTTACTGTGTATGAGCTCCGCCCAGTCAAACAGTAAGCCATCCGTGGTGTGAGTGAATGGATTAAAATCAACCAGCCACACCTTGTGCCGTGGTCGATTGACATACACATCCATGACATCTGGAAAAATAAGGGTAAGAAACAGATGGCTTCCACTACAGAAGATAGCCAGGGTCCTTACAGCTGTCGTTCGGGAATACGGATTGAATATGGTCTTGGAAGAAGGCGTATATCAATTCTTCAATATCATCCTTCATATCAGCCATAAAGTCATAAAATGTCATGTCGCGCTGAGAAATGGCTGGCGGATCCATTAGAGATTCGTGTGATCATCCACGTACTTCCTTTTCGAATTTACCAATAATCTCCTTTTTATGTACAAACACTCGGAACTCCATAGATGGATTGAGGTCGTGCCACTTGCGAAGCACTAGATGATATGTGGTTGTATCGTGGACGGCGTCTGCGGCCTCATCAAATGCATGGTTCAAGTCGTGGTTAATGAAATCCGATGATTTGAGCAGCAGAAAAACGTCAAACGGCGAGTTGCATCTAAGCGACTGTGTGGTTGTGATCCATGCTGCGTCCTAGACATAGTGGGTCTAAGCTCAAGAGTACCTAGACGCCATAACCAAGCCTGCCTACCCTGGGAGAGCTCCAGTTTAGCTTCGGAAACACAGCACCTCCGAGGTTTTTCACACTTGTGCGGATGAATTGCTCTATTTCCGGGAACCTCGGGACCTAATGTTCCCCACCTTAGTACAATAGCAGACGATATGATATCGCCGAACCTACTTCATTTTCTTCGTCGTCGTCCTCGGTATTGGAAAATGTCTCGGCCTCATCGTCCGAGATCTCTTCTAAGGTTGCTGCTCTAGGCTGGCTAATCGGCCCCAAATGGTCAATGAATAACAAAATGCGCTGGGCGAAGAACATCAAAAAGGACTATACCCATCGTCAGGCAAAAAGATCCCGTCGGCATTCAGATAGTCGATGAATTCTGACGGGAGGGGCAGGATCGTGGACTGGAAGGTAACAGACTGGAACTGGTTGTACCAAGAAGGAAAGGAACAATTCACAATCTCTTTGGCTGTCACATTCAAGTGTTGCATGGGTCTGCTTTCTGTGTCGACAGCATTGGTGCTTGTAGTGTCTGAGGTGGAGACGACCATTAGCTTTTTTTTATAGAGAGAAAAAAAGTTTAACGGGAAAATGTAGGATTTTTTATTTTATTTATGCCGGCGCAAAGCTTCCTACGTATTGTGTGTCTCAGACCAAGTCGGCAAAGTTGGTCGGCACCGGTCCTTTGGGCTCGCCCTCGGGCGTCTATTGTGCTCCTGCCATCAGCCCCATGTTTTCCTCTCTCTCTCCCCCCCCTTCCCGCAATGCTTCCACTGACCACATAAGCAGAGGTCAGGCCTCCATCCACACGGAAGTCAACACCGGTTATATATGAGCTTTCGTCCGATGCAAGAAACAAGGCGGAATAGGCTTGCTCAATCGCCTCGCCTGGTTAGGAACCTAGGTGAGCCATCGCTCGAAGCTGCCCCAATCCGGGCATACGTACCGAATCGACCCTGAGGAACATGCACAAGCCGTCGTTGTTTCTTCTCCTCTGTATTCAAAAAGTCCATCAAAAGCGGGGTGCGCAGAGGGCCTGGGCAGAGCGCATTGAAGCGAATGTTCTCGCGTGCATGGACCATCGCCAATTCTCGTCTGCAAGGAAAGCGATACTCAGACGGCCCATATATTATACACACATATTAGGATCTTCCCACTTACGTCATAGCAAGCACTGCGCCTTTGGAGGCAGTATCTAATATCAAAAGATAAGTGAGTGCGTCAAGCACCGTTCCGCGCATTTGTCCATTTGGGTTTGCCTAACATGCGAGCTGAGGGGTGGCTGCGCCCATGAGCGCAACAAAGCTAGCCGTGTTGATGATCGAACCACCGCCACACTCCCGCATGGCAATGATGGCGTGCTTGCAACCAAACCATACGCCCTTGACATTGATATCCATGGTCAAGTTCCTATTCAGCAGTACCCGCCCAAACGGATAACCTCATATTAGCTGTTCTCCATAGCGGTTCGTCCTCAGCAACAGTAGCATCATCACATACCAAATGCGCTCTTCAGTGTTCAGTGCATTGTCATCCTCTGGATGCATGATGCCCGCGTTATTGAACATGACGTTCAATTTGCCAAAGGTTTTCACTGCTGTATCAACGAGGTGTTTCACCTGGTCTTCTTTCGACACATCGGTCTTGACAGCAATGGCGCACCCTTCGCCCACTAGCGATGTGATCTTTTGGACGGTCTTCTGGATGCCTTGCTCGTTCAGGTCAGCACAGACAACCTTGGCCCCCTCCTTGGCAAACAATACTGCTGCTTCGAATCCAATACCACTTGGGGAATGGCCAGTCAACTTAGCAAGATAGATAGACGCGTATTTGTTTCCTGAAAGCAACTGCTCTTTACCTTGCAGCACCAGTGATGATGGCAACCTTTCCTGAAAGACGCTGGTGACCAGTCATAAGAGTGAGTATGAATATGTGAAAGTGGAAAGATAGAGATAGAAGAGGAAAGCGCCCAAGAGCACGACCGAGAAAAATATAAATACGTGGGTGTGGTGTGCATGTGTGGATATGTGGGAGAAAAAAAAAATAAGGTTCCGCGAAAACAAAAAAACAAGACTATTTATTCGCTAAGTGACATCCTGCTAATGCCGCCACTAGCTTCCTGCAAATTGAACGAAGATGATATCTGCCCGGGCTTCTGCTGTGCTCGCGCGGCAGCATTGCTCGAAGGACTACTGCCGTAGAGTGAGCAAGGGGGACTTGAAACGGCCGACAGCACAGGTGAGCCTGAGGCTGATACAGACGGAGATACGGCCCTTCGCTTCAGACTGCTGGTCGAGTAAGATTCAAAGCGGTCCTCGGAGACTGAGAGAATAAGGTCATGAACAACATGGAGCAGGAATGGATGCGAAATGAAATTACCTTTTCGTTTGGTACTTCGATAGCTTGGGTAAATAGGTGACGGAAGATTATCGAACTGAAAACTCTGTTATTGTTCATCCTAGGGGACTTAGTAAACAGACCACGACAATTCCGGAGAAACACCACATACGGTCATTTCCATCTCCGGGTTCAATTTTGATGCATGATAAGGTGCGATTGTAGGAGACCTTTCGTTTTCCCTTGCGCGAGCCCAAGCTGCAGCAGGTACAAGGTTTAGTGGCTATTGGGATGAATAAAACGTCAAGTCCGCTAATTGCATAAGTTCTGTTCAACATTACACTTGAAGAGGATGCTTCTGCAGCCGCTGCTTTAACAGAATCTATATCGGATGCTCTTCGCTGCCGTTCCTTTATTTTTTCAGTCATGTCACGTTCCCTTCGCATTTCCACATCGGCCAGACGGGTTTCTTCCTGCAATTGAATTGTTAATAGGGTTGTTCATTCACTATCGCAGGAAAAAGGAGACAGAGAGCATGTGTATGTGTATGTGAGGGTGAGGGTGACATTACATCTGCCTGGTTGATAACTCGCGCCAATGCTTTCGATTTAGGCTACGATCGACAAATCAGTCTTCAGGGATGTTTAGCGTATCATTGTAAAAATGACATACAAATAATGAACTCCTTCGTGATACACTCCTTCGTTCTGGGTCTGGGCGCCTTGACGGGCTTGTATTCGCCTCTGTACTGCTGCTGCTGGCGGACCGACGGTGATGGCGGTAATGTTCTATGGATGAGGAGCGTCGCCGTCCATAAAGTGGACTGCCCAGAGGCGCGGGAGCTACGAATTTATTTACTGTCCCCGTTGGAGTTTCGGTATTACTGTTACCGTCGTTGCCGCTGTGGGATGAGCCACTGCTGTGGTGGCCATGTTCGTGGTCTTGTTCGCGCTGCTCGCTGTGTCGGTGCAGGAGGGGGTGGAGATGGTGGTCAGTCATAATTTCATCCGCTGGAGCGATAAGTTCGGAGGATAAAGATCGTGTCAAGCGGCGTATGGGAGGGAACCGGTAGATACTGCCACTGCCGCCAATACTCGCCACACCGCTCCCACTTGTAGAAGACACGGAACGGCCGTCATCGGAATCAATACTCATTTTTTGCGAAGAAGGAGAAGCGGTCAAAGAAACTGAAGACGACCTGCGTCTCCGCAACACGTTGCGATGAGCGTCCCCTTCCAGGTCAGACATGCGGCCTACTGATTCGTCGTCCTCGGTATAGCTGCTGCGGGAAGGTGATGCAAACCGCCTTTCCATAGTACAAGAGTAAAGGGCACGGAGATAAACTGCTTAAGCAAAAAAAAAGAGACAAGCCACTGTCTAAATAACTGTGTGGGTAGTAGCTTTGAAGAAACCACTCGTTCTTCCCATCTCCTTTTTAACGGCACGTCACAAAGGAGGCATGTGCTCATGTTTACTACTACTACTATATTCTGGAGAGGGAACATCAAGGAGCCATGTAAGTAAACGCTAGTGAGTGTGCAAGTCGACTGTGTGAAGTACTATGGTTGCAGGCTTGTTTCGTTACCTCTTTTTCGTTCTTTCTCTCTCTTTCTCTCTGTGTGTGTATGTGTGTGTGCGTGTGTGCGTCTTTGCTGTGCTCACCCCCCTTCACCCCCCAAGTTGGCAAAACAAAACAAAAATGAGGTTCAGATTATAAGCATGTATTATTCCTGTATACATTCCAATACCATCCACACTGAGGCGATATTCTTCACGATGTATCGTCGATAGTCACCAAAGCAACTGTTAGAATGAGAGGATGCCGTAGTTCTGTTCCCTCGCCGATATCTCCCACTCTCCTTCCCCCCCCAAAAAAAAAGTAGGTTCAATTAGGGTATTCTGTGACACACAGAAAAACTGGGTCCCTCAATAAAACAATAAGGCATCCATTTTTTCTCCGCCCATCTACTTTTCGGAATAGCGTCGATGTAAGCTATATATTTCGACGCGATCATCGTCCTCCTTCCTTATTGATTCAAGCCAAAAGGTAGAAGCAGCAATGAAGCCTGTTCTTCACTTAATAAAAGCTAGAGAAGGCTTAATCCAAAAGAGGCTAGTGCGGACGCACCCGTTCCTTTGATACTGCACGTGACGGGCTATGATGACGCAGTTTGAATTTTCGACGCAGAATCTGAAAACAGAGAAGGTAAAGTTCCCTTTTTATGCCTCCTTTACTTTGAAAAGAAAGAAACTCACTCAGCCTTTTTTTTTTCTTCCGCCTCTTCCCCCCTTCACGCTCGTCCTCCTCCGCACAACTGCTGTTGCGTTCCGCTCTCTTTCTTTCCAGCTTGCTCTACTACCGCCAAAGAGCTTGCTACCCATTCTGTCTATATATATCTTTACAATTCCACCTGACGAATGCTGTTCCAGCAATCCTATATGCCTGGCTCTTTCTCTGCGGACAGACTGTACCTTCAGTCCCACAATCGGCTGAAACAGCAGCAGCAGCAGCAACAACAACAGCAGCTCCCTCAATATCCCGAAGACAACTCTATTCACTTGCGATCTCACATTGACATCGAGCCCGTGGGTTGAAGCCGCTGTGACAGGCCCTTTCAATGTCAAAACGATTAACTCGACTCAATTATGTAGGCTCAACTAGCATGCAGCCAGCAATATGTGCAGCAGGAACAAGCTTCCTACTTATACCCACAGCGAGGCATCGTGCCGATCCATCAAGATCAAGGTCTTCCTCATGCCTCACAGCTCTTGAATGCAAACCACTCCTCCACGCTGAGCCAATACCAGCAACTGTATCAACAATATTATCACGAGCAATCTCAGCAACCTGCACAGCCCCAATACCTCCCGTCCATTATGGTTCCACCGCAATCCCCGACACTTGCTAGCTATTTCTTTGAAGGCTCCAACGGCTGGGTCAACCATTACTATGATCCCAAGCGACGCCAATATCTCTCTACTCGAGTCGACCCTCAGTATCATCAACGTCAACAACCGCAACAGCATCAAGAATTACATCAACCTCAAGAACTCCACCCGCATCAACATCAAAATATTGCTGCTGCTGCTGCCGCTGTCGCGGCCGCTCCTGGCAGTAGTTCACAACTCCCATCGCTAGACAACCTAGGAGTCAACCAACATCAGCTCCAACTGGCTGTTCAGCAGCACCAACAACAACTGATTCATCAAATGAGCTTAAAATCATCCCAACCACCTCATGGATATCAATACCCCGGCCACGATTTCAATCAGCTGCTGTCTAGCAATCAGTACTTGGCCAGCTCTGGTCAGTTACACTCGCTCATCAATGCCGAATGCACTGAGGAATGGCGAGAGTCCCTCCTTCAGTACGCCCATACACTCTATTCCACCAATCCCCGCAATACAATGCTGTTATGGCTACTGCATGTCCTTCACAACGCATACCCAATGCATCTTCCGACCTTGCTTCTTCTCGCTTGCGTCTACTATACGTATCAGGACTATCAATCTTCCTTACGGTACAATCACCTCATTCTTGCTCGGGACCCGAACTATGTTGAAGCAATGAGCAACATTGGTACGACTCTGCGGAGCATGGGCCGTACCTCGGACGCTGAACAATGGTGGTACCAAGCTGTCAAACTACGTCCAGGCTATTGGGATGCAGTGGAGAATCTCGTTGGTGTCCTTTGCTCGAGCGGTGTTGACCGGCAACAGCAACAGCAAGAAGGATTTGTCGATAAAAAAGATCCCAAGAGAGCGCAACAGCAAGGATACCCGAGATATCAAGAGGCGCTTGGAGTGTGCGAATTTGTTGAAAAGTATTTTTACAAGCTTGACATAGGTTCAGGACCCATCAAGGCGCCTAAACAACTTCCCGCCCATCAGCTTCCTCGCCTACAGAACTTATTCTATGCCAAGGGGAACCTGAAATACGCGCTGGGAGACATTATTGGTGCTCGCCGAGAATACGAGAAAGGGCTTGAATTAGTGTTTGGAGGCATCAACTTGGTTGGTATTGCGAACAACATTGCTTTGGCCTGCGGCTCCCGTGCAGTCATAGAGGCAACACAGTACGGCAAGATCCTTGAACCATCTGCTCTGCCGCTCGTGCTCTTGCAGCCTGAGCAAGCCATAAGGATTATTCACATCGCATTTCCTCAGAGCGGTGGCGTTCTGCCTGGTCTCGTCGGACTCACAGCGTCCGCCGCAGGAAAGGAAGGCGGCAGCGCCCTACAACAAGCCAATCAAACAACCTCAACAATCATGCTCACACTGGCAAAGCTTTTTCAGGACATGATGAGCCCATCAACGCCTGCGATCGCAGCCGCGGCAGCCGCGGCAGCTGCTTCGGCGGATGGAAAGGGTTCGCCGACCATGTCGCTTCTTCTGCCATTATACTATATCAGTCTGGCACTCCATCCGAGCCCGTCGACCGCGAACAACCTGGGCATTATACTCAGCAACATCAACGGCGCAAGTGCAACTATGGCTGTTACACTACCTAATGCGCAACAACCACAGCAACCTGTCACAGGGACAATGCTCGCCATGCAGTATTATATGTATGGCTTGCAACTTGACCCTAGGCATCCCCATTTATATACCAACTTGGGTTCTCTCCTCAAGGACATGGGTCATCTGAACGAGGCGGTTTGCATGTATGAGAAAGCTGTGGAATACAATCCACAATTCGATGTCGCACTTGCCAATCTCGGCAATGCAATCAAAGACATGGGCCGTGTGCAAGACTCGGTTCAGTGGTACAAGCGAGCCGTCGAGGTCAATCCAAACTTTGTCGATGCAGTTTGTGGTTTAGTCAACTCGCTCGGCGGCGTCTGCGACTGGCGTGGCCGCGGCGGGGTGGGTGACGAGCCAACGGTTGACCAATATGGCAACTTCCACCCCTCTGTGGGAGACAAGAACGCACGCAGCGGCTGGATCGGAAGAGTCGTGGAGATCGTCGGGAAGCAGTTGGATGATGGGGCTGTCTGGGGAGTCGGCATTCTCAAAACGCGACTGGATGCGCAGGGCAAGAGTCTTGGCGAACGTCTTGCGGAGCTTCTTGTTGAAGCGAATGGATTGCACGAGAATGGATCGGATCATCTCGTGCAGCTGTGGTCCAAGCGACTGGCACACTACTCAGACACACAAGTTAAGAAAAACGAGGGTGGATGGGTAATCCGCTTGATTGAACGCATTATTCGACGTCTACAGCGCAAGTGGTATATCGAAGAGTATGGTGAAGTGTTGAGCTCCGATGTCCCGCGACCCATGATCACGGTCACCAAAGAAGCTGCGCATCGTTATGAACGACCGTTGATCCCATCTAATTTATCGGCTCCGGCCGTTCCTACGGTCTTACCCTTCCACACCTTCACATACCCCTTGAACGCTCGCCAGGTCCGTCTTATTTCGCACCGCAACGCGCTTCGAATATCGCACAGCACCCTCACGTCCTCGTGGGTCGCTAGCCATGTGTATCCTCCGCCTCCTCCGCCCTCGCCGCGCATCAAGATCGGGTATGTCTCATCAGACTTCAACAACCATCCTCTCGCACACCTGATGCAATCCGTTTTTGGCTTCCACGACAAGTCGAAGTTTGAGGTATTTTGCTATGCTACGACGGCGAGCGACAACTCTGTTTACAGACAGAAGATCGATCGAGAAGCAGAACACTTCATTGATGTCTCGACGTGGTCGAACCAGCAAATTGTGGAACGGATTGTGGCGGATAAAATACACGTGCTCGTAAACTTGAACGGGTACACCAAGGGAGCGCGGAACGAGATCTTTGCTGCCCGACCGAGTCCTGTTCAATGTTCATTTATGGGCTTCGCGGGTACACTCGGAGGAGGGTGGTGTGACTGGATCATTGCCGATCCTATCGTGTGTCCACCCGAGATGGTGAGCTGTGAAGTCTGGCGCAAGCGACGGCATCAAGGTTTATTTATCAAGGAAGGAGGTGGCGACTTTGAAGGCGACGTAGACCCAGAGGAGGACACAGACGACTTTGTGTATACCGAAAAATTCATTTACATGCCGCACTCATATTTTGTCAACGATCACAAGCAAGGGTTCCGAGAGGAGAACGATGAGCCGATGCCCAACATGAATGAACGCGACCTGGAGGCGCTTTGGGAGATTGAACAAGATAAGCGATGGACGATGCGACAAGAGGTTTTCCCTACGATTCCGCACGACGTAGTGGTCTTTGCGAATTTCAACCAGCTCTACAAGCTCGAGCCGTCGACTTTCCGGATGTGGCTGCGTATTCTGGAACGGGTACCACACTCGATTCTCTGGTTATTGCGGTTTCCACCGGCGGGCGAGAGGCATCTGCGACGATGCGCGATGGAGTGGGCGGGCGCGCAGGTTGCCAACCGAGTCATCTTCACGGATGTGGCCCCCAAGCATGTGCACATCCACCGTGGACGTGTAGCAGATATCTTCTTGGATACGCCTGAATGCAATGCGCATACGACAGCGGCGGACATTCTTTGGTCTGGCACGCCCATTGTGACGTATCCAAAGTATATGCACAAGATGTGTTCTCGTGTCGGTGCCAGTATCGCGAATGCAACTGGATACGGCGAGGAGATGGTGGTCGCAACAGAGCAGGAATATGAGAATCGCGCGGTGGCGCTAGCATTGGGTCTGAAATACACGATCAACGAACACTCGAAGCGGCGTGGCCATGGTGAGGTGATGGAGCTACGCAAGAAACTGTTTTGCACGCGCGAGACAAGCCGCCTCTTCGATACCGCTCGATGGACACGCAACCTGGAGCGAGGCTACGTCGAGGCCTGGCGACGATGGGTGAGCGCGCAAGAATACGAGGATATCCACCCTGACTCTGCGACTGGCTGCATCTGGGTTGTCGATCCAGACGACTCCAAGATGATGAAGACGATTACGTAGTTGTTTTTTTCTTTTTCTCTCTCTCTTTCTCCTCTCAACGAACTCCTTCCCTTCTTCTCTTCCCTTTTTATATTCTAGATCGATTCCCGCAGAAAATTCTTAGAACAATCAATCTAGGACGCTTGGATCATCCCGTAGTCAGCAAGGGTAGCTTGAGAGGGGGGGAGGGGTTGATCAAAAGACATGGTTATTATGCTGTAGTGAGAAAGCTGAAAGAGGGTGAGGAAAAAGAGTCTGTTTATGTGTATGTGCAGCGCATGTGGTTACGATGGATTGTATTCAATGTTATGCTATGGGGTGTAATATGAAGACGTATCAGAGAAGAAATACCGGAATTGTTATTAACATTATCTTTTTCTTTTTTTTTTTTTTACTCAAGGTCATCGTATCTGTCCACTGCATCAAAATCACAGTAGACACGGTAAGACTGGCCTGTTCCGAAATCGGCTTCCATCCGAATCTCTGTGGTGCCAAAATACATTCTAAATAGACCGAGTCAGCCCAACCTGTTGTCCCTGTTTTCTCTTGAGGGTGGGTAGGGAAAAAAAAACCACCCTACCTGACAGTATAAGAGATCCGTTCTCCGTGCATTACACCCGGCATATCTGGGATAGGCACCGAGATGGCAGCAACATGTTTCACGTCCGGGTCATTATAGTATCTCGGCACGTCGTCTTTCTCTGTGGCGTAGAGCATGATGTCGGTGTACTTGACTGTGCCGTAATAGACGTACATATGCTCCCGGATGCACTGGTCAATGGGCAGGACGTCGCCCTTCTTGACAAAGACCAAGAACCGGGTTGTGCATCGAACGCTGCCGTCGGGGCGGACAACGCGCGTGGACGGTGGGTCTCGGTGATCTTCAAAGGGAAGGCCTGCATTGATGCCGTATGTGCGCCGCGAGACGCGGGCCTTGATGACCTGCGGATTCAGCCCGTAATAGGCCGCGCCGCGAACGACAGCAAGCGCTGCCCGTTCGGCAGGGCACACGATTTTGTCAAATTCAAAGAAGGTGTCTTGTATCCGCTGATAGAGGTAATTCGACGAGCCGAAGCCGCCCACCAAAAGCAGGTACGTCAGTCGCCCGTCGGGGATTTGCTCGTACTGCTGCCGGATCAGCGAGAGCTTTTTTGAAACATGTCTGTAAATAAAAACAAAATCGTCCGCAGAGACATGTGCACACATACCACTTTGTTGACCACAGGATCAAAGATTTCTTCTTTGAGAACAGATGCAGACAACTTGATCGTGCCCTCGTCGAGCGCATTGTCCTCGTTCAACCTCGGATCTAGCCTATCGAGAGGCACCGACCGCGGAAGGGTGACATATTGGTCGTCTATGCCGTCAAACTCGGGCTTGATGATATCGATGAATTGGTCCATCAGGTCGGCTACCTCCCGCGGAGGGATCGCGTCCATGATGTCTTGGCCAAGCTGCCTCGTTAGCCACGCCTTGTACTGCTCATCGAGGAACACGCTACCGCAGCTCTCGCCAAGGCCCTTTGTTACCTCCTTGAGCTGGTGTTTTCCCGACACATCAAAGACAATCAGGTCTACCGTACCACCGCCAGCATCGCATACCATGATCCGGTCCCCTTCCTTGAGTTCCATGTCCATCGTCTGCTCGCAGTAGAGCGCTGCCGCCTCTGGCTCGGAAATCAAGACCAGTCGATCGGACGGATCAGACGGTGCTACAAGGCCCGCCAAGACGGCCGCTTGGCGCATCGCATGCTTGGCCCGGTCGGACCACAGCGCGGGCACCGTCAGACAATACCGGAACGTATCCGGATGGTAATTTTTTGCAAACCCTCGAGTGATTTCTTGCAGCGTATGTTGATGGAGGACACGCAGGTAGTCTGCAATAATATGAATAGCCGGTCTAGAGGTGACAAGAACCCACCACCCGATCCATAATTATTATGATGAACCATGCACGCAAAGAGAGAGAGAGAGACGGTGACTATACTTTACTTTGCCGGAGTGTGGATCGTTCGTCCTAGGTCTTCGTCGAGGAGGAGTTTGAATTGGCCCACCAAGACATTCTGCTTGGCAGCATAAGGCTTTATCATGACTTTCTTGGCGCCGTAGCCCCAGTCAACTAATGACTCGTCCGACCGTCTGTACACCAGGGTCGTTGGCACCTTGGGGAAAAAACTGCCTCCTTTGTTTGGCCTACATCGCCGCAAATGCCCAATGCCGATGGAGATTCAGCGAAAGGAAATCAAGGGGTAAAGAAAAAAAAAAAAGGCGGGTGGAAGACAGCACTACCATTTCTGTACATCGAACACTTCGGGTGGCGAAGAATGGGTGAATGCATATGCAGCACCAGAGTAGGTCGTTCCAAAGTCGTATGCGATTACCACCTTGTAGTCTCGAGACATTTCAGAAAGCATAAAGTAAAGGGAACAAGCAGGAAAGAGAACAATTATGTATTGTGTAAGAGTGAGGAGAGGGCAAGAAAGCTTTAATTAGGATGAGAACTAGGTTAAATATGGTCGCCGGTCCTTTCGAAATTGTTTCCCAGTCAGCGTTAATGACCCCTCCACACATACACACACGCACACACACACACACACACACACGGCCACTCACTCTGGAGCATCTTCTCAAGCTGCATCTTGAATGGATACTTTCCATTCCTAGACCCCTCTGAGGTCCCACTCTATGCGGCGTAATTATCGCATATGCGTAGTCTATGTTCATTTAGAGGTGGTTGCTTCAATTACAGTGGACCGGAAAGCTCTTATTGCATCAGGATATGGATTGTCTACCACCTCACTGATGAGATATGGGAATCTGCTGCGACTTGCATTGATTGCGCATGCGTAAAGGATGTTAAGCACGGACCATCCATTGAAGAGGAAAGAACATTCTCCTAATCTAAGGCAATGGCCGATACTACCGTTTATATATTTTATGCGGGTCCAACGCATGCACGGTGATGGGTAGATTGTCCCATATTGGCAGCTCTAAGAGGGTGGATACAAGTTTGCGAGAATGGGTTGGTGGAATGCAGCAGCTGAAGACCGCTGCTTGTTGCTGCTGCGACGACGGATGATGATGGACAACATCACTCCATTATATCTGTTCCATGGCCCACCATAAGGATACAAAGGGGCAAGGTGAAACTGGAGATATGCGGAACTGTCGGAGCTCATCGGACAAAAAGACCATAGGTACGATCGTAAATGACAACACCGTGCGGCGCATCTCCCATGTTCTCAACAGCCAAAGCAGAAGCTCCATGGATAACCACGCTAGGTGTTCCCATGCATTCTCAAGCGTTACAGCATATGGATTATGCTGCTTCATTATTTGTTGGAGAAGAGCTATTGCGTTGAGATTCAAGCCAGAGAAGAACGCACTTCTTCGTGCCAACTGTTCCTCAGTATCGGCAAAGTATATTTGCGCAAACATGGGTTGAGCACTGTCTTCAGCTCTAACTGTGCTAAGCTGATGGTACACGGTGCCATTGATACGAAAAGCGGAAACACCACTGGTATCGCTGATCCAGATTCGATCATATTTGCGCAAACAGATAGTGTACACACAAATGTTGGTACGGACACCCTGGGATGCCGAATCACTGTTTCAGCAAAGATTACGTTGGGAACTTTTCCCCTGAGAGCAGTGGGGGTTATGACAAACTCGAGTCAATGGTGCGCTCAGCTAGCCACATCTTTCGCGTGACAGTGTTCACATTCTCCGTCCATTCGTGATAGGACGTGGCCATGTATGAGGTGTAATTCGCCGGGTTAAAAGGGTCATGACGGATGCGTAGGGAGACCCGCAGCTGGCGCCGCCCGCATAGTCGCTTACCCGACCTTTTTCACGTAAAAACATTTAATGGCCGCTCCTTTAAACCCAGCCATGGCTACCTCAAATAGTTTTTCCCTTCCCACTAACCCATTGCCCAAAAACCATCACCCGATCCGGCCCAATTTACCTTGCGCGCGAGATGAGAAACTCCTTCTGAAAAGACCTGTACTATCGACGATTGTAACTGGAAAGATAATTCTCGATCCAATGTGTTTCTCGTTCCTCGCTTGACGATCCAACATTCATTACCGCCACAGATATTGCTAAAAGGTTACTATCATGGACCGATCATTTTGATCTCCAACCCAAGGCTCTATTGGACTGATTCAGCCAGCAAGAAGATGGCAAGCCCCCAAGCAGCCGATCTGTGGGCAAGGAAATGTATCTTGGTCGCTAACCAAACCGATATGCTCTTTCCGACTGAGAATCTGCGCCTCGATCATGTGTTCACACTCTCCATTTTCATCGCTGAAGTGTCACAACACTTTTACTCTGAAAGACCCGTTCTTTGTATGCCATCATGATGAAATTCGTGCAATCCGAGCGAACACTGAAAGTTACAGGATTTACAACAAGAAAGAGTTTGCCGCAAAGTGTAGCTATTCGTGGAAATCGTCTAGGTTTTTCGTTAACTCTTTGAAAATCCTGTCACAAGCGCACTTTGTTCAACATTTGTGTCAATGGATGAAAATCCGCAGCAAGCTCTCCATGAGCCGGTTACGACTGCAGTCAAGCTGGTCACGCTCATCCGACATTTGCGTTGGCATACAACAAGAAGCTGGAGCGAAGCTTTTCTGTTATGCATGATGAGAATGACACGTGCGATTCATCGATCGAACTACCTCCTAAAATGCCCCTTACTACTCAAAATTCATTGTTTAAGAACTGTGATTATGGTGACAAAGTGGAGGACATGCGGCTTATTATTTTGCTCAAAGAAAATCAAATGAGGTCATGGGCAAGATGGATTGGGAAGCATGCATCAAAGCCGGTAGTAGCCACAACCGTTTGGCGCGGTATTCTACTCCAGCAACTAGTTCTTGCAGAATGTGTGGGCTCCAATTAAAAGATACTCCGTTGTTGGATATTGCTGAATCAAGCCCAATACGTACCGCTTGTAGCCTTGTCCAGGATGGCATCTGTTGAGTGTTGCACTACCAGCACAAGGGGCGCTAAGCAATGTATGCCCCAATCGGTCTCTAAACGTATTCACGCCATTTATTTCTCGTCATACGCTTCACTATACTGTACGTGTATGCTAAAAATCAGGCCTTCGCTTTGCATTGTACTTAGCAACTGCCTCCTCAATCTTTTTGAAGAATGACTCCCGCATCCTTTTGTCCGGGATCACCAAGAAGGGCTCCCAACTCATGCTGCGTAAGTAGATAGCAATCCCCGTCGCCTCTGCTCTGATTGTCTGAATCTCCGTAAACGGCTCCTGCCACTCGACTGCTAAGGGCCGTGTCCGGATCAGCATCAACCGATTCGATGTGAGGATCGCCACACGCTCGTCTGACTGGACTGGGCAGTGCGAAATGTATACGTCAAGCATGTAAGCCCCATCTGCCACGTCCTTAAGCCAGCCTTGTGCCCGCGCCTCTTGGGGATTAAATGGCTAGAAATAACGTATACATGTAGCCAGTGAGTTCCAAATGTGCGTCCTTCATCTACTCCTAGCGGCCTAATTACCCGCAAGATGCCATCTTGTCCAATAAATCGTGGATGTCGGATCCGGGTAATATCGTTTGTATCTGTGGAACTTGCTGTGTTTCGGATTCCTTCCGTCACATTGCTAGCAAAGTCAAACATGCCTACCACCGGCTTCGTCACAGCACTAAATACCAACAGGAAAAAAAAAAGAAACCGGTGCTCTTGGGTAAGTACATGTACGATGTACGCCATACTCGTGTTCATTGCCTCAGCAACTTACCCAACCAGACCCTTGCCAATGCCTGTAAATAGTCCGCTTACACCTTGCTTCGAGATACCTTCCATGGGCTGTACTACAAGGCCAGCTACTCCGCTCGCAATGCCGCTGGCAAAGGCATTTGTGCCTTGCATTACACCGCTAAACGCGTGCTTGGGCCGGTTTTTGGCCATATTCATCATGCGGCGGTCTTGGTATCGTCTGTCCAAGGTGGCGGCTGATAATCCCTTGCCAAGGCTCCCCGTAAGTTTTGTGAAGCTGTCCGTGACTCCATAAACGCTCTTCGTAAAGAACCCGCTTACGCCCTTTGTGCATACAAATGGATTTTCCTTTTAGTTCAGCTCGTTTGGGTCTTTTGCATCCATTCCTTCTTGCTTACCCTTGCAATGCCAACTCCTAGGTCATGAGGTCGGTCACTGTATATGATCCCTTGCCACGGCTCATAGAACAATTCTGCCACCCCAGAGCTGACGCTGTTAAACAGACCCACTGTTCGGATTATCATATGATTAGCAACTTGTTTGTTTGGACGTATATCAAGAGATGGACTATACCAGGATTCCCAAGAAAGTCTGCCGAGCCAATAAGACGGTGAAACTGATTGACAAACTGGTCACTGTAATGCAAGGTAATCCGACTTCCAAGATCAGCTGCGCTGCCTCGCAAATTCTCGACAGCCAATGCGTTAAATCGCAAGGACGCGCCCTTGCGGTCAAAATGTGTGAGAAGTGGGTCACTCTTCAATGCACATGTATGACTTACATTGATGTTTCCAAGTGCCATAGTAACCACATTAAGAGCATAGTCCAGAACTGGATTATAGCCAGACTCCAACTTGGCCAAGGCAGAACTTCTTTCATCCTCGCTGTTGGCCTGATTGGTCCTCACAAATGAGAGGCTGAATCCAATAGGTTGGATATTGAGCATCTCAAAGTATAACTGTGTCTCGTTGTTGGGAGGATTGACGTCAGGCACATCTGCGCTGTATACCCATTGATTTCTATAATCGATGCTGCCATGAGCAATTTTATCTTTGAGATTCTATTTACGATAGAACTTACTCCTCATCTTCACCTTCGACCGGTGCTACGTCGCTAAACGTGAAAAAGTCCATGACAGCAAATATAAACCCTTCATCCATTTCAAGGCTCATTTCTTGTAGTAATACGGAGAAGTACTTGAAGTAAAGGACGCCGTGTGCTACAGTGATGAAACGAACTTGTCAACTCGCAATCGGCAGTTGTAGCAGTTATACTCACAGTCGTCCTTCACCCTATCGAGACCAAGCTGGAAGGTAGGGACTATTTCTTGGCTGTTTTCTCTAGTCATTGTAGTTGGATATAGAAGGATGGGAAATAGGGTGCCATGAAGCTGGTTATCGATCTATGCGGATTGGTCGTTAAAACGAGCTTCGCAACGGAATGAATTTTTACATATACCTGGACCCAGAGAATATTCCAGCGGATTGACTGATACATGGTTGAGTCGGTTAGTTTGAGCTCAAAGCCTCGGAAAGTGGTATATACAAGCTCCTATTTATAAACAATAAATACATTGTGGAAGATCCACTCGTTATATCCATAATTTTACCTGAAGCTTTCTGTTCACCAGAGATATTCCAATTTGTCTAAACTTGATCTCCATGACAAAATTTACTACAGTGTTCACGTTTGCAGTACGAAATCCTTCCTTCGTCGCAAGCTCTTGCGAAGATGATGAAGCTAACGACACTTGTGACGAAAGAGGCTGGAAATAGCTCATGGAGGGGTTGTACGGAGTAAGGTAAAGCACTTGCGCTGTGCGGTGGGTCTTGACATCAATCTCCGTAATTGCTGTACCGCCGTCACGTCCCTATTCCGCGAACAAAAAACGATCAGTCTTAGTTCTTAAGCGTACCTTAGTAACAGCAACGTACTTGATGTCGGAAAGGAGGCTGGCTGCCAATCTCCTGCATACTGATTGCCCGCTCCCGACCAAAGATATTCAAGATGATCCTCTTGCTTTTTAAAGCTGGCATATCCCACGAATAAGGTACAGATTGACCAGCAGGTAGACGATAGCGCTTGGTCTTGTGGTTGCGCAGCCGAGGATCGGCATAATCGTCTCGGAGAATGACAGAATCCTGGGTCCTGATTAATAAAATTCCCATATTACATACTCAAACCATTGTACCTCTTGATAAAAGGTCATATCTTCTTCAGTATCGTTGACTAAAAGATATGGCCAAGCATTGTCTTCCTCTTTTTGCAATATGATAAATACAGTTGCATTCTCGAGGACGATCGTCACCCGCATCAGCGCTACGGTGGAGCCGTCTGCGCTGTCAAGTCGAACGTGGGTTATGCCAATATCTTGAATGTTGAATGGTGCAGACCTATATGCATCAACATTAGATTGCGTGCTTTCGGAAAGTTCAGTGTAAAAGCCTACCATGTGTTATTGATTCCTGGTAACTTGACCGATAATTGCTTTTCGGTATTTCGCCGTAGCTGATGCAAGGATATTCTTTGTCCAGCCTCCAGAATATGGTCGATTCGTGTCTCTGGCTCTCGATATCGTATATCATCGATCATCCGGTTAATTAGGACAAAGCGAGGTGTAAATGTGACAATCTTTGTCAGCTTGTACTGCGCAAGAAAGTAAGGTACGTTACTTTGGTTGGGAACAGATGCAGTTTTACCTTTCCATGGCCTTCCTGAACATTTATGCCTATATGAATTTCGTCGGTCCCCTGAGGGCCCTTCGGTAGAGCGATCCCATGAGAGCTCCCAACGGCTTCAAAGCTTATCGGCTATCGATCCATTAGGCAAGCAGCGCCAGTTAGTTATCCAGTGTCTGATAATTCGCTCTTAAAATTTACCTCACTCCAATCCGAACCTCCAACTTGGATCAATGACCGGTTACCATTATCGCGTTTCGGGTATGATAGCATGTACGGCTCAGGCTATATATTATATAAGCAGAAATGTCAAAACTGCGACACCTATCCCATCACCTTGCTATCCACTTTGAAAATGGACGGTCCATTTGACCCGGAAAACATGGAACTTTGCCAGGCAGGCTTGGTTTTGATTGAGATGGCACAACCTGATTTGTTCATCACCACGTAAGGGCAATAGATAACATACTTTTTAGCTCCACCCGACTCGGGTATATCACTGATCAATGGTTAGCTCAATAAATGACCTGCGTACACCAGAATTCATAAAGCTCACATGGTATTGATGCGCAAGGTGAGGCGGGAGTCATCACTGCTAGTCAGTTGTATGGTGTCATCCAGATCCAAATCGTCTGTGCCTCTTGTGTTTATAATCGCGAATTCGTTACTAACATATCCTATAATAAAATTTATAAGTAAAGGGAATTCTTTGTCCTGGTAGCAATAAAGCCAAAAGAAATCTTGGTAGCTCCACCTGAATCGATTAAGGATATGTTGATTAAGAGTAAGTGTCCATTCTCGATGACATGAATAGGCGTTGTCCCGCCTTTTCTCAAAAATGAGCTGAAATCTTGTCGTGCAGTCTTATCAATGATTCTGAAGTTGAACGAGTGGGGCAACAGATTTTCGATTTCTATGGGTGCACTCAATCGAATAGACATTACTGGATAGTGCCCAAACAGAATATCTTTCTTGTCGAGGCGAGCATGAACTTGGAAGAAGAAATTGGGCATATCTCCGTTTCTTGCACGGCACATGATGGAGGTTGTTTTATCATTGTTCCTGACAAAATCCTTCCAGTGCAATCCTCCTTTCGTCCAGGTATACCCGAAGCCAGCTATTGCCACAAGCAAGTCAATGAGTATTTGCTAAAGTGTAGATTATGTATATTTACCATCTGGTCGGACGCAAAACCGGTTATGATAGGCTTTCTCGATAGGAAGAGCATAATTCTCACCAGGCGCTATAAATGGTCAACATTGGAAAATGCAAGGATCAATACTATTCGTTCTACTTACCAATCTTAACGATCGGCCCATCAATCGCCATTCCGGAAGCGTCCAAAATAGCCAGATCAATCGGTAATAAAGTATTATTCTCGATGGTCATGGTTGAGCGAATCGTGACAATCTTGAGATTGTTCACAAGTTTGCAATCAAAGACAATACGGTGCTGAACATCCTGGATTCGAGGTCGCAGGCTAAACATATGTTCCCCTTGAGTATCGACAGAAATATTCCGCAATGTCTCCCAAAGAGCACAGTCAAGCTGCACGCAAAGCATATTGTTACTGACAGCAGTAGTCTATCAGGAGAGATATAAGTCGTCTTATGAGGCAGGAGCAGTGAAAGCTCATTGTGTCCTACCTCGCGACGTTCTCGCCAGTCTTCAAACCACCACGCCATCTCTGCACCGTCTTCGAGTATCTTGACGTCTGGACCACCGCTTCCTGCATTTTGTGCATTCCACACGTGGATTCGGTAACCTGTACAATTCCGAATGCGATAAGGTGCTACACTACCACGTTCACCACTGAATGCAAGCTATATCAAATGTCTACATGTTAGCCAAACCCATTTTGGCTGACTGCCAAGATCGAACCTCTTTCTGTTTGTCCAGCAATGTTAATGTTGCTAGTGCGGTCTCGAGAAGGGTATGTGTGATATTGACATTAAGATCGTAATCAGATATCAGCCTGATCTGTAACGGGTCTTCAGGCTTTGTGCTCCTTCGGGAGAGCTGCACCTTAAAATCCCAAGGCTCGATAAGTGGTTCCCAGTGTGAATTTTTGATGTTAAAATAATTCATATATGAAGATAAAGAAACATCAACGGAAAGCTATCCACAATTTAATTAGTGTCAAGGCCTGAAGCTTTCATACATTACCTACCGAACGAGACCAGTTGGCGACATTGACGCTGAAAGCCTTAAGATTGATATCAACCATAGGCATTTCATGTACCTCTTCAATTAAAATGATCTGAAGCCCCTGGAATGATGCTCGCAGCTATCAAATCGAAATAAGCGCATGTCTATCAATTAACTTGGAAAATACTTGCTGATTCATCCATGAGTGTCTGCTCCACAGTATTGACAATGGTATCCATTTCGCTGGACAATTGCTGGGAAGTGTCCATTAGTTTTGTAGGTCCGTAATTGTCTTTTATTGCTGCATTGTATAGTTCAAAAGCCTTGTTGAAAATGTCGGTTACAAGCAGCGCATCGCGGGACGAAAGCCGAAGAACTAGTGCTTCTACGTCCACCTCTAATTCGGTTTTGGGATGGGCTGTCGCGGCGTTGTTGTTCATGGACAAGGTCACATCAAAAGGCTGGATGAAGCGCAATGTTGATGTCTGGCGCATATCCATCCGACACAAAAACATGCCAATTTGACGCGCGGCTAGCGACATGACAGTCTGGCGCGAAAAGGCAAACTCATCTGCAGACAAAACTACTGCTTCAGACGCAATATCATCCGGATTGGCAAGAAGGATGAATTCGGGATTCATAATATTGACTCTGAAGGATATCGACATGGCTCCTGAATCTTCTTCCTCATTATTTCGATCAGCTGTTTGAGGGCTTGAGTCGCTCTTCCGGGCAGAGATACTGTCTGCTCTAGGGGTGAATGGTGTCATGAAGAAGCGGAACAATAAGAATGAATGATCAAGTGACAAGACAATCTTTGGGTCAGTCAATGTTATAAAGGCGATGGCATTACGATTCGGTTCGGGAGCCGAGATATCCAATTCCATCTGAAAATGATGATCATTTCCAGCGGAAGGCATAATCTCTTTAAACTTGCTCTTGACATTAGGCCTTGTATCATTTACAGTCATGGATGTGACCTTCATATCAATCTTGAGGGTATTGTCCTTAAACATGGAGAGCTGCATAGAACTTTGGCTAAGCGCAATGCGGGAAAGGCCGATAACAGGGTTTGTCTGACCAGGCATATAAAGGTTGAGTCCAATCGTCTTTGCCGTGAGGGCCATACGAAGTCGAGGCTGATCAAGTGAGCTGATTTTTGGGGGAACAACTTGTGATTGTCTGCGTGCCACTTGAACTTCTTTTTGGGAGGTGGTATTCGAACCAAGCGATTGAGGTGAATCTTTTTGCGACGATGCTGGAGGTTCTGAGAATACACGGGAAAACATATTGGCAGCATCAATCAAGAATGTAAACTGACGATCGGTCAGGTGCATTCTAACGTCACTGATAGTCCCCACCATATCAATGTCGGGTCTAGCATCCTTGGGCGGATCATGAAGGCTCTTAATGTCAAAGGTGATATCAATCTTGTCGACAATTGGGAGGCTTTGAATTTGCTGCCGGTCGGCTGTGGTTCCGGGAAGGTAATATTTTGACGTTAAGCTAATTGATCGAATACCGGCCGTGGTGACATTTAAGATGCCTCCATCTTCTTCCACAAACTCATTTGAGATACCGATTTCGCCTAGATATGCCACCACCATGTCTTTAGGATTTTGGTGCATCTGAGGAAATAAGACTACCGGTGTCTTGATGATCACGTCAAAATGTATCTTGGTCGCTGATTGCTGGAATTGATGTGCTGATTCAAGTGCGGCCTGTCGCGCACGATCATAGACGGATTTCATTGCAGCAAACTTACTCAGGAAGAGCAAAAGCTGCTTTACAGGCTCCTCTCTGAACGTGAATTGAGCTGATCCCATGCGAACAAAAACAGATTGATCATAACCAGGATAGCTAGCTTCGTCATGGAGGTATGTTTCATAGCGGAAGTCGATCAACTCTTCACCTTGGATAGTCAGAATTTGGTTACTATATGCTGGATGCCCATCTTCACCATTCTTGCTGAGCTGGGAACTCAGATCATCCGTCAAGGTCAAATTAGCAAATTTGGCAGCAACCTTCGTTGTGGCGTTCTGAATAACGATCGTCATATCGCCATGTGAAAGCTCAGCTGTTGCAATCCGCACTCCGTCATTGTTAAAAATAAAGTTGACGCTGTCAAGCAACAGAGTCACACGGATGCTTTGTTCTTCAGCCATCGGACGCTTTGACGTTTGTACCTCCTTTTGCTGCTCGAGATCGAATGTTTGGCTTTGTTGATGCGTATTGAAAGTCCCGAGATTCATTTCCTCATTCTCATTCGTTACAAAGGTGTTTAGCACAAAGTTGTGTAAAGTCAAGACGGAGCTTCGAGTGACGATGAAATTGAGCGTAGACAAGGCAACAGAAACAGTTTGATCCATGCCGCTGTACTTTGTCAGGTACTCTGGACTTGTTCTAACTACCCGAATATACTCGACGTTTACAAGGTCTTTGGCACTTTCGGAAGGAGATGATTCTCCGAAATGCAGCACATCTTGATCGGAGGTAGCCAGAAATTTAAACTCATTGCCATGTTCCATTCGGTCCATCACCGCCAGCGATTTGAGGGAAAGGTTAACGAACATATCGAACGGCCGCAGACAATAATCTACCGATAAATGCTGGAGGACAAGATCGCAAAGTAGCAGTTCCTTACGTGGTCCTTGAGCCTCTAAGATGTTGGCGCGTACCATGTCCACCCGGAAGTTGAGCTCGAAGATACGTTGGTTGCTGTTAGGCTGTTTTTTGTTTCTTGTGGACATGACTGAAATAGATGAGGGAGCGGTATTGGTGTTCCCAAGACGATCACTTGATGTATCCTCAGTGTCGCTCTCAAGAACATACTCTTCTTCTTGATTCCAGAGTTTAGTGTGCATGAAGTTTGATCTTCTTCTCGTATCTGATATTTCGTGATTAGGGTGTTCATGCAGTCCATCATATTCATTGGTTGAGGCGGGTACATCCTGAGTATTATTGCTGATGATCCCCGAAGCTTCAATGAGCTTGGGAATTTGCATAATACTGCGGTATTTCGTGTCCGAAAAGTTCACAGAAAGCAACGGCAGATGACCAGACATTTTAAAGTTGCACATTTCTGGTGAGTTCTGTACAATGCACATCTCCAGTAAAAATGTCATGTCGATACGGTCGACAAAATGCATATAATTGTTTTCCGGAATTGGATTTCGGACCTGCTCAAGGCAGGTCCGAACGGATTCACCGATAACGATCTTAGTCTGTGTCAAGTGAACGGTAAATTTGTCGTACATAAGCGACCGGAACTCGACGTAATCCTCTGTTGTATAGTCTGCTGCTCGCTTGTTTTTCATCTGTTTGACAACTTCGGGTGGTGCAAGTTTACTTTCGATGTTGATATGACCGGCGTCAAGGACAATTCCACGAGAGTCTGATGCAGTGCAACTAATAAAAGATATGTCTAGCAGCGTATTTTCACAATAAACAGTTTAAACTCACTCTTCTGGAATCACAATAACAGGCGCGTCCATATCTACTCGTAAATCTAGCGTAGTGTGATTCTCAAGTGCATATTCCAAGTTCACACGGGTCTGGTTTTTCAAATCCTCGAAGGTATCCCCAGCCACTTCTATCAGTGCATTGATGCTGTCTGCACTGGTTTCGGGGGGGCGGAAAAAGCTGATAACCTCACGTATGATGAGTGGATTATACGCTATGTCAATATTTCGCATGATGAGCGCTACGCCATTGTCTGCACGCCCATCAAGCGGCTTGTGTTCAAAAACGACAGAGAAAAATGGGTCCTGAATGCTCGAATATCGTAGCAGCTGAGGGTCAACATTGGATCGTCGTCGGAGCTTCAGTATCTCCTCCTCAGTCGCCTTTTGTTTTGCGCCAATGAGTTGCCGATACTGTGTGTTCTTTGTGACACCATCATAGAGACGAAGATCACCCAGAGCGGCTGTTACTTTAAAGGATTCGACGTATTGGGTAGCACCGAGCAATACTGTGTCGAAAACCAAGGAAACAACGTCGACGGGTTTCTCTGAATGCGGGTCGCGCTTAACCGTAAATGAGCCCGTATTCAGTGTCGTCCTTAAACAAAACATCATCGTCTATTAAACAATTATGTTAACTCCGGACTATCATGGTTGACTGGTGAACTTACATCCTTTGGAAAGTCGATTGCAGCAGCAACCGCAGCTTTATCATCGTCATATTCAATAGCATCATAGAATTCTTGCACTTGCTCGTCGGTGATGACAAGCTCCGAGCCCTATCGTAAATAAATTAATTGCAACTTTACGAGATATAATGTTTTTTTTAATACCGTATCAGAACTTGAGCCGTCGGCGTTCCCCGACCCATACCACCAAGAGCTTAACCATCCACTGTTTTTCTGATGTTGCGCAGCTTCCTCTTTCTTTCGTCGCTCTTCTTCTGCAGCTAATGACCAATGTGTGAGCATGTCGTCCAAGTCCTAACAACACCGGATCTTTACCCAATATAGCCTTTTCGCGCTTTAGTTTCGATTTAGCAATACTGCGATAGAACCGTATGTCTTCGTAGGATAGCTTGTGCTCCAGGTTGTCTAATGTTTCCTCTTGCTCTGGAGTTGCGCGGTTCAATTTGCTCTCCACATAGCACTCGATATACTTAAGTCTCTCATCACGCCGAGTCTTGAAATGATCCCAAGTCCATCGATAGTTTCGATCGTGAATCTCTGACAGGACAGCTTTCCCTGCAAATTGGAAATATTGCAGAGGTGATGATTTGGGAGTGACATCTGGACCAGGGTGGAGGTGGAGGTACTATCAGATGGGATGGTTAGTACCAGTGTCATGCAATTGGTTCCCCGTACCTTTTGTCGTTTCAAATAGGAATGGAACAAGTCCACCATAAGAACAGCGTCTCGGTACTGTTCATTATCGATAACGAAGGATAATTCGTCAAACAGCAATGTTGCATCTACTTTAGGTACTTCTCCTCCAAAATTCTTATTCATTTTGATCTACAATTATTTGTAAGTTAAAAGCACAAATGCTACTCGTCCTGATCGTCTGTTACCCTTCCTGTTCCTGAGACAGGTTTCAGCATATACTGATGCTCAGAAGGCACGTGACTTTTTGTAGCAATCTAATGAATTCATGTCAATGAGCGAATGGCTGTTTCTCCTTTCTCGAAGTTTACCAGTTCTCTGAATGAATTTTTGCTTTCTTCTTCCTCAAGCCCTGCAAGCGATCGAGTATCGGTATTCCAGTAGATGGAAAGAGACTCCAGCGTTGCCATCTGGGAAAGGGTATTCATCAATCAAGCCGCCCACAGTTGGAAAGCTTCGTTCTTCACTTCTCGAGCATTAGCAATACCTTGTGTATTGTGTTGACGGCATCTCCAATTGTTTGCGGGATCCAGTTCTCATCAGTAGAAATTGCTGATAACTCACTAAGAGTGATACCGGCAGCAAATCTGTGGCCAGGAACAGACACGTCGTCTTCATAGCGTACGTGGATATTTGTCACCTTGAACTGAAGATTGTTGAGGATCTTTGTCATGAGTTGATTTGCAAATGTTTCATTTTTTGCAGCAGTGGTAGAGTCCGTGGTTTGTGGAGCAGTTTTGAGTAGCTCTGAGTTGGCGAGTTTTCTCATTTTCTGTTGATATTCGCGTTCTTCCATTTCTTCAGCTGTCATCTATAATTCTCGATCAGCTATAGCTGCTGTTTTCTCTTTAGCAAAATGGATTGGTTGTCTCCGCATTACCGATGATTTGCTTCTAGGAACAGCGAGGACGTGCACATCGTTAATGTAAACCATGACCGGTTTGCCTTTGAGGTTTGACCATGGTATGTTCAAGGTCAATTCGCCGAGGTAGCCTAGTAGTAGTATTGCGAATTAAGGGACAAACAATTTCTGAGTCGACTTCATTTTATTGCTCTGCATTCGCGTTTTGATTGACTACCTTCCAGTACATCCACTGGAAGATCGAGTTTATCGAGTGCTTCCCGTTTTAGTTTGAGATTTCGCAAGACCACCTCGCCTGCAGAAATAGAAGAGATAACGATCAATCGTTTATCCTTCAAGACTTTTTTTTTGGCAAACGCATGGATCTACCTGACCAAATTCCAATCTGAAGCTGATTGTAATTTAGATTAGACACATAAGAGCCTAGTACTCTATTCAAGAGTGTCGAAACCACTGATTCCAACATGGCACAAGGACAACTTTTGTGCGCGCGCGGTTATTTTCATGCTGAAGAAAAAGTAGGGCGGGATACCAACAAAGCCAGACTGCATTTTGGGCTTGTGTAACAAAAGCTAGCAACCGCCAATGAACGCATCCCTTCGTCATATGGTATTTTTTTAGATGAGTACGCGATGGTGTAGAGAAAGGAATGTGGCTCTGTATGGCTGGCATATAGCTGTTTTTTATCATGACGGTCTTAATATCCAGCAGGCCTTTCACAGGCTCATTATATCTTCTTGCGATTCGCTTTTTTATTACAGACGTCAATCTGGTGGGCTTGTTTGTTTGTAATAGCTTATGGGTATGTATTATTGTTCTTGAAAAAATATCAAGCGTGTTCCCGTGCTTCAATGCTAACGACTGATGCGCCCTTAAAAGTATTTGGGAGTCAGCGATCGTCTGAAGGTCTGCTGTGCATAAAGCGCTGCTTCTGAATGTCACGTTAGCAGCACAACCTCCGTCTTGGTCCCGTTGACCATTTTTGACTATATGAAGGGGAGTTCTTTCTACCCTAGACACCTTTAAGCATAAGGTGTTCTAATAACCCGAACCAAACACGCTGTCCCTGGTCGTTGCACCTGCGCCCCCTCGCCGAAATCGGCTCTTTCAAGCATCATATACACAAAGCTTTGTTTGTCGTCTTCTGACCAGGTTGTTATCGTAGGCCTCAGAAAACGACGAACCTGGCGCCTGAAAAACGAATTGAGGATGGAGATTACCGCGCGCTAGAGAAATGGATCCGGTAAATAATTTTAGTTGCTTTAATGGTTTATCCACCGAATCCCAGACTGTATCTTTTTTCATGTGGAGGGATGATCTTTTGGTTATTACACGAAGTGACTGATCGTGAGGGTCTGTAGTAAAAAAATGCATGTGGCTAAGGAGTGGATAGAGTCTCATGATGGTGATAAGGGGATCGTTTGATGTGCGGATGACATGGAAAGGTATGCTATCGGGATACAATTATTATCCTTCGGCGATTCGAAGCGATATACAGTAAAGCGATTGCGCAATATTAATATCCGCGGGTTCAATAACTCGGCTCTTTTGCAGCTGCAGGAGCACCAGCAAGGGAGGTTGTTGAAAGTCGATTCCGCTTGCTGCCCAAGAAGAAAAGCACTCTGTCCTACGCGGGGCTGCTGATTTTTAGTCATTGGCCGTCCTTTGTGACATGCCTTGATCTCTGGACGGGGGAACCATCGCAGCGGATCGGTTCTTTGATAAACTAGCCAACCGCGTTGCATGTGAGAATTTCAAGCAATGACCATACTTGTTCGAAACATTCCCACGGATGGCTTACCTCTCCAAGAAGTCAATTACCCCGCCTTTTTATGAGTGCAGCTTAACTCCACAACCTTCTTCCACCCCTTCCGTACTACGTCTCTCCACGCTTTCTTGCCCCACTCCACCCCCACCCCACCCCCACCAAATCCCAACTCAACCCAACCCAGCCCTTCCCCTCCCCGCACTCAGCAACGCAGGTAACGCTATTCGCATGATGCCCATCAACTCAATCTTGCAGAAGACAAAAAAATGATGAAGGGCGATTTTTAAAAAAGGTGCACACGGCATGTGAAAACCATACGCGGAGTTCGGGCTTTCCCGGGCGATGATTTATAAAATTAGCGGTCAATGCATTTGACATGCCTTTCCCCTCTCTTCTTTTTTCTCACTTTGCTCCTTTGCACACATGGATGATCAATACGACCCATCGCACAAAACATCCAGCATAGCCAGCAATGGCACCGTGCCTTCTCTCTACTCGGGAACATCCAGCACCGATTATGAAGATCTTTTTGAAAGTAAATATGCCCCCCCGCACGATTTATACAAGTATCATTAAACAATTTGTGTCATTTCTAGCTTTTGAACCTGCGCCCTGTATGTCTATTCCCCTTTTCGATGATGATGACGACCGCCTCAAACAACAGTCTTTTCGTCTTGAGACTTATTTCAAGGCCCAGTCAATGGTAAGAGGACCTTATTTATCCTGCCGTTTCTTTTTACGTTCTCATCGTTAACATTGAATACATAAGCTACCCGACCCGCAGACCCAAAAATCACAAGAACCGCAAGACGTAGAAGAACAGGAACAAAAGCAACAATCACAAAGACCAGCTACTCCTCAAGACACACAGCAAATACGACTGACGGACGACGAGAGACGAGCAAATCACATTGCAAGTGAACAACGACGACGCAATGCGATTCGAAATGGCTTCAAAGAACTGACAGAATTGATTCCCACGCTGAAAAACATTCATCATTCGAAAAGCACAATTCTCTTCAAGGCATCCGAATACATTCGCCACCTGGAGAAGCGGAATCGGCATCTGAGAGATCGTCTGGGATCGCTTCAACTCCGGATACATCGACGTGACCATCACATGGAGACTCTAGCTAATCTGAAGCACCAGCGACAGGTTGCTCTCCTAAAGGAACAGTTACGGCTACAACAGGAGCTACTGGAAAGACACAATATTACATATCCCCCTTCCCAACATCAACAGCAACAACAAGAACAAGCATCGCCATTATATTTCACGACTCCACCCTCCGTCTTGAGACAAAGCGCTCTTGATGCACCCAGTCTTAATATTCCCGCTGATGTGGAGGAGTTTGGAGTTGAAACATCCACCCTTTACGGCAGCAGCGCCGCCCACAGCAGGAGCAGCAGGAGCCATAACAACGTTCACCATCATTCCGCAATCAATCATTCACATGTCATCCTTCCCTAAACTATCCCTTTTTCTGTTTACAATCTAGCGTTCTACAGTAATTGTATTCCCTTGGTTACCCCTTCCCGAAGCACACACAGACACAGGCACACACATATTCGTATATAATACACAATTTGTATATATACGCACGCACACGAGAGCATGCGCGGCGCGGCGCGCGCGCGGTCGTACACACATGTATAGTGAAACAGATGACACTAGGATATCCCTTGCTTTATCTCCTATGCCTCGAAACCAGAAATGAATTACGGGCGGATCGATACACACGCGTGCCCAACCAACGCCTGCCTGCTTTGGCATAAAAGGGCGCAATGTTTGTGTTCATTAAGGGCTCATGTAAAATCAAATGTCGTGGCTGGATCCTAGCATTGCCACACATGTTTCAAAGGCGGAGGAGATTGGGGGGTGGGGAGGAAATGGGACCCCGAGCGCTTGAGAAAACCTTTTTGTTGGGCGGGGTGCACCGTTTCTGACAAAAACCCACTGTGAATCATGACAAAGCATCAACCAATCATGTCCTCAGGTCCATCCTTGAACCTTAATTCACGGTTATTGTAAACCGATGCCCGGCAGCAGCGATTCACGTTGAGTCCAGAACAGCCCGCCCAAGGATGGTCCTACATCCCCCCCACCCCTCCCGACCTGCCTTATTCGGGTACGCGTTCTTCCGTCGATCGGGAGCAGTGGAATTTAGTATTCGGAACTAAAACTTTCACAACAGATGCACGCATGCACACCTTCACTTCTGTCAAACCCTGTCGCTAGCACTCTTGTATACACTGAATAGGCTCCCAGCATGAGAAAGACGATAATTCTGTCTTTAGGGCTTTGCTAGCCAAGCCTTTCTTATTATTCATGGAATCTACCCCTCTGGGGAGGAACGGACAAGCGGGGATAGCGCACTTATTATTAGCCGAAGTTCATCTAAGCTGACGGATACAAGTAATACCGAGACCAAAATGTTTTCAAATAAGATTAAAAGATAAAGTTCTTCATTGATCGGGCGACGAAATCACTCTGGGGGGCTCTAGACACCTTGGCGGTAATGCTATGAAGACAGGCATAGCCACCCTTTTCTGTTTTACAATAACAAGCTGTATAGTTATTTGTAACATTCTGAATGGCCCGATGCTTAGTCGTGATGTCATCCAGGAATCTTTGTGAGCTCGATAACACAGAAAAAAAGAAAACAATCACATGAAGAAGTTTACAGTAAAAGACTCTCCTGTTAAGTTATTACGTAGCGGTAAATTCTCTATGCAAGGTAGCGGTATGAGCGTCTAGGCGCCAACGGAAGAAATACATTCGTTAGTCATCTCTGGTCATCCATTCTAAGTGGTATTTACCTGTCTTCTGTGCTTCGCTCGAGATACTCTCTATCAATGAGTGCCTCCACTCGCTTTTTGATCATGAGTGGACTGGGCATGAACCGTGCACTCAACTGCTTTGATACCTCCGCAATCAACAGATTGTGTTCCATTATTTTGCGATCTTTCATGATGCGCACTATTGCTGCTTCAATCTGGTGTTTGCGTTCCTCATCGACCTTCTCTTGCGTCTGTTTGCGTTCTCCCTCTGACTCGACACGGTTAGCAACTGTCTGGATCTTGATCCTAGATAGACTTGCTGAAAATGTTTCATTGAAGATGAACTTGTCTCCAGTGTTTATGTCCCGCCCTTTAGTTTCCTTTAGTAAAATTTTGAACTTGGAACATGCAAGGGATTGCAAGGTTCGTTTCAGGTCCTGATCTGGAATTTGTGTCCGCGCTTGGATCTCCTGTAGCAGCAGCCGCATAAGGATAAGAGCTTCGTGAGAACTAGATCGACAGTTATTCATCCATTCCATTACCTCAAGTGATAACACATCAGTATCATTGAAAAGGAGAAGGACAATCATAGCATATGTCGACACGTTAAGCATATGTTTGCTGCTCCTGAATTGGGCCCGTATATCTGCGTTTCCCTAATCAATCGGTGTAAAGAAAATGAGTCTCGCGCCTTGAAAAGACCGAGACAGCGAGAATACCATTTGCGGTTGCCACGTCAACCGACGTCCGCTATGCCGACCAAAGTAGAACTGTTCAAATGTTCTGCAAGCATGCAACGCATCTTGGGGAAAGGCACATTTAGGGGATGTAGATAGGTTCATTGGCCAGAAAGTAGATGTGAGAACGGTGACAGAGATATCGATAGGTGGTCTCTATTTGATGTGCATTAGTTGTAATTTCCACATGCTTCCGAAGACACTCACCTTGATTCCATTATCAAGATATTCTTTGAATTGACTACCCATTTCACTTGAGAGCTTCATGTCGTTAAACATGCCCTCAAGTTTATTCGTGAATTGATAGCCGCATTCGCGCTATAGGTAATACACTGAGCTCTATCGCAGGAATACAATTCCATGATCTTGTTACCTTAAGCTTCTCGAGCATTCCGTGTTCCGCATCATCCGACACGCTGCGATTGAAAAGCAGCCGTTTGGCGAGGTGTTGCTTATAGTAGCGCTCAAATACATCCTTATCGCAGAGGAACCGGAACAAGGTGATTGTTTTGTCCAGTACTTGATCTATCTCATCTTCCGATTTCTGTTCACTCTATTAACAGTGCTGTATCACACAGTCTTGTGTAAGAATACCTACTCCTTTCAATCCTTTCTTCAGGTTTTCATCGATAAATAGGGAAATAAATTCAGCGGATTTTGTGTTTTCATTGATGAGGTGTTCAAAGGCCTATAAACGAGCAGCGATGAATTTGATTTTCTTTACTCTCCTCTCACGGCAATGCATTCACCTCATTGAAAGACATTTGAAAAGACTTATCCTTATTAGCAGCCCGCTCCAATATCCGATCAAACTTCTCTTGTATTGCCAGAACCTGCTCCACCCACCGAATTGCTGTTTGGGTCCCGCCGGCACCACCACCTCCGCCCTTGTCCGCTGATGGTTTTGCGGCTTTATTTGCAGCGATATCTGCATTGATTGTCTTGTTGATTTCCGCGCCTAGCTGCATGATGTATTTACTAATTGCGGTTCTCATCTCGCTCAGCCCTTCTGGTACTCGTGAAAAAAGCTTGTACATTCGCGATAAATCTATGCAATGAATCATCAGGACACACATCTTTCGCGGTCTCCTCTTCATCATTATCTTACCTCCATATTTGTCGACATCCAGCATACAATTCAACCCCGAATTTTTCATCTACAGCGGGTATATAAGTTCCCAAGTACAGTCCAGCTCCAGGCTCAGTGAAGATATACCCCCATCACAGTCTTTAAATTATTTGCGATTAGCTGTGTCTCCACAATATTTCGAATTTTGGGCTCGGTCGATAAGTTAAGGCATCGGGTTGTACGCTCATATTCTTCTTCCAGCCTTTGTTCAACCTGCTCAAAATACGTTTTAGACCGTCTTATTCGCGCCCTCATCCTTTCTGTCAATGCACCTTTCGCATAAATTCTGGGGCATCACATGATGATGCCAGAGTCTGGCTCTCGACCTGATAAAACGAGGTGCTGGTTTCTAGATATCGTCTCTCAAAATCCACTGCGTAGACGCTCTCTGTCGTCGTAATATCTTGGAGTTCGGATAACATAGTTACAGCTGACTTGATCGCTGTACGATCAATCACCTCACCAAGACGTTCGAGCTGGATCTGGGTCAGCATCGCCGAAATAAGCTGTGATTGAATAGCGTACTTCTCGGAACGGATAACCTTGTCGCGGAAAAGATCGAGGCCCATGTCAAATATACGCGGCAGATTGTATTTTTGAAGTTTTGTATCCTATTAGTGGTAGGTATGACCGTCGTTAGATCTTTATATTTAAAAGAAGCGTACGGTAGGTTGGAAAGAACCCAATCGTGTAGGTGGTTAGAAATTTTACCAGATAAAGTAGGAAGTTTTGGATCATGATCATTGCCGTTGTGTAATCATCCCATACTCTCTTGACCGTCTTTAAAAAGTTGGCCCCGGCATCCGCTCCATCGGAAGAGCTTACAAATGCAGGAACAATGGCTTCCTCAGCGATGTTATCGAGATAATCAGCGACAACGTTCTTGACGCCATAATATAACTTCTCTCCATGCCGGTCCGAAGTGAGGTTATATGTGGTGCGATAGAGAACCTCATAAGAAAGGCTTTTGGCGTTCTTGCGAAAGATTTCCATAATTGCCTGACTTAAGAGTTGAAAGCTTTCGTCGTACTCCTTTGCACGATCGACAGAAGGCTAAACGTGAATGAGAATAAAGTTAATATACAATCAAATCGGGAGGATTTGTAGGCTTTGCTTGCAATTTTTCTGGCAGGACGGATTTTGAGCTTTCGAAAGGACATGTGAAGTGTGGTATAAGGGCGTATCCTCTGTGCTCCGTTGGAACAGGCAAATTCCACAATGTCCTGTACGTGACTGTGCGACACAGGGTGTATATGTGCTTGATATAGCGTAGACTGTTTTCAAATGATGCCGCAGGATCACAAAAATAGAAGTCGGGTTTTGCCCAGAAATATTTACGCATGATGAGAAAGCAAATGTCGCATGCACACGGCGAAAGATGTCGCAAAAAAGCTTCCGTTATATACATTTTACACTCTGAAATGAACAATCTACTTTTTAAGAAGGGGGGCAAGGCCTTGTCGTTGATGAGGAAATGGACTCTCATCAATCCGTTTGTTCACACGCAGGATCTTTGCGTACGTAGTCTCTCTTGCCGGGAAACCCTCGCCTTGTTGCTACGCATATTCCAAGCGAAAGGATCTAGGCATTCAGATGAAAGAAGCGTAATTGAAGCGCAGCTACACGACCAAGACAAGATCGGATTGTCTACGGTGTCGTTTGCGAAGGTTTTGAGTGTATCGGGCTGCTTTCCAGAAGCACGGAATGCATGTTCATTTAGTATAGCGATGAGTGTTGCAGTAGGAGAACAAGCCGGACAATATTCTTAAGAAATTATGATGCAAAGATGGGGACGCGTAGTCTCGTTAAAGAACATAAGTGCGTGTGATACCTGGAGGGTTGGAGCTAGATCCAACTCTACTTTTATAGAGGGCTACGATCGTAATGTATGTACTAAAAATGCGCAAGAGAAGCACAGCAAGAAGAATGGCTGCATTGACTCTGAAGATACGTGGCGTAACACTAATAATAAACGAAGAAATACAGCTGCTTATTAAACGAGTCCATACGTCTTATATGATTTTGAATACATAAATAAATATAGAAGGAAGTGGCATAAGGCCATGGAGGGATGGTCTGGGTATCAAGTAACATCGATACATAATAGTCATATAGGATGCTCCGCATAGAAGATATGCAAAAAGAGAAAGACTCTGGCAGGTAGGAATGAACACGTATGCCAGATTGCAAGCGGACCAGCTGGAAGATACTCGTCATGGTATGATTCCCCTCGTAGCTATTGAGGAGGTTGCGGCCCCTGCGGGCCCGTGGTCTGTGTGGACCTCGCGATCCCCTTCTTCTTCGAGTTTTCACACTTTGCAGTCTAGGTTTTGGTGCTCGCGTCCTGACACCCGATACGGCTTCACGGCGAAATCACCGGCGCATTAAGCCGTCAGAACGAAGACTCCGGACGATATGATACATGTTGATACATGCCGCCAAATCTCGAATCCAGTGACGGGACTGAGGATTGCGTTCTGCCATGTTTACTATGCGATACTGATGCTGTATGCATGGGAAACAACAAATATCAATTTTTATATTACTTCCAAGACGAGAGAAATTCGCTTGCCTTAGTAGATCGTGGCATATAACCTCCATGCGCCATTTTCCTTCCAGTCCTCGGCGGGCGGGGGGGTCGTAGATTTGGCAATCGCTTGTAAGCCGATAAGGGTTCAAGAAGTCAAAATTGGGCGAGCCGACTAGTTTCCCGTGACAAACACTCCGTTTTCACCGAATTTTTCTTCAGGCCGTTGATTAACTTTAGATCAATACGGTGCTTCGTGAAGCACGATGACAGAGGAAATTTGCGTAATAAAGAGCAATCGGGATATGAGATGTAGGCGCTGATTCTTAGGACTGCTGAAGGAGAGCAAAGGCGTCAGCAGTGGCAACGAGGAAATGGTTGTAGCCGTCTACTCCCAAACTATTGCTCTGAAATCCCGAGAAATAGAGCTCGACTCGTACCATCTCCGGATGCTGGTCCTTGAGTCGCTGTATCAACGGTCGATGTCCCTTTGTCTTGCTCCTGCTAGGTTTAGCGAAACTTGACATGATCAAGGAGACCGGAGCGTTCATGAACGAAACATAGCATATCTCTACCCCGGGATCCACTGTCGCGCATCGACCTGTCATTTCTCAATGCCTCTCAGCGTTCAAACTGTCCACGCACTCGATTGGCTCCTTATCGACTCTTGGTATCACGCTGGATCTTGGGTTAATATCCCTATCCCTTCTCTTCTTGATAACAGATACTCCTACACCGTCAGTTTCCAGTGTATCATGAAATCGAAGTATCCCATTTTCCGCAGGCCTGGGAGCTTTGGACTGTCCATCGATGATCCCATCCTATCCGCTAGGGTAAGAAACTCTTTTGGGCCATTGGAGACCCAGAATGATTTGCCATACGATTTTTGTGTCGATCAATATGTATGAAGAAGACCATGTTCGATGAAGACGAAAACAGGCAAATGCAAACACTGGAACCTTGGGAAAGGCGAGCGCGGTAATAAAAGGCTACTATATGTCGGGTAGGGTTGACCTTCACATCATAATAGATGCTATTATTATTAAACATTTAACGACTGAAACAGACATCGAATATTGGCCGAATGGTATCGAAAGCTTCCGTAAATAAGCAGGATCTGCGGCGACCTCATTTCTGCCGACATTTCGACCAGCGATGATCAATTTGAATGCTTTAGCTGGTTCAATAGCTGTTCCCCGAATACGCTGTCTGATCTGTCGTCGCATCCAGCCCCTGCGCACTCAGCTGTTCTTCAAGTTCTGCTGTTCGCTGTTGAATACTGAGTAATACATTGATGACGCGCGGAAGTATTGGCCGAATCGCATCTGGATATTATTAGTGTAAATAACGAGCGTCTTGGCACCTTCGTAATATCGCATATTGCTGGCAGTATGGATAAGATGGTCGTCCATAATGAGTATGCAATGGATGGTAAACAGACGTTAATAAGTCGTGAGACTCAAAGGTAGTGAACTTTATCAGAGAAAAAACCGAAGATTGATAATACGAGTGTACGTCTGTATAAACCGAACTGCTATCAAAGTGGCCCTCACTATGAAAAGTATTTTAATTTTGATATCGCGACACAAATCATTCAGGACACGACAGAATATGCAAGAGATATGCAGTTGAATATTCATCAATCAGATTCCTATATCAAGCTGTTTTCTCGCCACAACGTTGTCGTCTGTAGTCGATCAAAGCAACCTAGACTTAAGCAAAGAATCTTCCGGTCAGAAATATCGTAATATCGAGGTTTCATTGGCCTGGAGCTCTTGTATAAAATGTACTTTGATAGTGCGTGCGCATGGTTGCGGTTGTATTCACAAGATCGACCAGTTGATGCAATTTTCCGCTGTACGCTAGCCTCCAGCCAATGCTATTGATGGACGCCTCTACCGCTATGGTACAATCGCCATTATCACGACCATGAATGTTTCATACTCAAAGTACTTGTAGAATTGTGGTAGCAAATAGACTTTCTCTGAAGCGAGTGTATCAAATTAAAAGAAGACGGTGAGGCGGTGTACAACTGATTTTCGTTGCGTAAGATATACTTATCACCTAGCCGATATCATAGATATAGATAATAAAGCTAATACTATTTTCTCCTCTATAAAAGTGGGTAGTAGTACACAATAATATATCCCTCTTAATCTTCTAGGCGGGAATCAGAGACATAAAATAAGAATGGCACGAGAGAATCGGATCATTCATTATCTCAGGATAATGATGGCTCCAAAAGCTTCAACATAGCAATCTCTGTGAGACCTTTTGATGAATGTTGTATTCAGCAATTCAAAAGAGACAGGGAGTTGTCGAGAAAAGAGAACAATCCCCCTCCGTCACTACTTAATCAAGGCCAGGGTGTGCTCATTCCAACACGATAATGAGAAAAAGGATCTGAGAGATGCATAATCTGCCTTCATTTAGGCTGACAAATAATGCTCGGAAATGAAGCTGGCCCTTTCTCTTTTCCATGTTCTCATCGAGTGTAATCTCTATCGTATTAACTTGTTTTATTGCAATTTTACATTCACGCGTTTTTACAGATTGACCAAATTGTATCCGCACTTGATGTCATGGAAGAGTGCGGCTCTGGGCGCCCTTCCGCTCGCTCCTTTTCCTCTAGCTGCCGCCACCATTCTCGGGTGGGCTGGCATTTTTCTCCTGCTCCCTCCGTCCCAGTTATCGCCGGGGCTACCTTGGATAACTCCTGGGGCCCTTCGGAGCCCATGAATGTAAGTTAAAGGGTGTCGAGGTAGGGTACTGCTTTCAGCTGGCTAATATGTATCCACTCATCGATGCGAATTTTTCACCTACGTGTATGAAATTTATTGTGGATAAAGTATTGTAGACTGTGCAGCAGCACCTTCCCTATTCTCCGGTTCAGCGGTGTTTCACGCCGTTGACAGTGGTGTGGTTACCATATTCTTCATTCCTTTTAGCTACCTCCGCATGCACATCCCATACACAACGTTCTGCCTCTCTCGCTACCAGCCATATATGCGCGAATTTGATATCTTTATATTAAGGCACCATAGACCGATACCATGCAGATTCGCCAAGTATGGGGGCGGCGATCCATGTAGAGAGAGTGGCTCCAAACATTGCGCAGGGCGCCATTATTTATAGAGTCCGCACAGTAATGCGGACCAAGAATGCTCGAGCGAAAGGAATTGGGAGACATCAAGTCACGATATGCGCCCACCCTCACCCCAAATTTAGAATCTTCAAGTGATTATTAATGGATGTGCGGGACGAGAGCCAACGGCGGTGTTGCATAAAAGGAGACTTGGGGCGGAGAGGAATCACAAAGTGGGTCCAATACGAATATGATAGCAACTGACTAGATCGTTGCACTACCTCTTCTCCTGTGATTGCCATGGAAAAAGGGGAGGGGGTCAATAAGCGAGGAACACCTACCTCGTGCTGGGGCGTGTGACACACCTTATAGACTCATGGGAAACGGGGGTAAGCAGGCCCAATGGGTTGTGCGCAGCACTAGTACGTTACACGGGAAGCATTAGACATCCGCCCTCCAATCAGCGGCATTACACGTCGCCCACGACAACTGCTGAAAGCCCTGCTGCAACAGGGCATTTTTATTTCTTTTCTTCTTAGGTTCCACATTACAACGCGTGCAGATCACCCCCGCCTCATCGCCCCACCCCCACCCGTTTTTAGTTGCTTTTAACACTTTAAATCTATTCAATTGTTCGTCATGGCCGTTACGACTGAACAACCAATTGTTGATGCTACCAAGACACAGCAGCATCAAGCAGTTGAAGTGCTGGTCGAAGACAACAAGGTGAGCTCCATCGATTAGGCCAGACCCCCGTCACTTGTTGGTAATCAGCAACCGTCATATGCTTAGTACCAAAGTGACATCTTGGCCTGCTTCTACTCGAATAACCAATGGAAGACTGATATTCGTTGCTATAGGTGTTTGTTGGAAACTTGTCTTTCAAGACCACCGAAGAGGCATTGACCGAGTTTTTCGAGAGCGCTGGCAAAGTGTAAGTGATAATAGTTGACGGAGTCGTCTCCTATTTGCACACCACCTGGAAAAAAAAAAGAAACCTGCTCGGGCTAAACCTTAACTTGTAACTCGTGGTAGCACGGAAGCAACCGTCATTAAACACGGACGCCGTTCCCTTGGCTATGGATTCGTTGCCTTTGAGACCGCTGCAGAGGCTGAGAAGGCGAGAAATGAGCTGAACAAGAAGGAGCTCGAGGGTCGAGAGGTGAATGTGGAAGTGGCTAAGCCGAAGATCCACATTGAAAAGAAGCCCGAAACGTCCTCATCAAGCGAAGCGGGTTCGTCCACCAAAGCCCCTCGTAAGCCTGTAAGTTAATTGGTGATGGAGGAGAGCGTGTTGGAGAGCTAAGTGGTGTGATATTTTTGCACAATATGCTGATTTTTTTTTACGTTGGCTGCTTTACAGCGTGGTCGTGCCAACCGTCGACGTGCCAAGAAGGCTGCTGCCGCAGCTCAGAACGACCAGCCCAAGGAGGAGGCACCCAAAAAAGACGATAAATCGAATGCTAATGAGTCTTCAGAGGAAGACGTCCCTGTGGCGGGTCGTAAGGCTCGTCGCGTCCGTCGCAGACGCTCTCCCAAGGCGAAGTCGAATGAGCCCTCAAAAACTACGGTCTTCGTCGCCAACTTACCGTATGCTACCACCGACGAAGCTCTTGGAGAGATCTTTAAGGAGTTTAAGGTTAAGACCGCCCAGGTTGCCCGCATGAGGAATAAGCGTTCCAAGGGCTATGGTTTTGTGGATTTTGAATCCGAGGAAGAGCAAAAACGTGCTCTGGAGACTGTCAAAGATGTGACGCTCGAGGGACGTGAAATCTATCTGAAGGTTGCCATGTCCGAGCGCTCTAAGCCAGTCGAACAAGTTAAGCCCACAGCAGAAACTGCCATTGCCGCTGCTGCAGCGGCAGCGGCAGCGGCTCCAACTGCTGTTGGAGGTGTTGAGAAAGCATCAGCTAAGCCTGCTGCCGAAAAGGAGCTTGTTGCCGAGAAGAAGCCTGCTGCCGAGAAGAAGCCTGCTGCCGAGAAGAAGCCTGCTGCCGAGAAGAAGCCTGCTGCCGAGAAGCCTGTTGCCGAGAAGAAGCCTGCTGCCGAGAAGCCTGCTGCCGAGAAGCCTGCTGCCGAGAAGCCTGCTGCCGAGAAGCCTGCTGCCGAGAAGAAGCCTGCTGCCGAGAAGAAGCCTGCTGCTGAGAAGAAGCCTGCTGCCGAGAAGCCTGCTGCCGAGAAGCCTGCTGCCGAGAAGCCTGCTGCCGGGAAGCCTGCTGCTGAGAAGCCTGCTGCTGAGAAGAAGCTTGATGAGAAGAAGCCTGCTTCGTCTGCTGCTGAGAAGAAAGCAAATATTCCTGAAAAGAAGTAATGCTGCTCCCACTATATTACGAACTCCTCATCTTTTCCCTCCCTCTTTCCAATGTGATATGTACAGGATTTACCCTATCATTATGTACATATATGCATTATATTACCCATCCACCCTTTGAAAGGAATCAAAAATCAGCTATGAAGATAATGAAATCGTGCAATAGAGAGTTTATACTTCGTCCGTCTTTTAACAATGCGATGGGGTGCCTCGCCCTTTTCTATGGTTTTGAAGTTACGGATGGAAGTCCCACAACTTCTATTTTGCTATTGCTGCAGATGTTACCTCGAAGCCAAAAAAAAAAAAAAGACCATATGTTATGGTAAGCAGTTGGCTGATTTGCAATTTGCTGTGAATCGATGAGATGAGCTAACACCGCCTATCTGAATATCCATCCGTCCGTATCTTGGTTTCAAGCACCAGCGTATTTGTCCAAAGTCCTATTTAAAATTGGTGGTTACTTAGTATGAGGAAGACAATCATGGCAAGGATTTTACCGAAATAGATGACGTAGCATAGCGCCCTAAGTTCCAACCGAAACCGAACTCCAGTTCCTTCATAAGACTAAATGTAACAAACATGTTAAGCATGAAACCACTTAACTCAGAAATAATCGATACACATGTATTGACATGAAGTTCTGTTTTCAAGTTGCCAATGGAATTCTACTCCCTAATTGCAAAGACCTATGATTTGATTGAGCGAATCATCGGCATGGCCAATATCATGGATTTATATGAACGGCAAATTACATGCAGGGAATGCACAATGAATTGTACTTCGCCTGCATGTTCAAGTCTTGCGACGGGACAGCAGAGTTCACCCATGCTTGCCCATGAAAAATCAAACGGTCCGTTTAAAATTGTCTGCACCACAAGTGTGGACTATTTGTTGAACGGCTGGTATGCAGTAAGCATCATGAAGTGATAGCAACGGGTGTCATAGACGTAAGATTTCTGAAGGAGGATATTATGTGGTAACTTACAGCATTGTCAATCACAATACGCTCATGGGTGATCGATTTCCGATAAATAGTAAAAGTTCTGTGCAAATTACTTCTTTATCAAATCCATCCTTGGCCTCTCTTCCATCGGTTTTTCGGTACGAATCCTTATATTGACTTGCATTTTATTCGAATCTTACGTCTTCTGTCCTTTGTAGATTGACCAATCATACCCATACTTGATAAACCATGGAAGAGCGGTCAAAAAGGATACGGGCCACTCGGTGGAGCCTCAATTTGGCTGCTTTCGGACAGGGTCTTCCGCTTTTGTCGCTGCGATCTGTCTTCTCCTTGCACAACCGCAATAATTTGCAAGTCGTGAGGGTATCGTTCGATAACTTCGAAGAAATAAAAACTCTATTACATGTCGGTTTGCAAGTTAAAAGAGAGTCAGCATCTTTCTCGTAATGATAAGCGTGCATGCAATAGCATAGACACACATACATATACGTCATGGAGAGGGAGAGAGAGGGGGATAAAAGTAAAGCACATTCCAAATCGAGAAAACTGTGCCATGGTCTGGAAAGAAGTTGGTTTGGTTAGGCCGAGACATTGGCTTTCCGTCTTGATTGTTCCTTTAAAAATGGATTTTAAATTGAGCATTAACAAGTACCATATACATGTCTGAAGGTAAACGTCGATAGCACCGTTCTCTACCAGCTGTTGGAAAAAAGGCTGTGACTGATTGGTGATCGGAAAGGTCGAGCAGCGTCTGCTGCAAATTAGTTGCACGGCGATTACACGGACAAAAACACTTCGCTTGATCCGTTGACATGATCGGCAGTACCGAGCTACAGCTCGATGCGGTCTCCGCGGATATGTTGGAAAAAACAATCCCCTGTGTTCCCAAGCGAACTCAAGTTATCGCCAATAAGCAACGTCAATCCCCATTCAACAGATTTGCGGAGGTGGTGATCACAACCATACGTCCACTGTGGCGATTTCGTTTGTCATTCCACATGGGCACTACACCCTTGACGAAGCCAATATGCTTTTCCCGTATGCAAGTTCGCCGGGCCATTTGTGCACTTCTTTAAGGCAGCGCTACTGCGTGGAGAATGACCAAACCGTCGAAACCTCGAACTGTAACTTTATTGCCGCCATGTAATTTTTGCAGAAGGCCAACCTCTACTATTCATACCAATGCTGCTATTTCCAATCCCCAAGTAGAAGATGTATGTGTTCTCAAATGGAATTGGTGAGCTAGATGTTATCTGATGCAATGCATGTACGTCCGTACATACTCATATTGGGACGGGTAATCGCGAACCAGGCCGGATCAGCCCAGATCGGGAGTTGTGGCGGTAAAAAGAATGCGGCAATGTCGTCCTCGTTGTAGGTGATACTGCTTGTATTAGAAGGGACCGTGCTTCCGCTATGGGTGCTGAATGACCGGGAAAGTTCGATCAAAGAGGCTAATGACGTTCTACAGTCGTCCGGTCCTCTAAGGCGTAAAAGCAAAGAGAATGAGAGTTCTCTGTACCAACGTTCTTGTGTCTGCAGCGACTTCTGACGCATAGAAACGTACCTACGACTTGCCTCGGGTTGACCCTGAAAATCGTAACAACCGTCAATGCGATACCAAGGTACACGGGTTACAGGGTCTAAGGGTCAAAATCGATAGTACTGGCTGATATAGCTGGGTCAGCTCTCAGGGTGTGCTTGGGTATCGGTGTGAAAAATAATGGTACGAGCTGTCATCAAGCGAAGGTGCACAATGTGGAGAAAAAGATAGATGGGACACTTGTCGGGACACCAGCCTCGAATGTTTTATTTGATGTCGCGCTGTAGCCGTCCTGAAGTCGCAGAATCGCATTTTGCCCAGAAATCTTTATGCGTGATGACAAAGCAAATCTCGCATGCACGGCGTAAGATGTCGCAAAAAAAAGGCTTCTATTAAATACATTTTACATTCTGAACGAGCAATCAACTTTTTTTAAGATGGGCACGGCCATGTCGGTAAATGAGGAAATGCACTCTCTTCAATCCGTTTGTTATCACACAAAATATCTGCAAATTTATCTTGCAGGGGGAACCTTGGCCTTGATGATATGAATATCATGAATCGAAGGGATACAGACATTTAGATGAAAGAAGCAGACTTTAAGCATGGCCACACCGACGAAGAGAAGACTCTGGTTGTTTTTGGATCATCCTGTAGGTGTGGGTCCGCTTGCTTTAATCAAGTCAACCAATCACAAAAATAGCCTTTGGGTTTTCTTATAGTCTATTCGTCTATGTTCGAATATAACCATGCCTTTCCTTAGTTTCTCTACTCTGCGCATATTCTATGGATGAACCCTGAGGGGGGTGTTTCATGGTTGAGAAAGCTGTCATTCACAGCGACCTCTTTCGGTTGGTGTCTTTATTTCCCGATGCATATGCGACATACAGTAGTAGGGTTTTGGAAGTCTACAGTAGGCTAAATAGAGCGGTTTTGTTGATGGCTGAGATACCGATTATGCGTTGTGTCCGGCAGGCATACTTGAAACGGTGGGAGTTCAACTTTTTGTTACATAAGTCTAACAACATTCGTCAACTTTACCGATGCATCTCTTGCCATCCTGACTCCATCATGGACTTGTCAAGCTCTCCGCCATAAATCCTCGCGGCTCTAACACTCTCTCGCGCTTTCGCAAGCTTTGGAGCAGACAAAGATAGGATTTATTTAATACGATTTTTGCACGCTAGCCGCTCGAAGGTCCTCCGTTCTTGCGCGATTCTGAAAGAAAGGAAATTGAACAACTCCCAAGGGCAAACGGGGGGAAAGGGGCTGGCAAAGATGGTGATTTAGAAATTGAAGGGAACGGAAGAAAGAGTCATATCAAGCAATTAAAGAAAAGGTATATGCACGAGCGATGGTATTCTGGATGTTGGATACTTCCCAGTTCATTGAGAATATCGCACATTATAGTCTCGGTGTATGTCGAGTATGGTTAGCGGGCAAGGTTTGTAGGGGCATGACATGGGTAGCATGATGATAACAAAGGAGACTCGTCCGGCTCTCGGGTATCAACGCAAAGCCAGCTATGGAGGTCGAGACATGCGATAAGATGTGTCCTTGTGGTACCGCGGGGGTTGGCTCATCGAGGGCGAACATGAGCTTTTCCTACAGGCAACCAACCAAGTCGCCAGAGGATGCACCGGCTTAGCAAGATATTGTTGCGGCAACTGCATATTTTTCCAAAATTCTCTAATGTACCGATGTTTCAATAGATGTTAAAATCAAACCTCTACAGCAGACATGGCAGAGGGCGTTCGTCAACCAAGGTTATGGAATTGGGATATGGCAACGGCTCTTAATATGCAGCATATCCTCCGTGGTCTTCCGGAAGAGGCATCATCCCAGCAAGGTTTCAGAGAGGAAGCACTGCACAAGTGTTCGCAGCTCGTGGAAGGCCACATTGACCTTAATCAGAGCAGCGAAACGTGAAGCCACGGCGGGCAAGGTCAGGAAAACCACACCTGCACGTTCAGACTTATCTAGACGACCATGAGCCCGACCAATCATTTTCCGCGTCAGTTATCGCTGACGCACTCAGAATAACCACAACCCTCGGGGTAAGCCCTCTTCCGTTGTAAGAACGGGGTGTCTTCAGTTCACGGGCATGATGAAGGAGTAAAGTTTGCCGTTGGCTAACATAGTTTAATCTACGAGAGCGAAATCTTTTTACCTATTGCTACGTCTTTCTTTTCGTATTTTATACGCCATTGTTTTTATCTCGTGTACGAAATTTATTTTGGAAAATAAAGTCCTGCCGAATATAGAAAATAAGGTTTACAAGAGTAAGTTCTGGCAAAAAGCCAAGTACATAACACCACCAGACCGATGGTTATTTCCCTTTCAACAGCCGTCATAATAAGGACATATGGAATGATTAAAAAGCTCATGACCTATTCTTGATCAAAAACATCGGATTATTTACTTCCCTCGCTCTATCTTCAAACAGCATTGTCAGGAATTATCCATCTTCCGAAAGGATCGGGTTAACCCCACACATATATGCGCAGCGCAAAGAAGCACTGGCACTGGTGTGCTGCATTAATTTATGAATCGCTGTGGCCAGTTGATCGCACTATACCGATTGTGATGACCGAATTGTTCCTAATTATACGACAACCAAACAGTCAGCCTCACGCATTCACGGTAGGATACTCTCGTTGCCTGAAGAATGACGTAAACTAATCAACGCGAAATCACTCTGTCCAATGCCTAAAGATACCCCCCTCCGGAGTATTCGAAACATGTACCATCACATGGGACACTTCGGAATTACATCCAGCGTTGCGGCAACAGACAAGGAAGATATGTAGCATTTTATAACATCGTAGTATATGGGACATCGGAATTTCCTGCAATGAAAGACAACTCATCCGATAAGAGACACTATATTGCAATCCAGCTGAGAGCGTTAACGATACTATTGTACGGAAAGGATGAGAGAAATCGCATTTTTGTCTTCTTCGACCCGGTTTCTCATATAAAGAATAAAACAGTATTTTTTCATCTTTTGGTATTTGTACTGTATTATATATGATCACAGACTACGTCACTGAAGAGAAATGGAATAGCTGTACGTACAGTCATTATATCTCAGTCTGGACCCTGAGCGGAGAAAGCACCCCCTTGGTTTTTGCTACCATCTTCTCTTTTTTATACATGCTCCTATTTTCCAGCTTCTCTGCATATATACGTAGCAGTAGCATGGTGCATGTAATATTATTATTCTATTTAAACTTTCTCGTCAGGGTGATACGCATTTGATGGAAAAGGAAGTTCTGCTTGTGATTGTCGGTAAGTCGGGGGGTTTAGAAGTGATGTGCGGTAGGTTGGCGGATTCAGGATAACATCATTCGTCGTAGAGAGGGTGTCATTAACTGGATGCGGTGCTGAAAAATGGTGTAGCAGATTGTATCGATCATCAAATTCAATGACAATGCTCTACCGACAAAAATGTGAGAGATGGAATATACAACAAGGTTTGATTAATCAGATAGGGATTTAGATCAGAAAGAAAGAAAAAATAAAGAGAAAATATAAGGAGGAGGATGGGAGTGATATAATAATATATCTATAAAAAATAACTTACATAGTCCGATGGAGGTAGAGGAGGTAAATGCTGTTCAGGAGCGGTATACTTCACGAGACGAAAATTGATACCTCGCACATTTTCCGTTGCGTTCATGCAAGCGCAGAGATGCAGGATAGATGCCTCAAACTGTAAATGGTAGAAGATTAACAAACGAAGACAGGGCATGAATAATATTAATATATGCCTGTTGTTTGAGTCTACGTCTCCATGAGATGATAACAAGGCTGAATGTCAAGAACGAGATAGGAATAACGAGGAGCAGATAGACGTGGTGAGTGTAGTGGATGGCAAGACCGATAGAACACAAAATGCTAATAGTGGTACACATATTGAATAAGACGAGACGGCTGGACGATATAGATGGTGGAGGAGGGTGATGTATGGCAGCTGCATTGAAGGTGTTCATTGTGGATGCAAATTCGGTGCGACTCATCTATACGAATTTGCAAGAGATTAGAACTTTTCCACTAATTGAGCAGATGAAACTAACAAAGCCTTCAAGTTCCAAGGTGTATTGGTCATCGAAACACCCGTTTCGATATACACAGTGCATTGATTTCATTATTTTTTTGATCTCTTGTTTTAGACCGAATGTTAAAATAATAAGAAAAAGGAAGAGATATAACGAAAACGCTCATCGAGACCTAGACTTGAAGCGTTAATCGCCTGTGGAAAAAAATATGACATAAGGAGTACGCGTGTGCGGAAAATATAGCCGCTGATCACTTGTCGTTCGCTGCAACATGACGGTCGAGCGATGACAGGTTCCTGCAACATTCTCTTGGGCTCTTTGTTTGAAAATTAGAAAGATCTAAACTAGACGTATCTCCTTTCTCTTCTTCTCTCCCACTCTTTCAGCCGGATTTCCTTGTTCTTTCGCTAACTGTTATTCCTTTAACTTTTCAATTCCTAGCTAACTGAGCAGTCCCCTTTCCTTCCTTCCTCCTTCTTTCTCTCCGATTTCTCTGCTTCCCCCCTCTAACTATCCGATGGCTGTCAACTTGATCCCAGGAGAATTCTCGGCCTTTACAATTGCCGTGGCGATCCTTAGTGGCTTTATTGTTTTCTTCGGATATGTTTCTATGTTTATCAAAGAACGACTCTTTCTATCCGAAGCATGTCAGTCTACGTACTTCCGCCCCGGCAATTGCATAATAACTCATCAATTGGATGGTTTTTATTAGTTGTCGCAGTAATTGTCGGAATTATTGCAGGTCCTTTGGTATCGAATGGGATCAATCCATGCGTCTGGGAGAATAGCGACGAAGTTACAAAGCAGTTGACTCGATGCGTCATCGCCATACAGGTAGTTTATTGATTAAATCGTAAAGCGCAACAAGAAATTTAGCTTTTCCACGCTACCTAGGTGATGGCTGTAGGTATCGAGCTACCGAAGTAGGACATCTATGCTTCTCAAGATACTGGGTATCGACTTATGCTAATGCTTGTATGCCATTGCAAAAAATAGACATTATTTTCAAAAGGAGTGGTTGACCATGTTCATGCTGCTCATCCCTGTGATGCTTTTTATGTGGCTCACCAGCGGTCTCATAATTTGGTGTCTTGTCCCTCCAATAAACTATGTAAGTCATTCTTCTGAAAGTCGATCATGCGAGATCTCATGACTGACATCCGAGATCAACGATAACCTGTAGCTTGAATCACTCGTGATAGCCGCCTGTATCTGCCCAACCGATCCTGTAAGTAAAGTTTTGCTTTAAATCTTCCTTTTCTTTCTCCCCATTTACCCCTTTATTGTGGGTGCGCTGTGTTTGTGTTTGCATATGTTTATTTTCTGTATGAAATTCCCCCTGAATTATTGTGGATTGGACTAATGTTGAGATGCAACGGAGCTCCCCATGCCTCTGATTCCCATGACCACAAATGACTGACAACAGTTGGCTGGCAATAACTTTAGATTCTTGCAAACTCGGTTATCAAAGGAAGATTTGCCGAGAAACATGTACCAAGCAATATCCGAAATGCGCTATCTGCGGAGAGGTATATCCGAAAAAAAAAAGATTTTAAAGATGGAATGAGTAGGTCGCTAAATTCATCTCCTTACTAGCGGTGCCAACGATGGTATGGGCTTTCCATTTTTGTTTCTAGCGATCTTCTTGCTAGGAGAAGATAACGTTGGAAAAGCGATTGGCAAATGGATCTATGAGACCTGTCTATTCCAGATTGCGTTGTCATGCGTGATTGGTGTGATTGTCGGCTACGTTGCACGGAAATTACTACAATGGTCAGAACGACAGTAAGTGTGTCGAAAATGAATGGACAAACTACACCTTCTTATTCTGCTGATCTAGCCATCTGATTGACAAGCCATCATTTCTGTCTTTTGCGATCGCCCTTGCAGTAAGTTTCTGGACCCGCTCAACGCATGCCCAGTAATATAAAAATCGCTCATTCTACATGATGCATGCAGCTTTTCCTAATGAGCATGACTGGATTCTCGGGAAGCGACGATGTCTTGGCATGCTTTGTTGCGGGCAATGCATTTTCATGGGACAATTGGTTTCGTCGGGAAACCGAGGAGGCTCACTTTCAGGACGTCATCGACATGATGCTCAATTTGGCCATTTTTGTCTATATCGGTGCCATCATTGTAAGCAGCAATGTGGTTGCTTGGCAGAAACTGATCGCTCCACTCATTTCCCTCCTAATCCCCTTTTTTTTCGATAGCCCTGGGGTTCCTTTCATGATCCTGTGTTAGGACTAACGTGGTGGCGACTGGTCATTATTGCCCTTTTGATCCTCCTCTTTCGCCGACTTCCTATTGTATTGTTGCTCAAGCCATTTATGCCTGCCATCAGAACCTATCGGGAAGCTATCTTCAGTGGCTGGTTTGGGCCGATGGGCGTAGGCGCGGTTTTCTTATCTAAGATCGCCAAGGAGGAAATGGAGCAGGTGTATCCTCGCGCAGAGGGCCAAGAAGACGCAGTAGCAATCCGATTGATTAACCCGATTGTATTGTTTATTGTACTCTCCTCAATTCTTGTGCATGGGACGACGATTCCGCTATTCAAGCTTGGCAAACGGATTCGGAGTCGCACTCTCTCGTTTGCGAGTACGAGCAGTAATCAGATGATTATGAAATTGCCACTCTTCAGCACACGGCGCCAACAACAGTCCAAGACGACTCCGCAACCGTCAATGTCAGAAACAGAACGCAACACGCTACATAATACAGTACATTGCCAGAGCCACCAGAGCGACACCATCCATCATGTCTATGTGGATGACGTTCATCATTATCCGTGCGCAACTCCTTCCGCTACCCTTGGCACTGCGGCTTCTGAGATACAGGATGAGGAGCTCTTACCAATCGATGAGGATGCATCAGAAAAAGCTTTGCCGTGGATGGAGCCGCATGTCAACATTCGCTTCATTGAGCCCATCATTCCCCGTGGCTCAGACGCCGAAGACATTGACATAACTGATTCTATACAACGAGCAAAGCCATGCCCTTTTCGAGGGCGAGCCAAAAAATCAGAGGACGAAGGTGCCATCAAACTTGGCACCATGGAATCCATGTCGTCATCTACTTCCTCAGCATCATCATCCACTTTAAAATAACCATTGCTATTTTCTAGTACACACTCCAGCGCCCTCCCTCCATATCATCCCATGCGCATATATCTCAGGCCACTTTCAAAAGAAAGATGACTAAGAGAAGTGGAATGGGAATGCTGTATAATGACACTATACTTGTAAAATAAAACTCAATAGCTTTTGGTGGATAATTTATATGGTGGCGATAACACGCCTGGGCGCATGCATGTGTTTGGGTGTATGCGCAAGCGTATGTGAATATACGTGATCATTCCTCAATATCATCCTTCTTGTGTCCCGTAGTCCTTAAAAGCAGCTGGATGAATTCCTCGAGGGTTGGATCCTCTGCTCTTGCCTTCTTGAGATCCTCTTCGGGGTCTAAAGACTGATCAATGCGCGATACCCATTCTCTGATTGCTGGATTTTCCAAATAGCGCAGCACTTGATTAGAGTGGCCTGGTAAAATCTTTCAGTGTTGTGTCCAGCACTGATTTGTGTTTGTTTAAGTTGGTGTCCTCAACACACCTATCGAAGTCAACTGATCGAGAGTTAAGCGACTTGGATCGTCGTCATCTGTTGAGTCTGTTGGTAATTGCCGTCGCTCTTTCTCCCCTTCTGGAGCTACAATGAAGCAGCGTAAGCATTTCCTTCTACATTTCTCAACGTCATTCGATTTTGTTATACTTTTTTCTGGCGCAGGCGGTGCGCATGGTTCAACTGGAAATAGAAGACACGCGATCAGCTTTTATTTCTCGATCGCCGGATTTTTCATTCATGCTTTACGTTTATGTTGTTTGAAGCAGGTTACAGAGCAACTTTAAAAAAAGCACCGACCAAAGAAAAGAAAAACAGACATTAGCTTCGATCTTCCTTTTCTAGGATCCTTCTGGTGAGCGTAACTCACTATTGTATTCTACACGTGGGACATTTGTATTTCCAAGGATCCTTATGGCAGATCTGGCAGGTGGTCATTGAATAGTGAATGTGGAGCGGTCACGCAGTGGTGTAAAATTAGGTGGAGAGAGAGGAAAATGTTCATTTTATTTTCAGGTGCGCCAAAGAGGTATTATCGCCAAGGTTCTAATTCTTCTGGATAGACAAGCACATTTTCGCCATTGCTTCGTATCGTTTCCTTTTTCTTATCCCGTGCTAGTGGTTTCCGCATGTCTGTTGGACACTGTCAGCCCCAAACTTCTCATCTCATTCCCTCTCTTTGTCACTGTACCAAATGCGTCTTCATTTGTCGCGCCCGAGTAATAGTTGCGTACACGCTGGTACACTGAGTAGCCGAATTTGCGATACATGCCAATAGCCACCGCATTGGATACTCGAACATATAAATCCACAAACCATCCGTTATACCTAGTCACTCCATTCGTTATCACCTCGTGCCGCTTTGTTTTAGGATGGCCAGACAGCCATTCTCACCCTCATCCCCATCTCACTTACGTTTTCTCGGAAACATCCTCAAGTAAGTTCATCATGCCGTCTGCAAGACCAAGACGACGGTATTCCGGCGCTACGGTAATCGCAGTAACGTGACCATGCCAATTCTTGCCCGTTCCTTCGGCTTTCCCCATCACTTGTCATTCGAATAGGATCAGTTACTCCTTCGATATCGCGCGTTTCTTTCCCCGTTCCATTGCTCACCATAGCCCATGAGTCGATCATGTGTGGACATTTGAACGCAGAAAAGGTCGGGCCATTGTGCAAGGTATTGAAGATAGAAGGAAATATTATACTTGTAATCGCGATATATGAGCGATTGATCGATTATAACATGCTATTACACCTACAGTCTCTGTTAATACGTCGAGATTGCTGATTGAGGAACAGTGATTTTTAGTAAATAAATAAATAAAAGATAGAGCAGTCAATAGAAGATGTGCATAGCAATACTGTTGTAATAGAGCAGAGCTTACACATTATTAAATTCAAACAAATCGGTTGCCTTGAAACGTCGAAGAAGGCTCATTATTTCAGGGAGAGAAAAGCAGACCACTAGCACCCCACACCTTTGCGCCGCCTGCTCATTGAAACTCCATTTCTGGTTTGAATTGGTTCACCGACTCAAATATCATCCACAAAAGGAACCCTTGCTCTAAAAGTTGGATTCCTCCCATGTTCTGTGGGGAGGCATAGCCCAGCATTGCGTGCAGACTTGAGTTCCATAGGCTTGTGGTGATATAATGATGATTCCATCGTCGGAAAAAATATAAGTTGAGACTATAATAATATAACTTCACAACCCTTGCAAGAGCATTCCTTCTTTTTTGTCTCTAGTATTCAAGTCAATCAACATGCTTCCTGCAAGCTCTCTTCGAAACACCGTCGCGAGATCCATCCGTCGAGAGGTCGCTGGTGATCCTCAATGTAAGAATAAACACACACTCTCGCCAGGAACGCCATAGATTCCAATAAGGGTGATGTTTTTACATGTGGTGAGCAGCTGCCAACGTCAAAATGCGCACCGGTCCGAATATCGGTCCAATTGCAGCTGCCATTGCGGGTGTCGGCATCGCGTATTGGGCATTTACCAAGAAAGAGTCGAATACCACAGATAGTAAGTAATTGGGTCATGGATTTTTCCATGGAGATGTTGTAAGAGAACAAGAAAGCAGGTTAACAGATAAGCCATCTTCATGTAGAAAAAGCCAAAGAGCAGAACCTGCAGAGCAACGATGTGGCGAGGCAGTCCGGAGGAGGAGGATCATTGGTGCATCCAGAAAAGCAAAATAAATAAAAACGTACTACTCGCGTCTTTGTAAAATGGTGTTTGTTATTAGCGCTATTCAAGTCCTGGAATAGAAGTCCAAAAACGGTTACTGCCACATCTGATATGATTTTAAGGTAATAATGCTTCTCTAGCTCGGTTGTGTAGTCCCGCTTTGATTCATTTCATTGATGAGCAAAGATGGACAACCACCGCATTAATACCTATAGCGCCTGAGTATGAGTTTACATCCTACGTTTCCAGAAACATTAGAGATGAGGAAGGGAAGAGGGACTTGGCTATTATGAGAGAGAAATACCGTACGATAGAATCAAAATCCTGAAACATCACGAAGTTCGAAGAGGAATCATGATCTGAAGTAGCCATGACATGCTGCCCATACTGTACCAGATCCTGGCACCGATGTTCATTATAGTGGTACCATCCATGCCCCCTGCAGCTTTCAGTAGGAAGTAGGTAACACACTCCAACTGGGGAAAGCCAAAATGGACAGCATTATGATTCTGTGGGTTTTTGCATAATGGGCAAATTAGGAAATTATGTTCTAAATCCGGCGTCGAGCATAATGGGTGGAAAATAAGTCTGGGGACGGTGGATGACTGCATGTGGTATGTAGTTTAAAATAAAAATGCGGAGACCACGACGTTGGATAGGTGGCGGCAAAACATAACCAGTGAAAGGTTGTGAGGAGGTAAATCCTGATGTTAGTGTCCGAAGGCTGGATTTCAGTTCTTGAGACATGTGTGAAGAGCCAGTTTAACACCGAATATGTCAACATCAAAGAGCGCCGCAGGAAACAGCCGAGAACATCAAAAGGCAAAGTGGAAATTAGATCTGGTAATAAAAGACAACGTGTTGCAGCCATCCTCGATGATAGCAAGTACAAGTAGATGGGCACCAACGAAGCCTTTATACTTATAAAGGAGCCCATGAATCTAGTTCATTTCTTATAACTGAGTCATGATAGGGATCCAAAGATGAGCGCAAGCACGCTTGGCCACGCAATTTGGTAGGAAGCATTGACTTGGATGGTGTTGCCAAGTTACTGGAAAGGGACACTGTAATTGCATTGACTTACAAACAAAAACAATGTCAACAAGGGAAGTTCTCGCACCAAGTTGACTCATCGGCAATTCACAAAGATTGGCAGAGCCTATACCGAGAGCAAAAGGGCATGACGACGCTAAATTGGAAGAAGTGCATACAGAATCTACAGACAAGAACGCGTATGCCTCTCCAGTGGTCATTGCAAGTTTCGGTATAACCTTCAGCGCCCTCATCTTCCATCGGCAATATGCCAGAATCGCTAAAGATACAGAGCTCGCACGATAATCTGGACAAATTCACCTTTATAAAAATAAGTCAACTCATTTAATCGAATGCTCCTTTCCCTTCCATACGCATTCATCATCCCAAAATGAGTAATAAATTTCTTTACGAAACCGAGGGACAATAAATGCTGATGAACATGGTTACCCTGCGCCCATGGGCAATGTCATTGATGAGGAGACATATGCTCTTCATTCATGTTCCCACACAGAATATGTCTACTTTATCTTATATAACTTAAATCTGGGATTCTTTCCACGTATATCCCCTAGAGAAAAGATGAAAAATTCTGATGCAAAGCAGCAAGTTACGTTCATCTCATCAAGGCAAGACCTGGCATTTCAAGCTACTGTATAAGCTTTTAAATGCATCCATTTACAGCAAAACAACCAGGGATACGAGTCCGTTAAGCACAACGGTGGGCACTGCACTATGGAAACGGAACTGACAGTATTTCTAAGTACGAAAAACCATGGGGTCATCCAAGTATTCTTGATGGAGACATAAGAGTGTCATCTTATAATGATTTGAGTTTTAAGTGCATCCACAGCGGACCCTCCAAAAATTTTTATTTTCTATTTTAAAGGGAGTGAAAGAGGTTTTATCCCACAGCGGACACTCTACAAACCCTCCAAAATAAATACTTTGCCTTTTGGTTCCGGAATATTAGAAGATTATTTAGCGCGACAGACAAAGTAACATCAGCACCACGCTCTCGTGTAATTGAAAAAAAAAAGAATATGATGAGAAGTACAAGTTTATTAAGTAAATTAAGAGTGCTCTACGATACCTAAAAGATGCAACGGAAAAGAAGAGCAGAGATGTAAATTAGAACGGATATCCCTTCCCTTCTCCCACAGCAACCACCACTCCTACGCAGTGCCATCGCGCCTCTTAAGAAAAGAAAAGGAACTTTCAGTTGAAAAGTTGTTGCGGTACATTTTTTTTCAACAAAAGAGTTCTGACAGCTCCAATAATGTAATTTCATCCTCTAGGTCCCTTTTCCTTCTGCGCAAATAGGCATTTCCTTCTGTCTCTTTACTCACCTTTTGTGTGTAGAAGAAATAACTTCGAAAAGAAAAAGAAGGGGTAAAGAAAAACTTTTCCTCGCCTTAGCAAATTATGTCTGCGGCTGAGAATTGGGGCTTTGCTATTTTCACCCACCCAGTCACAAACTCAGCTAAGCACACCACCTGTCAAACTATGCCAGGTACATTGGGCATTGTCTATAGACATCCAATAAATACAGCATCGATCGCTATAAAATACCGAGACTTGGATTCCGTGCTGCATGCTCCTTTTATAACGTAGGCAACCGGTATTTCAGTCTTCGTCACGAGCCCTTATCCCAAGTGGGATCACATTCAAGTCGTTCCAGGCATTGGGTGCGCTTGGAAGATCGGACGGTTCCTCTTCTCATATGCGGTTTGGATTCAGAAAGGAAGGAACAGGCACCTGTTGATATCATAAATAGCAATCTGTCGCCCATGTGTATCCGCCGCAATCTATGAACATTCTGCGGAAATGAAAATTCCCCTGGTGACTCCTTCAAAACGTTCTGTATGAGGGCTTTGGGATATCCAACATAGTCTTTGTCTTCCATAGCAATAAAATTGTTCTTGCATCTTCTTCTTAACGGATCCATATTCGTCTTCTACGCCATTAGACCGCACAAACCGCAATTGCCGTCTCCTAGAGGACTAAAGACCAAGTTGACTGTATGTCGCGGAATAATATCTGTGGCGGGGTTGAAGTTTGACACTATGGAGTGGTCTTGGAGTGGCGCTGATGGTACTGAAACGTTCGAGATGCGAAAGGATATTGGAAATTTGACGATTGGTATCGCCATTTCCATATATTTAGTGTATCAGTAAGATCAACTAGACCAATGTAACTAGGCTTATCAGATATTCGACGTCTCTTGTCCTGCGACTGAATTTGCTTTTTTTGTTCATAGATTTCAAGAGCGATAGATGCTCGTTTCTTGCGGTTTCGAAAGTGCTTGGTACTAAGTTTTGGCCGCTGCAAATTTTCAAGGTCGATTTTTTGGGCACCCATGATTGTCCTTAGTTTGCTGAGGAAAGCGTTCTTCTCTTGATGATTTGAGCATGTGTGGCGCAAAGATACAAGTCGGCTAAGTTCTGCATCAATTTGCTAATCCCCCGTGGCCATTATAAATGGGCGAGATAGACCAATGATGCAAGGGTCAGATATACGTGTTTGTTAGTCTATATATTGAATTAATCAATGTTATTAACAAGGTTTCTTGTTAACAGAAAACGTGATCTTGACCACCTCCTAACAGAGGAACGGTTTCTTGAGGAAAAAGAAGACAGCGCTGCGGAATTATTGCCAACAGGGTAACGTCCTCTGCAGCAAGTTGATGGTAGCAAAGGAGTCTATATATCACTTTTACTGCACAACGGCAGAAGTTTGTCTCAAGGACATGGAGATGGTCAAGCACTCCTTTAATAGCATTGAAAGCGAAAAGGGATATCTTATGGCTAAGCTCCTGAAGACGTTTATGTTTGCATCAGGCACTTGGGCGTCAGTATCAAAAGTTTCTTTGTCGATCCACTGTTTCCAGGAAGTTCCCAATATGCCAATGCTGTTAATGATTGTATGTGAAAATCAGGACGTAAATACATACATACATTTTGTAAAATCTATCGATTGCTTTATAGGCTGTAAACAAATAACTTGAAGCCCTGATATGCTGCTTCACGTCAGCATGCACGACTTCCGGGCGATTTGTTGTTGTGTTCCCGAATGCTGGATTGCTGCAACGCATCTCCCAACCCACTTTTCTTTCACCAGGAGCTGTCTGGAAAGAGATGCACAAAGTAGACACAATGGAGAAAACTAGCAAGAGCACTGGGAATTAATGGTTATAGGGCAGAATATATCTTTCTAGGAAGTCAATAACTGTTTTGGGATTCTTAGACTTCTCGACAACCTCATGATCTATTTCCAAAGCCTTTTTTTTCAAATGCAGTATCTGGAATGACTGTCATTTCGGATAATCGACTATTCATCATGTCTGTTGCGAGAAAGTTGAAAGCCTTTTTGACTGCTTCGTAGTCGTTTCGACCTCCAAATGCTTTTTGAGATTTGTTCGGAAGTTGCGGCGCAAAAGAGCTCTCCAGAGCATTTTTTTGGTCGCAGGGAATACTTCATCGAGTGCAGTAGTCAAAGCTGTCTCACTATTCGTCACGAACGCCTGGCTGATTCGCTGGCCAAACTACTTCTCGCAATGCTAGAACGAACCAAAGATATATCCTTCTAGTTTCTTCTGAGAGCCAAGCACCAGCAATCCCACTTGTCTTCAGCTTGGGAAGCTAACATTACCGATTCAAATGACATGAATGAATGAAAAGCCTTGTCGATTGGTTCGATAGGTTGCATCCAACAAGATCATTTCTGGAAAATCCCGCGCCCGCTGAATCGCCAAGTTATGCACAAAAAAATAGCGAATGGAAATAGCATCTGCTGCCTTCCTGTTTTGTTGGAAAACGGATATCATAACCATCACTTTCCAAAGTATGAATTAGTCGAACATGAGATAGTCTCGATCATTACAGAAGCGCTTCTGACGAAGGTTAGTGATGACCTCTGCCTTCGCTAGCGAACCTTGAGCGGTCAACTGGGTTGCAATTGCACCGCCGTTGAATACATATTCAAACATTTGGATAACAAACTGCACCATTTTGTTATCAACCCGATGATGGATGGGGTAGGTACCAACATGTAGAGCAGGCCTATGATCGTGTCTGTTAACTATCGACACAACTCACCACTCAAGGATGTCCTTGTATAATGACCGTAACATAAGCTTGAAAGAACATGCATTGCGCTGGGAGCGCTGTTACGAGTCATTTTTTTCTGTGGGCGAAGTGACACACCCTGCACTGTCCACTATAATTCCTGCTGGAAGCAGCAGCATGTTAGGCAGCATCTCTTGATTTATGGGCTCCCCATGATGCTTGCACACGATATGTCGGTACTTTTTGCTGCTTGTCGATGTGAAAAGAGTATAACCTTGCTCTTTCGCCCACGCTTGACAAGTCGCATAAGCTGCTCCGTGGCCAACCCAGGTACGTTTCGGCTCCTTAGGGATATGGTCGATCGACTTCCAAATATGTGCTCTCTTATGCGCTGTATCGGGTCATCCGTATTCCTTCTAATAGTGATAAATCGCGTCTTTGATTGTATATTGGCTTCGCTCACGTAGATAACCCAGTTCAGAATTTTCTTTGCCCCGCCCGCTAACAGATGATCGTGCAGGGAGCTGAATGGTGATGTTTGCTCGGTGGAGTGTTCGTCCTGAGAATCCTCATTTTATATTAATGCTCTGCTCGTTGTAAAATGGCTGGATGATTTTATGTCGGGAACCGGGACAAGGAGACGCCGGTGTACCTGGTAATTAAATCAGACTGAGAAGGAACCACACAAACGCTTGATAAAGAGACTCCGTTCACAGCCTTTGGTATTACTTCATTTATGGATAAATCGCTGCCAACCATTCCCGATACGCGCTCCCCTTCACCATCCCTCATGGTCGGCCAGACACCTCGTGATGAGCTCGCAAGATCATTTTCGCCTCTTGTTGCAGTCATTGCAAGCCGGGATGCTGACGAGCTATGCCAGAGTAACCACATTCCGTCTTTTGCTGACTTCATCAAACCATTCGGCGATCACATTGAGGGACGAGGTGAGCAATACGGTTTTCCACCCATCCATAGGCTTCCTTATCATAACTTACTCTCTTATCCCTTTTCTACAATATATCTATCATTTCATACATGACCAGTCTCTCCGCGCGATTCGCAGGGAATCCCAATAGCTGTCGACAACTTTTCTGTCCGGTTTCGGCATGTCGACCAACTTTCAGAGCCTAATCACCAGGCGGTCATGGGTGTCATTGATGATTATGTCCGGGAGCGACAAACGACAAACCTAAGACCAATCAAAACCAAGGCGGACGTGGACGATTCATATTTGGACAGTAAGTTTAAGAATAAGGACTTGCGACGCGGCTCATCCTCAACTCTTCGGTCCCTCAGCAAGTTTGGATGATATGCTACCCTGGTACACCGAGTTTAAACGACTGATGTTATCGGTCCGGGGTATATCCGAGCACGAAACCTTCGACCATCCTGTCGCCGTGTTTGTCGTCATTTCATCCAACAACCCGGATCCAATGGGCACTATCACGCAGCTCTACAATCCAAACATCCCTTCTTTCATCGTAGATCGCCCCTATGTTGACCCCACAATTATGCGGTATTATGTACTTTTACACGACTCTAACGCGGTAGCCGATGAGAAGTAAGTTATGATAGATATGGGAGATGCGCGCCTCTTTTATTCCTAATGAACCGCGGATATCAGAGCGCAGGAAATATTTGAGAAGATGCGCCGGTCGCTGGGTCTCCACTGTCACCTCCTGCGGATCAATTCAAAGCCGCGATCGGCACAGGTAGCTAATCTCCTAGACGACACCATCCCGAACGAGCCAGACGCAGATCCAGCCATTCGCGAGATCTGGCATCATATGCTCACCGAGTCTGCTCTTCTTGATTCGCGGCTCCAAACACATACTATCAATGCGACTTTGACTAGTCAAGATTCAAAATCGTTAGGTCATAGTCGGTCAGGCTCGGCCAACAGCAACCTTCAAAATCTGGCTCAGACAACCATGCCAAAAAGCTTATCGCTTGAGCTATCTAGCACGTCCTTGGAAAGCTCTTTATCTGTAGATCAGGCTACAGTCCCCGACTTCATCCACCACGACAGAGATGAATCGGGTCCCACTGTGCAGTATGGCCGATACCTAACCGCCGAAGATGTAACTGCGTGCAAGACAATGGTGCGGGAATTCGTAGTTCAAAGCTTGGTGCCCTTTATGGAACGAAACATTCAGCATTGGAATGAACAGGTAGCATCAGCGAGGCGGGGTCTGACGGGTCGTCTTTTCGGCGCTAGTCGTCGTTTATTTGGCACATCAGGACGATCGCAGTCTGCGCAGTCTTTGCAGGCCATACCAGCGACGGGCCCCAACGTCCCTTCAGGTGTAAATCAAGTCACAATGTAGGTGCTGTCTCATCGCTTTTAGATCGGTATTAAGCAATGCGACTACGTGTTTGTCACGGGAGAACAGATACCCTTACAGTGCGCCTGAGGCCCAAATGCGCAAGCTCGCCGATTATGCATTTATGCTTCGGGACTACAAATTTGCCCATACCATCTATGACACAGTTCGCCGCGACTATGCGACGGATAAGGCCTTCAAATATCATGCGGGAACGCAGGTAAACAGATGCAATGGACTCATGAGGATGTAGTAACTCGAGGAAACTAAGTCGCTTGGACATCAAGGAAATGATTGGAGCATGCCTTCTTATGATGAATCAGCCGTTACGCAGCAAGGCCGATGTGGACCGTAATTTTGAATTGGCTGTACAACAGTACCTCGGCCGATGTCGATCCCCGTTCCAAGCCACTCGGACAACGGTGGTATACTATGAGCTGCTTAAGGCCCATAGACTATGGAAAGACGTACCCACAGCGCTTGTGCGCATGACCGGAGAAGATTCGGATTTGCGCTCAGCTTTGTTTCTCGAGCAAGCGGCTCACTGTTTTCTCAGGGCCTCTCGACCCATGATTCATAAGTATGGTTTTCACGTCGTCATGGCAGCCCACCGCTACGGCAAGGCTCTGCAGCGGCAACATGCGCTCCGATGCTACAAGCTAGCATCAGCTATTTTTGAGGATCAGCAATGGTCCGTAGCCAAAAGTCATATCCAGTTTGCACTGGGCCGCCAAGCCTATCATTTAGGTCTTCTTGAAGAAGCTGCCATCTGTTTTGCGAATGTACTCGCGGATGACAAGCAGACACCGCAGCAACAGGCAGCCCATATCCGAGAGTTCCTGTTCATTTATCGCGTAAGCAATCAAACACTTCTTGCTTTGGGGCTGTGTGATGTTGACGTACCCTCAACTTATAGCAATACACGACACAAGCAGGCATTGACCCCCTGAAAGAGTCCATGCCAGATTTGGGATTGCCGTTTATAGATGAGAAAAACATCCGCGTAACACTCTCCAATGCTCAATCGAACACAGATAGCCAGGAAGAATGGATGACGATGGAGCGCGAGTTGGTGGAGGAGAGCATTGCCCAGGGCTACTTTAGCGGAAAGAAAAAGACACTCGCACTTCAGCAATATGATCAAAATCGAGTTGTATGTGCGGTTGGCGGTAAGTGTAGACGTCATACAGTGATAGGATCCCTTATTTTCTTCTTATGTCTGGAATGTCTTATAGAGCCAGCCATTGTACACATTGAGCTCCGCAACCCACTCCAGGTGCCTATAGACCTAAATGACATTGTTCTGGGGTGTGAACATAGGGAATCGATGAAGCCATACAAGGAAGCTAGAGATCCTAAAACTGAGGCATACGAAACTATGATTGAGGGCACCTTGGTAGAAGGCACGAATGACATGTTTAAGTTTGAAGATTTTGAGCTTCAAAAGATTGCAAATATAACTCTTGAGCCACTCGAAAAGAGACAGGTACGAGCTTCAACCCTCAAAGATGGAAGGATGCTAACGGCTGGTGGAATAGATCAATTTGGCCATTGTACCCCGACGTGAAGGCTCAATCCTTGTCAAAGGATTACACTTTACCCTTAACGGCCAAGTCCATACCTTCCGCCCGACCATTAAGCGAGGAAAGCGGCTCAACGACACATTAGATCATCGTCTTTCTGTAGTTTATGGTGAAGATCACACGCTCGACCTTCTGGTCGCATCTCCAATGCCTCTCCTGGACCTCGCATTCCATAATGTCCCAGAGAGCATTCTATCTGGACAAGTTGTGCAGACCGTAATGGAAATTAATAATAAGGGCAACAAAGGCCTGACAGGGCTTCGGCTGAAGACAAGCCATCCGACATTTATCTGTATTGGACACCCTAAAGATATGGACAAGGATATTTACGGTGAGTTCTGGATATATATGTTTGACAGAGTACGTTCTCATTCACGATGGGCATTCAGGAGGGGGCGAGATTGGCGATGAGGTGCTTGAACATGAGAACAAGATCTATGACCCGAGCGTAGTAGCGGTCCCGCTACCCACGGAGAGTGATGGGAAGAGTGTGGTGCACTCGGGTAACACTACGCTTGTGCCACTCTGGATTCGTGGAGACCGCATCGGGAAACACACGTTTAAATTCTTGTTTTCATACCAGTCAGAGGAAGACAACCCAGCAATCGCCCACCGCGTGTTACGCTACACTGTCAACGTGCAAGTACTCCCTTCGCTTAAAATCAACGCTTTTACGCGCCCGAGCGCGGCAACCGCCCATGAATTTATCTTGGGCATTGAGGTAATACGCAGACAACGGAGCAGTAGGTCAGATCACTCAGGTGTGCTTATGGCCAGATTGAGAACCTGCAAGCTGCAGAGTTCCAGCTTACCCAACTTAACGCAGCGAGTCCCATGTGGACTGTTGTACCGCTAAGCGTGCGGATGGACTCAAGGTTTGTCACATGGACGTAGATAATATTAAGCGAACAGGGCAGTTTTGAAAATATCTGCATAGAGAGGACATCAAGGCGAAGACGTACATTCCAATGCGACAGACAACGTTTGCGTACTACAAAATTGTCAAGAGGAACGACAAGGAGTATCGTCCTTCTGTGCTTCATATCAGCAAACTTCCCTTTGTAAGGCTTGATTTGCAAGATGTACTCGTGCACACTGCTAACCACCCACAGGGAGGCGTCAAGATACCATTCAACATAGTTCCCCTCAAGACATTTGCTTTGAATTCGAGAACGACGTGGCGTATCAACAATCTCCCAGTTCATTATGCACCGTCTCGCAGCGGCAAAAATGACGTACCCAATGAGCCACCCGGCCTTTACAACGCTGGTGATCTTGATCTTACGCTCTATTGGGATATCCCGAGCATGAATCGCCATGGACATCATTATATCATCGGGATCAGCTTGACTGACCAGACTGATATTCCTCCGCAACCTCTTACCGTCCCGCTCTCGCTACCTATTGGCTCCGAAGCGTGACGCATTCTCTTTCCATAGCAATCTTCAAAAGCTTATGTTAACATACACTCTTTTCCAAAAATGAAGTCGTACTCCAGCCAGTTCTGAAGTCGCAGAATTACAAAAATAGAAGTCGTGTTTTGCCCAAAGCAAATGTCATACGCATGCACGGCGAAAGATGTCGCACAAAAAAGCTACCCATTGACATTCTGAAATGAGTAATCTATTTTTTACGATGGTCAAGGCCATGTCGTTGATGAAGAAAAGCACTCTCTGCAATCCGTTTATTCTCACACTGAATATCTGCGCACCATATCTTGCAGAGATAACTCTGATCATACTACCGCACACATTCCGCAAGCGAAAGAATACAGAAATAAGCAGGGATCAAGCGCAGTTGCACAGCGTACATTGACCAAGACAAGATCAAATTTTTCAAACGGATGTTTGAGAAGGTTTTAAATGCATCAGCTGCTGCAAAAATAGCTAGGAATCCATGTTCGTTCAGCTCAGCGATGGGCGTCACAGTACAAAAGGACTCTGATAGCATTTTAAGAAACCTAAAGCGAAGGGTCGTTCGCGTATTCTCAATGAAGAGCATTATTTTAGAATCTATTGATGAGAAATCCATCCATTGTTCTAGAGCAGCTGATGGAATAACTGCTTCAAAGGCTCGAGGGTCTCAAAGTATCTAAAATAACGAATGCAACTTATCATTGAAAATGGCTCGGTTTCAGCCTGTAGACAGTGTGATGGATGGAAAAGAGAAAATAGTGAAAAAGACAACTAGAAGAGTATCTTTGAGATTGATGTTTATTCCTGAAAATAAGATATCTCGCTTTTATAATAATCCTATTAGAACGGCGATGTGAGTGCTTAATCCTGTTAGGACGTATCGAATGAGACCATTCTCTATTCATTGTCCTCTACAAGACCAGTGATGGATCCTAGATAGAGGAAGTATCTTTGATAGGTGCGGTTGTCCTGTCACGCAAGCGGACATGAAAATATCGGTCCCTGAACATCAATGTGTCATATTCATCATCGTCTTAGTTTCAGGATATCAGCGAAACCGGCCAAAGTCCTCTAGCCCGGATCAATGGTCATCACAAGCCTTATCGCTTCATACTACCCCATACACGCAGTGTTGGAACGGGGACCTTGATTTACTATAAAATAATGAGGTTCGACCAAGCTGTTTTCTTTACCACTTGCGTATTTTAAACCCGCTACAAACACACTCGTATTACACATCTCTCACACCTTACACAACTCATACAACCCAAAGTGAAGAACACAAAAGCACGTTCCGACATTAGACGGTAAGTCTTTTGGAATAAGACATGACTAGAAGATATTGTGCTAAAGAGATAATATCACAGTCCTCTACGGGGTGAAGACATGGAACAACCTGTCGACCCCACCAGGAGGAGAGACGAAAACCCTGTCCGACCCAACCTCAGGCCCCCCTGACCGTATGTTAGGTGTCAAGACCGCTCTACGAGGCATCCGCTGGAACCCCCGCCTACCGCCAACCGTTGATGGACTTGGTCGCTGTTGTCCATGCGTACAGCTTCGCCAAGTACATTTTCCTACGGAAGCGCGAAAGCGAACGGGACTTCAACCTCCAACAGTTCCTGCACGGAAAGTTCTTCTCGGAGGTGTGGCTCTCCATGCTCGACAAGCGAGTTCGTCCAACCCGGGGATGGTTTCGGCGAGTTTTTGGAGGATTACCTCGAGGCCACCCAGTACCAGAGGCCACAGCTCAAGAATTCCCAGCAATGCTCTGCGTTCAAAGGTAAGAAGATGTTTGTTGCATACTGCAACACTATCAACATGCGGTTCGGGCAACACCTTCGGCGTGCGGTGAATGCTCTCCTGAACATTCGAGAGCGGAAAGCGGCGAGGAGACGTGAAGTGGACGCACGCGGCTGGACCGAGGAGCAAATCCGCCAGGATATTTACGACACCATCACTCGCCATGCCACAGGCTTCAAGATCGCCATTGCCCGCCGAGGTGTGCGGAGGGATGACATTCCGGCGGAACCAGCTTTCCGCAGGCAAGCGTTCGACCAGATCCAACCAGTCTTGGATGCTTATCTCCAAGGGTACCAGTTCCAAAAACAAAGCATCTACTACGACGCCAAGGCGCGTTCAGCCAACCACTTCTGGCCGTTCATAGAGCTTGCCTAGGTTTTCCTCTTTGCCGATCCTGGGCCCCTTGATATATGCAGATCGACACCACGATTCTTGTCCGACATAACCTAAAGAGGCCAAGACATGACATCAGCCAGAAGTTGGCTCTGTGGGGGAGAGGTTGTGGTCCTCCGCGCTCATGTTTTCAGACCCCAAGAAGGCAAAACGATCGAGTTCCGTGGCACAACCCATACCGATGGCGTAGGCGTCACTGTTTTTAAGAGGACGAACAATCAACGACCATCATACGGAGCAAAGTACCGAGGAGTCGAGGAGGAGACCAATTATGTCAGCATGCTGACATCACAGGAACACCAGAACATTGCTGGTAGGTGCGTCACCGTCGACCCTGGGAGGAGGGACATCCTTTTCTGCGTCTCAGAGAATTCCAGGCCGGAGCGAGGTGCCCCCGTCTGACGTTCCGATACACCAAACCTCATCAGGTCAAGGTGCGCAAGACCAACAAGTACCGCAGGTTATTGCAGAGGCTCAAGAATGAGGAACCTAAAGTCGTGCATGCCCGAGGCACCCATGGCTGGCGAGCATTCCCACGGCTTGGATCGTGCCGATTACGACCGCTTCCTGCTTGTCCGGTCCCAAGTTCTCGAGGACTTGTATGCGAATACCGCCACCCATAATGCCGATCCCCCAAACCTCTTTTCCGAAAGCTCCGTCCTGTCGTCGTACATCAACAAACAACGAGCAGATGAAAAGCTGAGGGACGGTCTGATCAACAAGTTTGGGCCCCCACGCGGTATTTGTGATGGTTAATTGGGGTCTGCCCCGAACACTCGGTCCCACGAGCCAATCCGCGGTGTTGGATTCCGACGACTTCTCAAGCAAGGGCAAACGTCGCTTTGGATGTATACTTGATCGACGAAATTCCAAGACCAACAGATGTTGCCCCGCGTGCGAGACCGAGAGCCTTTCTACGTTTCGGAGGGTACCCCAATCCACGCCCCTATCCAAGAGCCGAGAATCCAAACGTTATCTGTCGTGGCCTGCTACGGTATGAAGCCTTATTCGCAAAAGTGTTTGAAACAATAATGATAATCTAACGTCGCTTATTCTGTGCAGATGCTCAAATCAAAACAGGCATGGCAGAGGGCGTCGCTCCTCGACAGCGATTGTGGAACCGTGATATGGCGGCCTGCCTGAATATGATACATATTCTCGCGGAGGAGGGGGTTTCGTGCCGATGGCATGGTCCCGGAAAGGTTTCGGCGAGCACCTGCGGGTGGTGACAGGCGTCTAGCAAGAAGGGCTAGATCACCAGAGCGCGACGAGCGAAGCGTGAGACGAAGAGGACCAGGGCGAGATCGCCAACAGCGATGATTTTCCGTGTCGGTTATCGCCGGCACACTTCTAGATACCTTCGGGGTAAGCTAAAAGTGCTGGTGACTAAAAAATCTCTTAACCAATCGATGTGAAATCCTTTCCATCTTGATACGCCATTTATATTTTTTTGAAAATACAGTATAAGACAATTGTATTCCTATGTGATATGAACTATACAAACTCGCCCCGTTTCCAGGACATTTTTAAGCGATCCCAGATACCTGCTGGAGTCGCTGCTGGTCTGACATCCAAGTAGAAGCTGACCGCGCCTGGCATCGTTGAGTTTTGCTTGCCGGTATAAAAGTCAATCACGTAAGTCACTTTTTCACCACACCGGTCCACAACCCAGTCGTGTCGGTCAAAGGGAAGCGTATATCTAGTATCGTGTGCTCTCGTCGTAAGCAACATTTCACTTTGCCAGCGCAACCATAGCGCTTCTTTCTCTCTCTCTCTCATTTCACTTGCGCACGTACCCAAACCATGAGCGAATGCGTGCCTTGGGTGTGATATCCTTGGGTCGCCCCTGGAATTTTACCAACTTGGGTTGATTGCATTCACTATTGATTACAGGTGCACCAGCCGATAATTCCGTATCAGTATTATGCATAGAATATATCGCAAAGCAATGATATTAGGGAATAGGATACTTGCGTTTTGTGCATATTTTCCCATTCTAGGATTTTGACCCAGGCCTGCTCGTTGACGGCATTGTGAATTGGGACAACAACAGACATGTCTTTTTCTTCTGGGTTCCAGTTCTTTCGGCGCATGGCATTGAAGAACATTTGCTCGGACGGATAGATCCACTTGCTTTCCTCTGCGTCCGCCCGAGGGATGTTCGATACCTCCCGCTCGGTGCTTAAGGGGATCTTTTGATCTGCATGCGCTTTCTGCTCGGCAATTGCAGGCATGTTGTTGCGCGCGTCAATGGCACTGGAATCGCAACCCTCGGTCGATTTTGGTACAAAGTGCTTATACGCTGCAGGATCAACGGGACACTTGTCCGCTACTGAGGCCGCGTCCGTAGTAGCTGTAGCGGTGGTAGCAGCAGCAGCAACATTGCTGCCGGTCGACGATTCCGAAGACTTGTCAGGATGGGAAGGTAAAAAATGCTTATATGTACTATGATCGACAGGGCATGTGGTACCCTCTTTTGGAGCAGCCGGTTTCGAAAATTGGGTGTGGTCGACAGGGCATTTGGCGGCTTGCTCTTGTTGTTGTTGCTGAAGATTCTCCATTGGCAGAAGTGGGAAAATGGAAGAGTTGTTTATATTTTCTTCGCTTTGTTCGGGGTTTTTGGCGTGTTGCTCTAGACAAGAACAACGCCTCCTGGTGGAGTGCGGGAGACCGGCATGCATTGACACTTCCGATGAAAAACTACTGGTTTGTCTCAAAGGGGGGAGGCCAGCTTATGGATAGTGTAGTAGAAATGGGATGCTAGCATCGATCGTCTTGAGAATATTTTTGGACAAGGATTTGGTTACTTGCTAACGGAGTGATCAGCGTAATAGATATATGTCTATCAGGCCCTCTCCGTGTCGATAGTTGAAAGGAGACAGCGAAAAAGTCCCATCTGGAAGAAAAGATGCGCAGCCCAGGAAAACATGAGGTATCCCCAAAGCAGAGCGGTCTATTGATGCTTCCAAAGCCGCCGTTGAAGTAAACCACGGAATTAAAATTTTCCACCCCCTGAGACCCAGTTCGTCGGGAACTTTCGAGGGGTAGGGGTGCGGAGCGGGTTCGAGTAAAGGTAAACTTCTTCGTGTGTAGGTGTAGCTGGGGGGGGCGACTGTGTCTGGATTCATTGTTCACTCCTTTATTGCTACACGGCTTTGCCCATGCCACCGATAACGACGCCTTCGGTGCCATCGTCTGACGTGCACGCTCTTCATTCTACGCGCCCGCACCTCGCAAAGCCTCCTTTCTGGTATACCTCCGCGACAACGTCCACAGCGGCCGCCTCAATGCCTTTGCAAGCTGCATTGGCTGATGCCCAGCGATTCAATCGCGCCTCAGCCCAAAGCAAACGCCAGAAAGCAAAAGAAGTGACTTCTGTGGGCGGCAGTACTGCCATTGCTCGATCGCTCATGATGCAAGGGCTTTATCTATTTTACAGAACCCCTGTGAAAGTATGTGACGCACAGACGTTTCCTCCTTCTCCTTGCTGCCTCGTCCCATGCCATGATGTTGATTTATTTACTTGTTTTCTTTTCCAGCTGTTTCGGCCTTTGCGCGTCGATTACCTCATCATGGCACGAGCGCTCTTGCCGCCGATTGATGAAGCGTCCTCAAGTCGATTTTCCTTTCGTTACACGTCGATTGGCATGATCACCAACGCAGTAAAGAAGCAAGGCGTAAGTGGGAGGCATATATGATCCAAGTTGTCTGGATGCCATCCCGGTTTTTGGTTTATAATTTTTCTTACACGATCCTTTGCTTAGTGGAACTTCATTCCTCGCCATGTATTACCTCCTTTGCTTGCCAATACCATGATCGGCACGGTTCTGTACACAACATACATCGCCACTTTACCGATGTTCCATCCACCTTCTCAGTTCCAACTACATCGTCCGTTTCCACCACCGCCCTATTCAGCTGTATTCATGGCCGGCAAGTTGGAAGGAACTAGAAAGAAAAATGAAGGCGTCTGCTAACATGTTTGTGTATTCGGTGGTGGGTGCTTGTACAGGTTGCCTCGCAGGAGCAATGCAATCACTTGTTGCAGCGCCACTCGACTCAGTTAAGATTCGATTTGAAGTGAGCGATCTTCTGGAAGGCAAACATAGGTCCATGTACCAGTTTGCAAAATCAACACTCAAGGAGTTGGGCGTCACGAGTGCTTATCGCGGCTTCATGCTGACACTCGTGCGAGTAAGTTCAACAACGGCGGAATGTGTGTGCGTGTTTTGTGTGTTATCCTATGGTTAGTAATCATTGGGATGGGGTTTGATATGAATGGTAGGATTCGCTATCATGTGGCTTGTTCTTTGCGACCTTTGAGTGGGTTAAACAGCAGGGCTACTACTACTTCCTCGATGAGATGTACGGTCTCCACGTTGATTCGAGAAAATCATTGGATGCACTCGAAGGCCTGCGTCGGTCAGGCGAGGACGAGGCAATAGCGACCGCTTCAGTGACACCCAAAGAGCGGCCGCCATTACTTCTTGAGCCGATCTTTGTCATTCTTGCAGGTGCTGCTGCTGCTGTGGTAAGCGAGTAGGAAGTTGGGAAAAAAGAAAGACTGTATTGAAATATGATCGTGTTACTAGGCATACCAAGTCATAGAACACCCTCTCTCCAAAATCCATAGCATTTTTTACATCGAGGAAGGTCAATCAGAGTTTGCACAGAGGAACCGGGAATCGGTGCGGGTATTATATCGACGCACATGGGAGCAGTGCAAGCTCCAAGTGCGGCTGAATGGAGGCAGCTGGCGCAGGTTCCTTTACCAGGAATTTGCTGGTACGGTGCTCAAGGTCGTGCCGGCAACAAGCATCGGTTTTCTGGTGTTCGAGCTAGTTAAGCGTGAAGTGGACTTTAGGAGCCTTGCGTTGTTGGAAGATGAGGCTGGCGCGATTGAGCAAAACTGAGATAGTTCTCTAATTTTTTATGTTTCTTCTTTGTAAATATTATACCCACTTCATAGTCTTATGTTATGCTCCTCGTGTTTCTATCTAGACCTTCCTCTCTTTGTTTCCCTTTTTTTTTTTTTGTCCTACTTGGCTGCTGCCCCTTCGTCCTTTTTACAAAAAAAAAAAAATAATAGATCAAGCGTACACGCGATAATTTATTCCCCATTGTCTGACAAAAAGCCTCGTTGGCGCGTGGCATTGACCGGGTCATATTGTGATGGAATCATAGAAAAGTAACAGGAAGGATCAGAGGGTGCTTTCAACGATGGTTATGAACCCTGAGGTCGTGAAGATAAACTTTTGTTCGCATGATCTCCTTTATTTCCCTACCCTCCCCGCAACCCTGCGTCCTCCCCTTCTTCTTTCTTCATCCTATATGATTAATGTAAGCGGCGCATCAAGTGTGTACAAAAAGAGGTGAGGAGCCTAGACATTTCTGTGGGTAAACAACGATCACGACTGATATGCATGGTCTGACTAGAAGACAATACTAATAACAATAAACAAGCTGCGCGCGATGTCCACATACATACACATACACACATGCATGCGATCAACCGGAGCCCTCTGCATATCCTCATCCATTTTCTTTTCGTTGGGGGGTTGTCCCAAAGTGCCAATTTTCCACGGCGGTCTTGTAATCAAGCTGACATTCAATGCCATCTGGTGCACTATTTTTGGATCTCTCTCTCTCTCTCTTTCCTTTCTTCCTTTCCTTCGCACATAGACATTCAGTGGTCGACCATGTCAAGACCTTCACCGTTTCTACGAGAGTAACGTGTCATTCTTTTCCAGCTAATCCAACTGTTGCGTTAACAGGAACTAGGTACAAGATTGTCATTGTCGGCGGAGGAGGTCCATATCTTGAGTTGCTGCCTCTGCAATCAGTAACTTAAGGCCTGCTGTAGGTGTCGGGAAGTCAGCTCTCACAATCCAATTTATCCAGTCTCACTTCCTCAGCGAGTATGATCCAACAATAGAAGGCAAGCTGTTTACAAGGCATAGAAGGTCTCGCCCGCTTTCTCTGATGTTTTGACGTGTTATGTAATTTTGCTGCAGATTCTTACCGCAAGCAGGTTATGATCGATGATGAAATGGCGCTTCTGGACGTGTTAGACACGGCAGGACAAGAAGAATATAGGTAACAAGTGGGGAGATCAGAATGCAGTTCACTGAACCCAACTTACAGTACATGGGCCACATGCCAAATAATCCCCTCCACTCCCATCTGCGCGCTCACATAAACGGTCTCTTCACACCATAGTGCTATGCGGGAACAATATATGCGTAATGGAGAGGGTTTTATCCTCGTTTACTCTGTCACATCCCGGCATTCATTTGATGAAATCAGCATGTTCTACCAGCAAATACGACGCGTCAAGGACCGCGATCTCTTTCCCATGATTCTGGTTGGCAACAAATGTGATCTCGAAAGCGACCGCCAGGTGTCCAAACTAGGTACTGCGCGGGAAGGATATCACCAAGTAGGAGCGAGAGTGTATCTAAATTTGCACGGGGAGGATAGAAGGGCTTGAACTAGCCCGCGCGATCAGGTGCCCCTTTGAAGAAACATCGGCGAAGCACAGGATCAGAGTGGACGAGACATTCCATAGCGTCGTCCGCGAGATTAGAAGAATGAACAAGGAACAGGACACACGTCCTACGGGCGATCGGCGTCAGAAGTTTGATGTGGAAGACGGTAACCAGAACAAAAGCGGATGTTGTGGGTGCATCCTCATTTGATTCTGCCACCCGTCACATTTCCCCTTTGATCTACATATCCAATTCTTTAGTATACCTTTTGAAAATTGTTCCCTCTATTCGCCATTCACTGGCATCAACTGCAATTATTCTACTACTGGTTAATACTTCCATTTTTCAATCAGTTAATAGTAATTTTGCTACTCCAGAAAACAAATTGTGATTCAATAATAATGCATCAAGACGCAGGTGAAACGATAGTAAACGCAAACTAACCGAATGGTCAATCCTCCTATTGTATATAAATGAAGGGTATGGAATGTTGATTTGAAGCGACACAAATAACAAGAGAATATTCAACCAATGTCCACGCTCTCCTGAGCGCTGTATCACCATTGTGGAGTACATTTGTCTCATCACCATGACAGTTCTTATTATGGCGTACAGACATGTAGTATTGTACTGGCAATATTTTCTATGCTATTTTGTTAAGTAACCCGTTATGGAATCTCTCTGACGTAATGTGTTTATTTCTAGCTATGGTTGCCTGCATGACAAAAAGCCATTGCGTTGTATTTACAGCATTCTTAAGCATAGCTTTTTGAGACATGGATACTTCCGGGTTAGCAGGGTCCACTTCTCCACCCAATCCCCGCACATCCCCATGTCCCCCCCCAAAAAAAAAATGAACTCCTCCGTTTTTTTTTTTCGGGCAGTTGCGGATTATGGCTTTTTTTTTATTGTCATTGCCTTATTTTTTGTAACATGGTTTGCTAGAGCAATCGCTAAAGAATGCCTGAAATCGACGAGTCGTTGACTTTGATAAGAATGCATGCCCCAAAAATGCTCAGCATGTCGTAAAACCTGCGTGAATGGTTGAAGACTATTACGGTTTTCGTTTAAAATGGTCAAGGTGGATATAACAGATAGTAGTGGGAATAACGCGTTGATGCAATCGGAATCCAATAAGCTCTGTGGGTGTCTTCAATTGCTCTGTACACATCTTCCGTGTCTGGGTGATCCGGGTGAGTGACTCATTACGCCGGGGGGTGATTTGACATGTTGTACAGGTGACATGTAACGGTTCATCCTTGTTCAGTTCTAGACCATCCTCACATCGGTCAAGCCTGCAGAAGAGCCTGCTGGGAGAAAAAATCAATGATGGAGACAGCCCTGCAATACCACGAACCTACCGCTTTATAATTACCAATGCAATATTGGACCGTGCTTATTGAGGTGTTGATTATGTATTTCCAACCTCGCCCATGCTTTTCACCGGCAGCCCATTGTTCACCTTCAGCTCAAGGTAACAAGTAATCGCTGTAGGAACACATAAATAAGCTTCATTCTATTGGCTCGAGGCGGCAGGTCCGGCCCATGTACTGGGCGTCCGTTGGAATACAACCGTCGATTTAATCAAAGTGGCAGTCAAGAGTATCCATATTGCGGCAAGCGAGCGCGCGCGCGCGCGCGCGCGCTTCAGGGGCAGAGATGCCCGACCAGAGGAAAAGGGTTTTCTAAAAATACGACTTGTCATGACCCAGCCCGTCGGATGACCCATCTCTTGGATTGATCCAACTTGTCTCGCCCTCCTCTCTTCACACACACACACGACAACCATTTGGTTCTAAACGCGCGTGTATCCTTTTACGTCTGGAATCATCCCCCCCTCCCGGACATCCCATTTTTCTTGTTGTTTGGGCTTTTGGGAGGAATCGTGGTCGCACTCTTGCTCTCTCCCCCCCACCCCCAATTTTGGCTGCATAAATCTCGGAACCTAAAAAAACTCAAATTTTCAAAGATTCTGTTGCATGTGAAAAAAGGAACGGGGTATTGTACAAAAAGGCCTAGCCTTTTCACGTCCTGAACGAAAACGCCAAGGGCGCCATAGACATACGTAAGAATGACCATCCATGGGATAGAATAAATGATGTATACTATTACTACATGTGTAATTTTTTAATTTTTTAAAAACGGTCAGGGAATATGGAATATTATATATATATATATGGATATGTAATACGCGGCTGTTGTCGTTGTTTGCAATATGTACTTGATGGCGGGTAATGTTTATACAATGAGGGAATACATGTGGATGTCGGACGGTATGTGCAGAAAGGGTGGATGACTAATATCGCGCGCGATACGCTTAGTAAAGGCAAGGCAGCTGCGATAATTGCGTGTGCAAGTCCTGGAGCGCGTGATAGTAGCGTGCAGAGAGCTTGACGCAGTCTGCATCCGAGAGATGGTCCATCAAGAACCGATATCGACCCACACATGTGTCAAATGCTTCCTGGGCCGTTTCACGGTCGCCGTCATAGTATATTGATCCCTGAGATTCAATGGCATAGGCAAGCTAAGGAACAGGATTAGTGGATCGATTCCGGTAGGGATGGTCTTTTTTTTTTTTTACACACCTCATCCAAAGCAAATTCGTAAGCACATTCCAGTTCCTGAATCTCTTCGTCATACGCAATGTGTTCGTCTCCAATGTGCTGCGCACGATCAGATGAGCGCCGCCGGATACGATTGAACCATTTTGGTGATTTCATTGTGAGGGTTGATAATCGATCGGAGGAATGATAATGGTGATCTTGGTGTTTTGAAATGACATTCAATAGTTTCAGTGATCGCATAATGGTATTTACAAAGACAAGTTGAAGAAGGGGTGTGGCTGCTGCAGTTCCCAGCCCTTGTCTTATTTATATGCCAATGCAAAATTTTTGTTGTCTGTTGCACAAATTTAGTCATCCACCACCCGCGCCTTCACACCCCCCTCCCCCATTAACCCATATCCACACGCATCGGAAGAGGACACGTACCTGGACATAGACGCGCAATACTTTCTATAAACAGTCGGCCAACTCCTTCTCTCCCCCCCCCAAAAAAAACACATGATACACACGCCGTAGTCAATGTCGATCACCATGACAACGACCATCTCGGCGTTCTTGGCGCGTTGTCCATAGGCAAAAAAAAAAAGGCTGATTTCATAAGCCCAATCATGCTTCTTTCCGTCCGTGTTTGCTAACACGCGTCCATACCTTTTCTCGATGCGTCAATCAAGAAAGTGCAAAAGAGAGGGTATGTATATGCGGGTGCGGAGGTGATGCGGGGGGGAAGGCGTTATTCTTCCATCCGCAGCAGCAAGCAAAATGATTTCCGCACTGCGGCATCCAACTAATTTCGTCATCCCCCATGCCCCACCCCCGCCCGCTAGCTTGTGGAAAACAAAACACATGTTCCGGTTAGAGTCATCCCGACCACGGCAATGATAAAGCATACAATGCACACACGATCTTGTACTGAATTACCAAGCCCAGTGGCCTAGGAAAGTCTTGGTATGCATGTGCACGCCAAAGCTAAGGCAAAGTGGAACTATGATCAAGTGACAAGACTCCGTTACAAACTAGACCCTTAAAAATCCAGCATGATGGGTTGTTGAATGATGCGTTATTACTCATCAATGAATGCATCACAATATCAAAGGCGGGAGCAATAGGAAAGAAATCACGGCACAGTGACGACTTTTGTGGCACATGATCTGCGTATGACTAATCTTTTAATATCATGCTCCCATGCCAAGACTTGGAAATTAACGTAAAGAACAGAACCCATTAAAAGAAGAGCTTCTCTCTCTCTCTCTGTGTGTGTGTGTGAGTGTGTCTGTTTTACATATACAGAGAAAAGGTCTCTCTTCCATTAAAAAAAAAAAGACCTCGTAGCAGAATATCGATATATATAAACTAATTTTGTTCTCTGGAAAAAAATGACTACTAAAAGCCACCTCCACGGTAATACCCTTGCTGTGGTGGCGTCGGCCTTGCATGCGGCTGTGGAGGTCCCCCATAATTTGCACCATGTTGCTGCTGCGATTGGGATGGCGGCGGCCGTCCAGGGTATGGTTGCGGTGGCCGTGGTGCGTGAGTGTATTGCACCATCGGTTGGTGAGGCCGGCCCGGGTGTATTTGCGGTTGCTGGTACTGTTGTGCAGGTCCTCGCAGGATCGATATTGCAGGGTTGCTAGGTTGCTGTTGCTGTTGCTGTCGCGGCCGGACCGGTTGGCGACCAGGCGGTCCTGTAGACGGAGGAGACAGCGGCCTTTGCTGTGGCGGCCCGAGCATCTTTGGTGGTGGTGGCGCAGGCATCGGGGATTGTTGTTGTTGTTGCTGCTGCTGCTGCTGCTGCTGCGGTCTAAATGTTGGGTAGTAACCTGATCCAGACTTCACAGGAGCTTCTTTGGATGGGTCAAAGTAATGCATTGGATTGGCATGCGCGTTCGACGATATATCTGACCCTGTATAATTTGACGATAGATCTTCATCACTCGACTGGAGCAGTCGCTGATGCTGTTGCAAATGCTGCTGCTCATTCGAATCCATCATGGCATGCGTCAAGTGCACCGGACCCAATTCCCGCAGCTTGCGCTCCCGGCGTTTCACAGACCGAATCCGCCGCCGCTCATAGTCCTCCCATCGCCGCAGAGGCACTTTGGACGGATCGAAAACGCCGTCCTTGTCTCCGTGATGCTCGCCTTTGGCTTCTCCCTGAACTTTGCGTGTTTCGCCCCACGAGAAGTCGTCAAAATGCCAGAACGAATAAACGGGTAGCACGAAATTCCAAATCGGGAGGGCGAAGAGATACACCACCATCCAGCTCAAGTACACCCATTTACGCGTCGTGATCAGGATCAAAAACGCTGGTGAGAAGAGAACAATGATGAGCAAGATCAGGGGAATTGCTGTTGTGAAACTAGTGATGTTTGACCGTGCCATCGACGTAACCAGCACGATTGTCAAGATAATGGCCACCGGGAGTGTCAACGTGCCAACCAGATCCATCATAACCACAAACTGCATCGAGAAGCAAAATGTGCCGCACAAGTTTCGGACAAGCACCAGCTCAAAAAGATTATGGATGGTCGAGTTGATCCACCGCCGACGCTGGGACAAGAGTACCCTGAACTCATCAGGGACGATCGTTTTGCAGATCTGATATGTGTGTAAGATTAGCAAAGTGGGGGCGGGATCAAGAAAAGATGACCTACAGCGTGCGGCGTAAACACCATCTTGCGATAGGGAAAATTCCGGAGCATGAGCGTTGTAAGGAAACGATCTTCCCCGAGCAACAAGAGGTTCTTTTGATGAAGAGTATCAACCGTGTTCTGCGAGTACTCCTGAACAATTTCAGGTTTGGTGATGATAGGGACCCAGTCCCCGTCGCCCTTGCGCGCCTTTAACCGATACATGCAGAAGCAGCCCGGCAAGCAGGTCACGCCACCAAAGACAGACTCGAAGCCCTTGGCAAGATGATGGGAAATGAAGTATTCGTAGACCTGAATGGCGGATACCCATGATGCTCGCTTATTGGCTATCTTGGTTTCGCCACAGAGTCCCATAATGAGGTTATCGTTGATCATACAATTCACGAGTAGTCGAAGAGAAGACTTGTACACCTTTGTATCCGCATCGACCTAATGCGTACTGGATGGTAAGATTTGACCACCCATTCATAAACAGGCGTAGGCATTCTTTCATAACATACCATCAACACGAGCTCGAAATAATCAGGTGTGACGCCCATTAGATAGTGCACTTTGCGAAATAAGTCGTAATCCAAAGGCGTCATGCGATCGTTGTAAGTGACACGGCTGAAGAAGTTCATCAAGATAAGCTGCGAATCCCGCTTTCCTCGATTCCCTGCCTTCGGTTTGCCTTCTTCATCTGGATTACCGCACTTCACAACAAGAATCATGGGAACTTTATGTCCTTTGCATACTAGCCACCACCATCACCACCCCCGGCCGAGTCCCTCGTTAACTGGGAATTCTGGTGTGCGATAAAGAAGAATCTAACTTTACCATAGTGGCCGCCATACACCTTGGCCCGATTGAACTGCTTGGCGCCATCAGCGACAGCGATATAAGGCATGGGTTCAGGGTTCTTCATTTCCGGATTATTTGTATCGAATGAGATCAACGAAAGGCAGACATCAGGGGTTGAGACCTTCTCACCACTGCCGGTGATCATGCCGTCTGCGATCAGGAAGAGGAGCTTCCGCCTGTCGGGGTATGCTGTAGCCGATAACGACTCAACAGTGCCGCGGATGCCTTCAAGGTTCTCCGAGTAGCAAGTGATCAGGAGGACGGTGTAGAGATCGTTGCCGACCTCGGCCGTAAAGCTTGCGAATGCATTGCTCGAGTCCAGACGAGGAACGCGCTTGATGTCGGCCATTTCCATAGTCTGGCTGGATCCCATCCCTGGCTCTCGCTTCACGGGTGGTGGAGTGCGAGAAGTCTTCCAGGACAGACACCAGGCAAAAATCAGGGCCATGAAGAACCGAGCAAACACGATCGCGAGCACCACCGCCAACGCAAAGAAAAGGATCAATGATGCAGCAAAACAGCCGGGCGTTGTCTTGTCAATGTGGCCAGCGCGATATTTGTCGACGAGACAATTGATGGACGACCGGAGTTCCGGGCGGCGGAAGAACTGCTTAGTACCGTCACGGCCACCCTCCGCAAACGAGTAATGGAGAATGCTGCGTATGGTCGCATCGAGCTCATCGTTCTGGATCGGATGGGGATGGGCAGCAATATAAGGATCCATGTTAAGTACGTTGCCATCAAGGACAAAAAAATTGCTTAGATTGGCCGCAGCGAGCTGCGTCCAGTCATAGCCAACCATTCGCGATGAGTTGAATATCCGGAGCTGATTGAACGTCGACTGGGATAGCTTGCCGAATGGACAGCCCTGATGGCCATTGGCTGGATCGCAAGGATTATATGTCACAGCTTTGAATTGCGAGGCCACGCTGTCGCCGATGTTAGTGCAGGATGGGAGGGACTGGCCGTGCACGAAATAGTTGGTAATGTCAGTGCCAGGAACGCGGGCGAGATCATACAAATTGACATTGGCTATAACTTCTGAATGGGAAACGTTGAACTGCCAGCCAAGGATTCCAAGCAAGGATCCTGCAACTTAGAATGTCACTGGATATGTTCATATTGGAAAGGGGAAGTTTTTTTTTTTTTTTACCTCTAGTCGTACTGTCGTTGAAGGACGCGTAGTTGGCGGAATTGTTTGCCTGCTCGGGAGGGCACATGACCGAGCTCAGGCCAATTGTAATAAAGGCCACAAACGCACCCATGCAGACAATAATAAAGCACAAGGCCATCTTTTCCCTCCAGGCCTGTTGCATGCCCGGTTCGCCCTTACCAGCGGCCTTGAGCATCGGTGTAAAGGCCCAGAATGTCACGATCCGTGAAAACAACACCCAGGGATCAAACCAACTCTGGCTGGCGGTAGGCTTACCAGTAAGCAGCGGAGCCGGTTCCTGGTATCGATCCGGGCGGATCAGGGTGCGTCCTCGCTGTATATTATGACCTGCATTGGAAATACTGTTTGCTCCGGGCGCAATCCGACGGGTGGGTGCACGACCGAGTACGGTGGGTCTCCGGCCGATCGCGTTCGGGCCGGAGGAAGGATGCTGTGAATAGTAGTAAGGCTGTTGTTGTGAACGGTGTGATTGTACAGCGGCCGAGGTGGAATAGGCAGTGGGGTTTGTGGCACCGGGAGCACTGCTACCTCCACTACCCACTGCTGGATTGTAATGGCCACCACCAGGCATCTAGCGTTTATGTAATAGATATATATATAAGAAGGATTGAGCCTTTGTCGGGTGGGGATATGGGTCGACCGATAAAAAGTACGAGGAAGAGAAAGAGAGAAAAGAAGGGAGAGGAGGCAAAAGAGGGTAAAAAACGAGCTGCAACCGACCCCCGTTCTGCTCCTAGTAGGATATGCGATTGAAAAAAGGAACTAGAAGATTGGATCGACGGGAGGCTGAGGAAATGACAAAGGTAGCTGCTGTCCAACGAGAAAGGGGAATAAAGGGACTCTATCAGAAAGAAGAGCAGTAAGGGATGCCGGTTGTGTAGTATAACGAAGGAAGGGGGGCCCTGTTAGCTGTCTTCTTTCTTCCTTGCCCAGAATGTAAAGACGGTTTTATCGACGGACTCGCACACAACGTTCTCGGTTTACCTGCAACAAAAGATGTACGAAAAGGAATGGAAGGGCAGTGAAGCGTTTAATAGAAAGGGAAGCTACAAGAAGTTGTGGAATAAGGGATTCAACAGTACCTATTTTTAACGTGTTACCAAATGCTCAACCAGTGGAACAAGCCGTTCCACAAACTGTGTTGCACGCAGATCAAGTTAATAACATCGTGTCGAACATTGCGAATAAGACCAGTGTCCTGCAAAGAACCGTATTGTATAAATACAGTAAGATACGCCACTCTCCATTGACCTTTCTTGTTTTCGCCCCTCCGACCTACCCCCCTCTTCATGTCCATGTTGCCCCATCGCACACTACTCTTCACACACCCCCTGATCTGGATCTTGCTGTCCATTCCTCATAGGCACACGCTTCGATCTAACCTCCCCCTCTCTTGATTTCTATACCCGCAGATAACGAAACGGTCCATCGGATTGGACCAGAAAGAGAGAGAGAGAAGAGAAGGGAGGGAGACAGAGAGGAAAACCCGACGCACCCACAAACCAATGCCCCTCCCCCTTTTTTGCCATCATGTCGATAAGATAGTCTTGGTGAGATCTTTTTTTATTATTATTATTGCATTTCACAAAACCGATCGGGTCTGGCGGCGCACATGATCCAGGACGGTTATGCGAATATCACATTTACAGTACATGAAGCACGCAAATAATACATCCCATCGCCGCAAATATATGTAATCATGCCAAATAAAAAAAAAAGTCGGCCTGGGAAGCAGCTAGGTTCGTCTTGGTGTTGGTTCTTTCCTTTTTTTTGTAACGATGAAGAACATTATAGGATACTACAACTGCAAACAACCGCAACGGTCTTTAAATGGGGAGATGCATTTTGTTTTATGTGGGAAATATCTATTATGACGAAGGCAAATACTAAAAAGCAAATATAAATTTCTCAGTTTTCGCAGGTCCACTTTTTCATATAATTTACCTTGTACGGATTCAATATTCCGTTAGGATCGAGCATCTTCTTCATTGTCTTCATCAGCTGGATCATCACCGGAGACTTGGAATAGCCCAAAAATTCGTTCTTTGCCACGCCAAGTCCGTGCTCAGCGCTAATAGAGCCTTGATGCTTGGCTGATATTACCAAACAAAGAAAAGGATAAATTAGGCATGTGATAGTTGGGTAGATGTTAATTACACTCTATGAATACTCACAAACCCACTCAAAGAGGTAAGGCTCAATGAGGGCCGATGTCTTGGGGTCCAGACGTTGCGCCGCAATATTCAGGTGAAGGTTGCCATCACCAACATGGCCATAGGCAACCACATCAGTGACTGGAGAATCCTCCTGCCCAAACACGCCGCCGTCTCTCAAGTGTTGGCGCATGTCCTCCACACACTCGTAGATTTTGGGTACAGGCATCGAGATATCGTACTTGTACACTGCAGGCTCCTTTCCCAGAGCCTCGGTGAAGCCTTCGCGCAAGCTCCACAGACTGCGAATCTGGGACTCATCCTGTGCAACCACACCGTCTTCAGCAACCCCTTCAGTCATCATGTTTTCGAGATATGTTGTCAATTTCTGTCCAATCCTTGTAAGTATATATCTCAGTTTTTTCTTCTCTCTTCGTTGTACCTCATCATCGTGATCCTTGTTGGAGCCACTAGTTTCAATCAAAACATAGAAGGGATATTCGTTCTGCATGACCTCCTTGGGGGTGGCATGCTTTTTGAACATTTGAAGGGCGTTAATGTCCCAAAATTCAAAAGCTGGATCCGCAAAACTACCCATTAGCACATGGATTTTCTCTATCAAACCATATGTTTTGGCGAATACCTGAAAGGATCTCGGATAACTCCACGCGGGATTTCTTGAAGGCCTTCTGGACATCCTCAAAAGAGTTGAGACCGAGCAATGCGACATTGACAGCCTAGGGGAGCAATAGCAGCAATGAGCCGGTCAGTCACAGTGTTAACTTGCATGCATGAGCAGTTTCTTGAACTGAGACTGGCTGTTACCTTGGAGCGGTGAGGGGTAAGAATCGAGACGCCGGTGATGACGCCAATAGTACCCTCGGAGCCAATGAACAACTGCTTTAAGTCATAACCTGACATAGCATTCACACGCATGCCAATAAGCTTTTAGCTGGTGCGACATGATCCGACCAAAAGGTTAGCTATTACCTGTATTGTCCTTGCGCAACGTCGACATGTTGTCGAGAATGGTGCCGTCGGGGAGTACCTGCGTAGAAAGGGTTAAATTTTATTACCGAGGAGTTAGCCATGCTCACCCATTCCTCCTCTTCCTCCTGAAACATACCACTTCAAGACCTAGAACAGTTCCGTGCAAGGAGCCGTAACGCAATAGACGAAGGCCACCTGCATTGGTTGCAATATTGCCACCAATATGACAGCTATTGGTTATGTATACGAATATCGCATCAGAAGAATGGACGATATCAATGCCAGGATCTTCTCACTCACCTTCCTTTTGCGCCAAGGTCCAATGGCATCATGTATCCCTTCTCAGCCAGCCAGTTATCGAGCACTTCGAGGACACAGCCAGCATCGCAAGTCAAGATGCCTTTGCCAGGCGGGTATGAGTATACTTAAAAAAACCAACATCGACTCGCCATCTGTTCTTACCTGAGACACTATCGAATCCTCGTATGCGATTCATGCCTTGCAGGTTGAGTACGATCTCATCAAAGACGGGGACTGAGCCGCCGACAAGTCCGGTGTTTCCGCCCTGAGGAACAACAGCAAGCCTGTTTCGTTTTGAATTCGTTAACGCAACCGACCCTTCGACCATCAGCACACCAGCGCCCTCACCAACGACTTCTAACTTTCGATCCAGCTTACTTTTTCTCGTTACAATATTTCAAAATATCGGAGACCTGCTGGGTGGTCTTGGGCTTCAGGACGAGTTGGGACTTGCCGCGGAATTTGTTCATCCAATCGGTGTTGAACGGAAAGAGATCTTCCTCGTTGCCATAAATCACGCCGCTCTCGCCAACAATTGACTTGAGGTACTGGACATCCTCTTCTTCCAGCTGTGTGCAGGTAAAAACAATCACGCATAGAGGGCAAGCGTGAGCAACGCTAACGCCAAAAGCAGAAAAGAAGAGAATATCCCACATTGCCACCTTCATACCTTCTTGAAGTTCTCGTTGCGCACATAACCAGGGAACTTGTCAACAGTGTAAGGCACTGTCTTGGTGGCGTAAAGACGTGCAGTGTTCGAGAGTGGCTGGGCTATGGCTCGCAAAAGCGCAGGTTTAGCGCTGGCAGAGGTCGCAGCAGCAACAACGGACATTCTCGAGGCGATGCGAAGACGCGCAGTGGCGGATCGGACGGAATGCATCGTTGTGAACGTGAGTAAGATTTAAAAGAAGGGTGAGAAAATAAAAGAGAAAGATGGGTCAGCCGCAAAAGGGGGAAGGGGGCGCACACGCAGCTCAAAATCTTCCGCGGTAATTGAAAGCATCTAAGATCAGGGCGGGGTGGGGCGGATGTGTCACAATCCTAATCAGTGGATTGTTTTTCTGCAGCCGGGACTCATCAGTCCGATGGGGACTACGCGCTGGGGAAGAGGCACGCTTCCTCCCTCTGCGTATGGACAATATATGATACTCTTCTATAGAACCTTTACTTATAGGGGCCAATCTCCCCATCTGTATGGATCGGCCATACCGGTTGATAAATAGGAATTAATTATCCATTTCCATACAGTGGCGTATTTCTATGTTCTTACTTTCCAATCTTGTCCAACTTCTTGGTTTCGCGCAATAAGCCCGCTATACCGAAAAGATTATTAGCCGACAAAAGCCTGATTTTTTATGGATCATAGCTATGACGGAACTATCCCCTCGGTAAGGGAGTAGGTATATCCAATGAGCTTGTTTCCGCTTAGCCTATTCTGCATGCGTAACTCTGGACTTGCTTCTACGCATATATCTAAGCGAAAGGTCACAGGCATTCAGATGAAAAAGTAGTCTTATGGGCAGTTACATAACCTACACTAATCGAATAAGGTGGCAGCCTTCAAGCTGACTGCAGCACAATGTTGCGTATAACACCATGGAAAAGATCCTGGCCGCCTTACTAACAAAGGATCATCAGGGATTGCTCACTTATTCTCAATGAAGAGCAGAAAAATGCTATTTTAGAGCGCGCTGATGAGAATACACCCATTATATGGAAAGCGAGTGCAGCTATTCATCACGCAAGCTCGATTTCAGCCTATACGCAGGAAGTGGAGTACCAAACCCCAATGTTGCTTCATAAGTCTGTATAGTTGAAATCGCGTTTTCCTTGATGCATATGATTTACATATCCTCATGAACACACAAACAAAAGAAATGCAACAGAACATAATCGTCCTAGCTTCTCTCGGCTGCAATAAACGCGGTGGATAAAGATATCTTTTATGGTCCCCCTTATCTGGTAATAGGCAATGCACGGATCCATGCGATGACAGTATATCCTTACTTTTAACTAATATTTCATGCTTTCTACAATTCCAATTGTTATGGGTGCTCTAGTGTTTTTACCATTGTGTCTAAGTGCATTGACGAGTCCAATACAATTACTGGAACCAAAGGACATCTACAATACTGTTCCTGTCCAGATGCGAAAGTGAGACTATGTAACTCTTTTTGTGGCCATGCTCGTCAGGACTGGTCCACTCATTGAAGATGCGACCAGTTTATCAGCTGGTTTCGTTTGCTACGTTGAGCAGCAAGTACGGTATACAAAGAAAAAAAAAGGCGAGACAGGACTTCACCGTGCATTTATTTATAGGCTTGAAGTATCTCAAGACAAAGCCCAGTTCGGGTGGTACAACGGCCAAGAGAATTCATGCATGATACAATTTTCGTCTTAGTGGTGCGGCGTGTTGAGGATGTCGGCAGCACAAGATGGATCGTTAAATCTCGCTGTACCTAGCATATTATACCGCAACCAAATTGGCTGACAAGAAGTGACACACACACACACAAGCCTCTGAGCCACACATACTGTTTGAAACACCGGCTTTGAAGGATGTTCCCAGTCTCTCACTCTCGATTCCTATTTCATTTTCCTTTTTCTTTCTCGTCTCGATATACAAAATATTACAATGGAAAAAATAAAGGAGGTCTGTGTCGTCGCCGCTCCTGTTATTTCTAGTCCATCCACCTAGTGAGTTCATTAACACCTACCCACCCATAGAGGTTCGCTTCTGCCAAAGCCGCAGTTGAAAAGTCCCGCACCCGTGCCGAAGCCGCCAGGATAAAAGCAGAAGACCTTGAACGTGAAAGCGACAAAAAGGACGAAGAGTTGTCGGTGCTTATGGAGCGCGTCAAATTGCTGGACGAGTTATTTGAAACTACCATGATAAAGTATAAGGAAATGTCGCAAAAGTGAGTTATTGAGGAGGAATGCGGGGAAGAAAGCAGCACAAGAGTACGATGTTGTATTTAGCCGCCCCCCTGCAACTCTAACATTTTGCTTTTCTTTTGTTCTAGCCAGAGGGATGCCGAGCTGCGTGCTGAACAATCGGAAAAAAGAGCTATAAAGCTCAAACAAGAAGTACAAGCCTGGGATAAGAAAAACGCGGAGCTTGTGGAAAAGATAAAAGCCCTTAAAGCCGAGCTCAATGATTTGGATGCTGGACTAGAGGATCTATGAGGTGACTGACGGTTTATTCGCTCTCCAGCTCGTTGCTGTCCCGTGATGACATGGCCCTTTTTATTATTATTGTACACTTGGACATAAAACAACACTAAGCGCCCGGGCCCAGTCGTATTGTATGCGGTCCTGGAGTTTAACAAAGCCTTGCGGCTTATCCCTACCCCTTCTCTCAATGCGAGTCTTTTTTACCTTAACAGGCAACTTTGGATATTTGAGATATACGTATATTCTTCATAGAGCTCTTAAAGATATTCACCCACACAGCACCGGGGGGTGAGGGTTCAAAGTATCCCAAAGACACGAGAACGAACAAGACAATGCGCCTTTATAACATATGTTGCCGTCAATGGCCGGAAACTGAATATTTCAAATGATCAAAGTATGCAATATCTCAGAGCGGCGTGTTAGATATCATAGTCCTTGCACAAGGCGGTTTAATTCTACAAAAGCACGTTATGCCGAAATTAACAATCGATTTCTTTAAGGTAGACAGGGCCACGTTGTTGATAACAATGTCACTGATGACGAGACGTACTTTGTTCCTTCGCAGAATACCTGCGTAGTTTATCTTACAATGACCGGTCTGGATTTGTTGCTATGCATATCCCTATGCGAAAGGATACTGGCATCCTGACGAATTCAGGATAGGTTTTACGCAGCTAAACAACTTTGGCTGACCATACTAAGGTCAGACGTTTCAAACTAATGTTTGAATACATCACCCGCTTCCAAGCATCGAGAAATACATGTTCATTTGGCGCAGCAAAGGATTTTGCAGTATGAAAACGAATCTGACTGCACTTTTAGAAACAAAGAAAATCAGGGAGCTATCCATGTGTTCTTCATGGATAATATCTTATGATGCCTCATTGAGAACCCATCCACTATCTCGGACAACTGATGGAGCAAATGCTCACATAAACTAAGTGACTTAAATATTCAAGACGACTATCGATTTCAGTCTGTATGCAGGAATAGTGATATGACGAACCCAAGGAATACCGCCGAGCCATGATTGATGTTGACCTTAGAAACTACCCCCCCCCGGGTTTTTCTTGATGAGTCTGAGTCCCATATGAACATGAAATGAAGCATGGCATGGTCCAACTAAAGGACCTATGTAGTGGTTTACGATCCCAAAGTCAAAAGCAAAGATATAAACTACTTTGGGAGCAATCTCGGCAATGTGTATGATTCAATATAGCTGAAGGCTCAAAGAGCCACCAATCAAGAAAAGAAAGAGAGCGGAGCAATCCGACGTTGCATGCAAAGATATGCAATTAGACATTATCTCAGAATTCTTAAGGCTACAGTAGAGGATATAAACAAGTACAAAGGCATGAAAGATCATTCTCTGATAGTGGATAGATTGCAGGTATTCCAGATAGTCCATCTGGATAGACTTTGGTGCTGGGGCCCGGGGTGTTAAGTCAAGGGATTTTCGGTTGTCTAATGAAATCCTTTACCTACCAGTACGATAACTTTGTATTTCGTGCGACTTTATTTTACCTTGAATACGAAATTTATTCTCAAAGACATTGTAGCGCGTGGTACCCTTCGTCACTTTGATGGCTCTCAGTTAAATTGCATCCTAGTATAGGAACATTCTATTGGTGCCACATTTTCATGACAGAACACCAATGTACCGCTACAGTGAAGTTGCTTTCCGGTAACGATGCCCGACTTTCTGCCAGAGATTATGTGTACACCTGTTATGAATTTTTCACTTGACAATGTATGTGCTCAGTTCTTCCGGGCTGATCCAGCCCTCGTTTCTTGTGAATAATGATCTACAGGTTGAGGCATAAAAGCAGAAAAGTGTATTTGTACAAGTATTTTACTCAACGTCGTAAAACTAGTAAATGAATTAGCGCATAGTCACCAAATAACACAGTCAACCCATCTCTGCCATTTCCTCTTACGCTAGTCTGGGACTGATGGATGGAATCCTCTTCCCTTGCTCGTGCTACCATGCGTTCCACCATTGTATCTTCATAAAAAGAAGCGTGATCCAATATCTTTACGCATCCAGGAACAGGACATGATGTCCTGCCTCCTTTACGGCTGATGAATGCGAATATCTCACGCTTTGAAAATGTGTGCCGGCAGAGTTTGCTGTAGTGCAAAGTGCGAATGCACAGGTCAGATAATGCGTTGAGAATTTCACCCTTTCTCCAGCTGCGGCGGTCAGCACATGTCCCATTTACCTCGTCACCGGGTTCTCCAGCCATTTTTGGGTCAAAGGGCATTTAAGCGATCTCTTCATCGGCCCAACAACCAAATCATCATCGCCTTCATCGTCCTTCTCATCGCCGGGCGTAAAGGGCGGTAAAGGTTCATCTGGATGGTTAACACTCTGGAGAGATCGGTGTTAACATATGTGGTCAAAGCACATTCAAAGCAAACATGACGACTATCATCACCGCCGATATCAAACTCACCCACAGGGTTATCCGATAATCCTCAAACTGAGGGTGTGTGTGATACTTTTTCTTGTCTGACATCGCTCGATATTTCGCCTTCTCACGCTTCCATTCTTGCTCATAAGCGTCAACAACATCACACTAAAAGATGGAAACAGATCAAAATCCAATACGACCAATTTCAGCACGCTCAAGAGAAAACGCTTTACAATGGCTTCGCCGCCTTGTATCCGCCTGGCTAACTTCAGGAAGATATCCTTTTGAGTGATGAGATCGTGTTCGCAGTCAATGAAGAAAGGCACCTTGTCGGAAAGTTCTTTGACCTAATAGCGAGAATCCAGTAATTATCGTAAGTTTCCAGCTTCTTTCCGGTATAACTCTCTTTCACTCCTACTAACTTTCCTCTTTGTCTTTATGGAAACTTTCTAGATCCATCGCAGCATCAAGAGAATGGCCAATGCCTTTTCGTATAAATGAGTTGATTCTATCGACATCGCTTACAAAGCCAGGAAATCGGGCGGCATCGTAGACTGTCAATTTATACTGTTTCAGGTGCTCCTGAATAGATTGGGCTGTCTCGCTAAGCTCAGCTTCACGGTCTGCAGTTTGCCTGCGAGTGGTGGAAGAAGTTCCTGTCATTGTGCAAAAGGTCCGAGAAGCTCTGTGCGCGCTTTCTTACTCAACGCGGTCCTCGCGATATTTTAGAACGATTTTCATTGGCCGGAGACATGCCATTCTCAAAAGAGGAAACAGCTAAAGAATTGGTAAAGATGGTGTCACGAAAATTTTGAAATGCTCACCAAGATAAATCACAAAGGCATGAATCACTGATCTTTTTCTCCAGATTTTTTCTCGGAAATAAAGTAACATCCATGTGACATTCCGGCAACCATTCGATCAGAAGACCAGAGGATATTGGACATTGAATTCCTCCTCGAGATGATATGCCATAGTTAGCTCCACTTCGAGAAGATTTAAGTAACCTGATGGTAGTGAGAGCTTGTCAAACAACGGTAAAAGCATGTGAAAATCGGGCTTTCCTTTTGTTCTGCGACTGCAGCCCTCTTTAACCACCTCCGCATTTGCGTGAGAGACCGCACAATCGCTCTTTCTCTCTTTTTTATCTCTTTCCTGTCTCTCCCACAATGCCGCAACAAATCTACTCCATTAACGTGGGCCCTGAGAATGTATCAGGCGAAACACCCATACGACGATCAATCTTATCGCCTGCTGAGCTCATGCACTTTCCAGCCGCGGACGTTGTGTCACTCTTTGACATTCTCCAATATGCTGCCACTTCGTACAAGGGACGCCGCGGTTTCGGGTACCGAAAGCTAGAAAACACATTCCATGAGCAGAAGCAAGTGCAGGGTACCGATGGTAAACCCGAAACCAAGTCATGGACATATTACCAGCTGAGCGGGTATCACTACTATACATACGGTGAGGCCCTCGACATTGCAAAGACAGTAGGTGCTGGACTTTGCAAACTGGGCATGAGGAAAGGCGACAAACTCCATATCTTTGCTTCTACAAGGCAAGTGGGAATTAGTACTGTGGACGGGGTGGGATAGAAGTTCAAGTAGTTGGAATTGAAAATTGATGATTTATCTGACCACATCAGTGTCGAATGGATACTGATGGCACATGGTAAGCGTGTCATAGGCGGCAATCAGGCAGCAGTGGCTGATAAGAATGATATTCCATTTAGGCGCTTTCTCACAGTCCATATCAATCGTCACTGCTTATGATACTCTGGGAGCAGATGGTCTGAAGCATTCGATAAAGGAAACCGAATGCGGTGTATGTTTTGTCAACGGTGAACAACTGCCGATCCTTGAAAAGATCCTTCCAGACTGCCCTTCTATAACCCGTATCATTTACCGTGGTGAAGGAAACCTTGAAGTGGTTGAGCGATTGCGGTCGGTTGAACGAATCAACCACGTCATCCCCTACGACGAACTGTTAGTCGTCGGCAAGGCCAACCCTGTTGAAGTGGTCAGGCCCTCTGGCAATGATATTTCCTGCATAATGTACACCAGTGGTAGTACTGGGAACCCAAAGGGTGTCATCTTGACCCACGGCAATGTGGTAGCCGGCGGTGAGTAAACTGGCGCTGATGGGGTTGTATTCTCCCTGATATTGACTTGAGGAGTGACCTGGAATAGTCGCCGGTGTCTGTCGCATGCTTCAACACCTTGTGGAGGCGAACGATACCATGATGGCATACTTACCGCTGGCCCACGTTTTGGAGTTTCTTGTGGAAAATCTTTGCATTTTTCTAGGTGTCACTCTTGGCTACGGTTCCATCAAAACGTTGACTGATGCCTCTGTGCGCAACTGTAATGGTGACCTTCTCGAATTTGGCCCTACCATTATGACAGGCGTACCGCAGGTTTGGGAAACCATCCGCAAAACCATATTGGCCAAAGTGTCTGAACGTGGCCCTCGTATCGAGCGTGTTTTTAAACATGCTGTTGAGATGAAGAGATATCTCAAAAACAAAGGTCTGCCGACAGGGTTTTTAGATCGCGTCGTCTTCAAAACCGTCAAGAAGCAATTGGGTGGACGGTTGCGCTATGCTTTATCAGGCGGCGCGCCACTTTCAACCGAGACACAGGAATTCCTTACGCTTTCATTGGTCCCTATCCTTTGCGGCTACGGTATGACAGAAAGGTAAATTTTAATTTCTCTGTGTGGAAGTTCCTCATTACTAAACTGAATTGATTGATTCATAGCTGCGGGTAAGCAGGATGCTTCACGGATGCTTGACAGGAACGAAGACTAAATTGACATCTATCAACTCATAGTATGTGTGCAGTAATGGCACCTGAGCAATGGGCGCTAGGCGAGGCTGGTTCCCCGGTACCCTGCGTTGAAGTAAAGCTCGTAGACGTGCCTGAGTTAGGTTATCTTGCGTCCAACAAAGACAAACCCCAAGGTGAAATTTGGATCCGTGGCCCGTCAGTGACTTCGGGTTATTATAAACAAGAAACCATGACAAAGGAGACCATCACTGAAGATGGCTGGCTCAAAACCGGAGACATTGGCGAGTGGAATACTACTGGAACATTGAGCATAATTGACCGAAAGAAGAATCTGGTGAAACTAAGTCACGGCGAGTATATCGCTCTGGAAAAGGTGGAGAGCGTTTATAAATCGTGCCTTATCGTCGAGAATATCTGCGTCCATGTGGACTCTTTATACGCACGCCCAGTAGCACTTGTTGTTCCCTTGGAGAAGCCTTTACGCCACCTTGCATCCTCCAATGGCATTGAGATCGACGATTGGGATGCGCTGTGCGCAAACGAGCAAGTTCGCAGACTTGCCCTTGAATGCCTGCAGGCTCAGGCCAAACAAGGAGGGCTGCATGGCGCTGAGATTATCCACAGTGTCTGGTTATGTAAAGATCTGTGGACAGCCGATATGGTATGACTCGCATGTACTCTAAAAAATGACGTACCTGCTAACGAAGATGATAGGGTTTACTGACAGCGGCCCAGAAGTTAAAGAGGAAAGAAATCACGCTGACATACGAAAAGGAGCTAAAAGAAATGTAAGGAAAACATCGTCTCATGATTAATGTAGCTCATTTCCATTACACCGTGTAGGTTGGCTACCCAGAGGCAATAATGTCACGAAGTAGATATCTCGGCTTGGATAAGCAATCTTATAACAGTGCCCCTGTAATAAATGAAGATGGTTCGCAACTTGCTTATTGAACTTTTATGCGCGGATAACGATCGTGAGACATTTAAGGATTTGTGCTGCTACAAAATAGGTAAAGCATTCTAACTCGGGAAGCTGTGTTACTGCAGATATCGACAATTGTCCATATTATCTGCCATCTCTTTCGTACAAGAGGTAGAATAGCGCGCAAAACGTACGAAAAAGAAAGATGACATCAATTGTATAGTTGTCGTATCACAAGATTTCGCGTCGATGGATTGGCGTTCATTAGTCAGCTGAAAACAGCGACCCTTTCTCCACACCCAAAAGGGTCCCGAAGGACCCGAGGGCTATCCTGGAGAGTTATGGCGGCAACCAGAGCACCAGGCGAGGAAACGGCTGCTACAGAGGGGAAAGGAGCGGACTGCTGTCCAGGATCCTGTGTCCCCCATGACTCGTCAGGTCAATTACGATTGGTCAATCTGCAAAAGCGAGCGGCTATCAGGATGTAACAAACTAATTTAGGATTAGAATGATCATTGGTCGATGAGAACGTGGAAGAGTTTGCTCCAATCTCCATTATTCTGGGCGACCAGCCATGAATTTCTTTGTGATTGGCAATACTGTACGATACTATGATGTACACAACATGTTATCTTCCATCAGAGAACTTCCAAGATATTTTACCGCTGCTATTATTCTCTATCAAACGAATTTGACTTATATTGCCTCACCCTTCCCTCTCGTCTTGGGCTGCATCTTATAATTCGACAGCTTAACTAAGCACATCATGATTTCTAAGTGGTCCATTGAGTATAACGCGATGTTATCTTTCCAGTTGAGGGGGAATTTGCTGAAGGACCTTAAGCAACATTGGTATGTTCAAAAAAAAATAATAATGAAATGAAAATAATGCAAACTTGCTAAGCTGAATCTCATCCGCAAGTGCCTCCTGGTTGGTTTGAATTGAAGTTACAGTATTGCTTGTTGAATGACAAAGGAGGATTCAAAGCTGGTGGTCTCGTCCCCATTACAAACGTCTTTATCTCCGACGTTTGCCCATTATATAATATTTTAATTCCGAAAAATCATCCGAAGGGGATGTAGCTCAAATGGTAGAGCGCTCGCTTAGCATGCGAGAGGTACTGGGATCGACGCCCAGCTTCTCCAAGAGTTGAATTCATTTTTTCGTCGTTTCTTGCGTTGTCTATTTTGTCTCACTTTTGTAAACGTTTTTTGCGATGAAGTTGGTCCATATTTATATTATTTTTAATATTAAAGTTATGTGACATACTACTGCGGTGAGAAAAGAACGACAATGAAGATTATTATTGACTAGTAAAAGAATACAAGCAAAAATTTGAGCATTACGTCGTGGATGGTTAGTAAATCCGCAGCAGAAATATGAGATTGTAAGTCTGAATATTATACATTGGGTATTCATAGAGGTTATGAAAATGGTATGACGCGCCATAGTTGATAGAAGTCAGGTCATGTTTGCGTGCAAATGCAGTATATATAATTTGTGCGTTCATCCTATGCATGATCAATCGGAAAAAAACTAAAAGCGAGACTTATTTCAAGGCACATCATAATGAGATGTGCTGAGAAGCGGAACGTTATCGCTAAACTAAATACTTCTTTTGATTTTCCCTAGAATGACAGCTAGATAGCAAGTGGACGTCAGGAAAAAGTAAAGAATCGATGAGCACATCATATCGGTCACAATATTATGCAGGCCACTTGTCTAAATTCGGAAAACGGATACATTATTTGGGATGCTCAAGAAAAGCATTGCAGATAGTTGGATTGTGGACAAGAAAATCCGCCCCAGCATGCTGTCCCTGTCATTCCATCTACTTTGGCGCAAAAAACTCGGCCAGGAATAGCGATTAAACTGGTGACAGAGGCAGCACTAGGGCGCGGAAAGACATGCCTTATTGAATATGAGCTTCCCGGTACTTTTACTGTTTTTCACTATCTAAGAATTGTATAAAGGGCACAACTGAGGGAAAAGGTAATACTGGTTGAGATTGATTTTCTCGACGAAGGGTGTCGTATTGATAAGTTAGGTTGGAGTGCAGACTGAAACATCCAATATCCCCAGCCTCGCGGTGAAGTACACGACTCTTGTAGTTACTACATAATGGCTGTTTATTGTTATTATGGTAAGTTATAGAATCGGCACGCCGAGAGACAGTGGTTTTTCGACCGCAAGTCGGAGAACAGTGAATATCAAAAATGGAGATGGTTCATTAATTTGGTACCCGTAAAGAATCACCAAAACGCACGAACTTCAACAAAAGGCAACGTAGTTCAGCGGAGAAAGATGGGTAGCAACATGTTATCTTTAGCTCAGGATCCTGAAACTTTATTCCTAGTTAATGCCGGTATGAGTTATGGAAGCAGCTGCAATATATTAATCAAAGGCGG